>JAGFMF010011790.1:111059-124420 GCA_019455555.1 Galemys pyrenaicus | reverse complement strand
TGGAACTAGAAGGAATTATACTCAGTGAAACAAGTCAGAAGGCAAGAGAAAAATATAGGATGGCTTCACTATTAGGAGGAATATGAAAGAACAACAACAGCAATAAAGAATAAGCTCAAGGGATTGGGCAATTATAACCAAAAGTAAACAAAAAAACTCAGTAAGACCAAAAAGCCGGGACAAACCAAAGGGACCGTGGGAGGGGGGGGAGAAGGGGGGAGGACAAAGACGGGGAAGAGGCCAGAGGGTGCACAAGGGACTGAGGTGATGGTGCACGGGTGAAATGGTGGTGGGTACTCCCTGGGGACTACAAATGATGTCAAATATAACTAATAAAAAAAAGAAAAGAAAAAAATCATTTTTTAAAGGACATTTTACAATCTAAAAAATAAATAAATAAATAAAAGCTTTAGAGTGAAGGCTACTCTTTGATAAACCCCACATTTCACTTCTAGGTATTTGTCAGGGAAAAATTCATGAAAAGTCACAGAAATGTATGTTTAAGACTATTTATGGTTTATGTTTTACCAAAGGAAAAAAAGGCAACCTAAATAGTTAAAGAAGAGAAGGATTAAATAAGGCACCTCCGTTCGGTGAAATTCTTTGCTACCACTAAATATGACATTATTTAAGTACCTTTAAAAAATGTTATTATTAAAGCAGGTAAGAATAAACTTTATGCTATATGTAGAATAACCCCCTTACTTAGAAACAAACACATGTAAGAGCAGCACATTATAACGAAGTGATTAAAGTCCAGACTCCAGAACAAGAGTGTGGGTCTGACCCTGAACCTGCACTTCACAAGCTGGGTGCTCTGGGGCAAGTCACTGACCTTGTCTGTGCCTTGTTTTCCTTTTTTATCGCGGAAACTGTAACAGTATCTGACTCAAAGATGCTGGGAGGATTGAACTGTTAGATACTGTTATCATCGCTTCTGCTTACAAGTGGAAAAATGCCAAAAGGAGATACAGTGTGGTGATTATTTCTGTGCGTGGCATTCATCCTTTCAACATCTTGATTTTCTGTCTTCTTTCATGTACCTATAGCAGTTTTAATAAGAAAGAATGTGCTTGATTATAATTAAAGAACTCTGTGGCGGACTTCTTGTAAATAAAGATAGGTAATAGCAGTCCAGGCCACGATACCAAGGGACTAAGATGTCGGGGTAGAACAGCATGGGGAAGAATCCTAGACCCTAAAAAGCCAGGACTGGTGAAATCAAAGTACTATGTGATGGTTAATTTAGTGTCATTTTGGGTATGCGTGGTGAGCCTATATTTGATCAAGCATCAGTCTAGACATTACCATAGAGATAGATAATTTTAATGGGACTGACATTTAAATCAGTGGGCTTTGGGAGAAGCGGATTATCCTCCATAGTGGCAAAAGACTGAGATCTTCCAAAGGAAATTCTTCCTCCAGACAATCTTTGAGGCTAGAACATCAACTCTTGCCAAGATTTTCAGCCTATTGGTTTGTCCTGTGAATTTCAGACTTGCCAACCCCAAAATCATGTGAGCCTTTTTCTTAAAAAAAATTCTTTATGTTTATGTTTACGAGTCTCTCTGAAGAACCCTGACTAACTGCAGCGGCAGGAAGGGGCGGCACAGGAGCAAGGTTTGGGATGGTTCTGGGCAGATGGGTCAGGGAAGGAGAGTCTTGGAGCCCTCGGTAGCTTTTATGCTTTATTTAGTAGAGGTGGCCAGGTACATGGCAGGCAGGGGTGCCGGGGGGGCCGGGAGGCTGGCAGGCCTCTGACCCTACACTAACACACAGATCATGTGAAGAAACTGGTGAGATTTCCAGAACAGTACTCCTTCTGCAGACCTGGAGCTAGCTGGTGATTATCAGTGCAAATATCCTCTACAACCTAATATGGACAGTTGTTATTATACTCAATAAACAAAAACCCACTCAGAGGATTGTTAGCATCTGAGAGTATGTAAGAACACAACCTTTCTCACTTAAGAAACAAAACAAAATACACACCCTTCACAGTGGGACAGGGTTGGCTCTTCCCCGGTGATACACCCTGAGGGCTACACCCCACACCTTGTGGGGTTCTGTATTTGGTTTTACTCACATGGCAGCACGGGAATCAAAGAGGCAAGCCAAGTGCAAGCTGTGTTCTAGGTGGGGGAGCACCTCCTTGGTCCAAGACGCAGCACGTGCAGGGAGGAACCAGCAGCTAGCAGGAGACTGTACCCGTAGTGTGCCGGGTCTGGGGACCCTGCTGGAAAAGACAGCCCTTCCCCAGTCCTGGGACTCTGACCCTAGAAAAGCTCCAGGACTTCATTCAACTGAGATCTTAGGAATGCACACCAAAAAGACTTCAAAACGATGAAACCCATGGTATTGTACAAATGATTTGAATAGCAATAAAAACATTAACTTAAGCAAAATCGCATCCAGAACAAACTACAAAACATGTTACGGATGCTTCTGGAGTTGACTGGGATCCCTCCCCATGGAGGAATGGGTGACCCACACAGGTGTGGTCCTCTCTGGGTGTCCTGGTGTGAGCTGGGTCTGCGTCACCACTGAACTTCTTTTCAGCATATCTCCAGTTATTCACATACTTGTGCCATGAGCTTTTACAGACATTACAGAGAATTTTCTGGCTTTCCATTTGCCATTGTTCAAAGTTCAGATTTTTTTTATCAATAGTAATTCAATGGGGCCTCCCTGGTGGTGCAGTGGGTTAAGCAATGCACTATGAAGCAGACCACAGCCACTGCAGCTCGAGTTCGATCCATACTGCCGGTTGAGGAGGTGACCCACATGGTGCAGCAGACCTCTCCAGCCTTGTCCGCTGCTCCCCTCAGCAGTGTATTTCAGTCAATCTGCCTGTTCTGTTCCCCACTCTGTCTCTGGTGGATCCTCTCGCCCCCCACACCTCTGATCTGTACCCCAGTGTTTGTATGCATAAATAAATAAATCTTTAAAAAAATAGTCATTCAAGTTACTCCTAGTCCGATTTTGCATCCGAACAGAAAAACACATGTTAGCATGTAAGCAGATCTATCTTCTACAGGTGAATACACACAGGCACACACACAATTCAACTGTTTGATTTAAACACTAGCACATCCCTCCCTCACGAGCACAAGAGCCACCTCAAGTTGGAGCCTTATCCACCACCTTGTGTCCTGCTAGCCTGCCCCACCTTCATGGCTGACCTCAAACACCTTTCACCTATTCATCCCAGTCACCAGGGCAGCCATTTAACACATTTTTAAAAAGTTAATCTGCACACCATCCTTGAAGGAAGAGGCATTATAAAAGCTCCACTTCTCGAGAAGATGCCAAGGCCCACAGAAGTGAAAGATTTGTTCTATGTCCCGAGCTCATAAATGCTAGCACCTGGATAGACCCCAGGACTGGTTGGCCTGTGAAGCCCTCAGTGTCCACTTCAACAACAATAAAAAAGTCACATCTTCCCCTCTCCCAAAAGGAGAATCAGCAGTGAGGAAGGAGGCCCCAACTTCTTGACTGGTGATGCAAAGGGAGAGGCTAAAGCCCCATCCCGTGGTCCCTCATAATGCCCTCTGCCCACACCTCAGGAAGCTACTTGTAAGGATTTGCCCTCCCCTTTCCTTCCCCCCAGTGCATGCCAATACCCCTCAGTGTGAACATCCACCTCATTCCTTGTCCCCCTGCGACTCAAGAGCTGTGAAAGCCTAGCGCCGGAAACACCACCTGCCACTCATGGGCCTCCACGCCCCCTCACCCGCCGGGGCCCACATGGAGGCAGAAGTATGTGGTGAGAAGCCCACGAGCCAGGAGTAAGACATCAATGCTCCAGTCCCATTTCCACCCAAAACTTCGTGACGCCGGACATGTCCCTCCTATGAAGTATGGAATAAAAAGGCCTTTCAGGGTGACTGAGCCAGCGTTTGGGAGGTCACCTCAGCACAGTGGCTGCTGGTGCACAATCAGGGTTCGGTGCTGCTGAGAAGGAGCAGAGCCTCAGTCCCTCATCAGTAGATGAGTTGGCCGAATAGCACTAGCAGGGTCTCTTCCAGACCCCGCTGGCCTCGTCACTACCTCCTCAGCAGTGTCTTTTAATGTCCATGATCAAGGTCCATTTCACCTGGATTTTAGCCCAACCTGGGTGAAGGTTAAGCTAGTGGATTGTGGCTCCTGTCACTGCTCCCTGAGCTAGCCACACTGTCATCATCTTCCACGCCTTACCCATGACTAGTTCCCTCAAAGATAAGGGGCTCAGACCCGATAATCAGGCCCACACTGGGAGGCATAGAGGAAGGTAACTTCTGATGTGGCCTGCTGCCACTTCGCCAGTTGAATAAGAAAAGCATCAGCACACATATGTGAGGGACACATGTTCCTTAAGCAGTAGTGGTAGATAGACACATGGATTCTAGAACCTTCACCATAATCACAAAGGCCACCAAACATGGGAAAACTTTAATTTGGGAATCAGGGAGTGGTAGCAGGTTCTCAGCACTCAACTGGGAGGATGGGCAGCCAACCAATCACAGCCCAAGAGGGCCCCACAGCAGCTCTGCACCTGGGTAACTAGGCAGCTTCACAGCAGAGCAACGTCTAGATCTATGCAGCACAAAAGTTTCATAAATTATTTCCTTCTGCTTCATGGATTAACTATCGTTTCAGTGAATGGCTTCTAACATTTGCTTTATTATTAATCATGAAATAGTTAATGGTGCATGAATTAATACAAAGGTAATTGAAAGAATCTGTAGTAGGTCGTTTTGTGAGAAAATTAGCATAACTTTGTTCATGAACAAGCACAGGTAATTTTCCTGTTTTGGGGTTTTCCAAAGTGTGTGTGCTATTTATTATTTGTAGACTAGCATTTCTTAGAAGGATGGAATGAGTGATCCACTTGGACGTGAACTCGTGCCTTCCTCTCCTCTGTATTCACTTCTACCACTTACAACACCCTCCTCACATTTCAGAGCTTGTCATTCATGGTGCCCTTTCACATGCTGCGTATTTTTAACCTCGTAATAGTCATGTGCGTAGGCAGGGTTACCGCTAGTTCACAGATGAGGGAACTGAGACTCCGAGCGGCTTAGGAACTTGCTCCAGCCCTGCAGCCTCAAGTGGTGGAGCTGGGTTGGTCTCTTTGACCCCCGAGGACAAGAGCCACATCTAAGTGTCTTCTAATATCACAGTGGTTGAAAGACAATGCAGTGTAAATTTACCAGTATTAGTGACCTGAGAGTGACCTCAGAGGCCCACAGTATATTACACCTCATCCTCTTCCCGTTAAATTAGGGCTGTATTTCCAAACCCCAAAAGCAACTCCCTACTTAATGACTTTCACCTTTGCACACACTCTGTGTGTTCAGAACACCCTGTCATCACCATTTTAATCCTGTCCACCTCCCTGGGAGGGATGGCATTTTGATTGGTAAAGGAGGAGATAGGTAAGAGCTGACAAACCCCGAGAACAGCACAGAGAGGTTTGTAGGGCTTGGAGAGAGACCAGCAAAACTCTAGCCCAACTTCATCAGAGCTGAGCTGAAGCTTTTCCCCAGCTTTACCCATAGGCCTGCTGTATCCTGGGAGCTGAGCTGTCCTACTCCATAAGCACAGGGGTGAAACCCAGTAGGCCTACAGGGCCAGGCACGGTGTGGGGAAAGCATCAGTCACCCAACATCCAGTTTCAGGGGAAGCGGCATCGTCCTATAGAACAGACATGGCTTCCCTAGCAAAGTCTTCACATACTTACTGCTTTGTCCTCGAATTAGGGCACAACCAAGAAAGGATGAGCCAGCAGATAGGTAAGCAATGGCCACAACAGAAGAGTAAAATAAATGCTGTAGAAGACTGGACCAACAAAAGATCACTGAGGGAAAGCCAGGATGTTCAGGAGAGATCTCATTTTGAATTATCTGGAAATAAATTATGGAAATAGTGGTGTTTGAGCTGCTCTGAATGGATGAAGGGCATCTGCATGGAGGGGGTGGGGAGGTCCTTCAAGGCAGGAAGCAGAGCTCACAGGACAGCAAGAAGGCAGCATGAACAGGGGTTTTAGTGGGAATAACAGGTCCATATTTCTGACCAGAGATTACGGGAGGAATACAGGAATACCGCAAAATGTCTATTCCCTTTACTTTGAACTCAACCAAACTTTGGTGCTCAACCAGGACTTTGGAGAGTTCGGAGCACTGGTGAGCCAGGAAAGGGGAGCAGTCCCCCTCCTCCTGTCATATTTCTTCTTTTACCAAAAGGGAAGGAAGTGGGAACCTTCCAGTTTGCTTGTCCTAAGAGTTGTACCTATGGGCCGGACACCTAGATGTGGAAATTCAGATACCCTTTCAAATGGACTATGTAGCTTGTCTAGCCAAACTGAGGATGCTAGCACCGTGTTAGCTATTATGTGTTCCCAGCCTGGACCGGGACTCAGCGAAACAGGATGGCCAACACAACCTGTCAGGTTGGGGATTAGGCTCAGATGTCTTAATAGACATTCACTAAGTCACTGGAAAATGTCACCAACGATGTCCCTGGCATCTGCCTACTTCCTGGCACTTCTGGGGCCTGACATGAGCATCTGGGCTTCCGGATGCTCTGACCAGAGCCCAGGTAGGGTGGGTTTGGGAGAAGACACTCCAGTTGGGACAAAGAGAGTAACAGGAGACACAGACAGTTCTTCCCCCGAAGAACCATGCCCAGCGCCCTGTCCCTCATCCAGATGTGTGGGCCGTGAGTGGGCAGGTAAGTTCTCCCTCCACCCCAGGCACTTGGCAGCCATAGCTCATGCCCTGCTGGAGGGCAGAGGGAGGTCAGCAAGCAACGCTGTCAGAAGTTGAGTCAGTCTCTTGCCCTAAGCTCACTCTGCCTTGGAATAAAGAGAAGGATGTCAAAAGGGACTAACTCACCTGCACTTGGAACCTTACACACTTACTCTGCACATCATCACTGACCTTGACTTGAGACTTCTCCAAGCGCCATCAGCCAGGATTTCCACGCCCATGGGCTGGGAATGAGTCCCTAAGCCTTGCTCCCTGGCTTTCAGGCAAAGCCCACGACTCTGGAATTTTCTATCTTCTGCCTTTTGGGAGAAGACTTTAGTGGCCACCTGTAAGCACCCCAAGGGCCAATGTCCCCCCGCCTTCACCATTCTGACTTCTGGAGTGGAGGTGGCATCTGTCACTGCACACTGTAAAGATTATCAAATCATTGCTTGTGTGCGTGCCCATTCTCCCAACTCCAGTGATTTCCAGGGAAGCAGGAACTCACTCTGATAGGGTCGTAGGCCCCTTTCTGCCTGCAGCGCGCTCATGAGATGTAACTGCTAAATAACAACTGTCCCCAGACTAACAGATTTACACCCTCAACTAGATGTCAGTCCCAAACCCTCCCACCTCCTCACCTCTCTCAGCATCACCTAGCACTCCACTCCCTACACACACACACACACACACACACATACCACCTCCCCCCAAGCCCCCACATACCACACACACACCACATGTAGCACACAGAACACAACCCACACACACATGCACACCACTCATACCACCCACAGGCTCTGTGCTGCCCCAGGCAAGTGGAAAGACAAGGCTTTGCAGGCAGCTAAACCTAAGTTCAAACTCAGGTCTATCACTTTCTAGGTATATAATCTTGGGTATTTACTTAACCTCTCTGTGCCTCAGTTTCTTCATCTGTAAATTGGATGTAATGATGCCTACTTCAGCCTTATCTCATGAAACACCTGGCTTTTTCTCCCCTAACTTTCTTTAGTTCCCAAGTATTTCTGGATGTTCTAAGCGCCTTTAGTTAAGGTAGAATATATCTCGCACAGCAGGAAGTTCTCACCTGCCAGACCCCTCTTCTTCCCCCACTTTTCCCTCTCATATTAACCAGCCTTCTCCTAATGTTGGCCAGTTGCCATGGCAACCTCGGCCATCTACCTGCCCAGGACTGGAGTCAGCCCTCCTGTGCAGACAGACTCTGTGGCCCGCATCTCCTCCTGTGCCTGTGGCCCCCCCACCTGCGCTGCAGCTGCAGGGCCATCCGCAAACCAGCGGTCACGCACACGCAGGCTCTGCCGGCACCATCCCCTCCTTCCCTGCGTGCAGCCTGCCTGCGTGTAAGTGAGCATCTGTGGATGCCGTGCCTGTCCAGTCACTCGAGAAGCAACATATGCTGTAGCTTAAGTGAGACCCAGGAGCCCCGCTGGGACCAGGCTTCAGAACTTGGAATGCTTCCTACTCAGTCCCCTTGGGGGTAGTTTTCTTCATCTATTGAGGATGCATCGATGTTGGAAAAGTACCAAAAGTGGAGAGGACAGTAAGTGACAGCACGCGGTCACTGCAAGAGCCTGTCGCCACCGTCTTATCCTGTCTACCTCTGGGAGGGAGGGCGCCTTGCTTGGCACCTTCTCACTCCGTGGTCACTTTTCTGAGGATTCTCAGTATCTTCATTTACACAAAGGAGCTCAGCAACATCACTCACAGGGTTATCATGAAGATCCCACAAAATGAGATGGCAATGAAAAGGACATCAAGTCAAACACTAATCGCCAGCACTGCTAACCTTTTGACTTTCTTTTGTGACTGCCAGGCTGCAGACCCTGAGAGCCTGGTAAACCCCGTATCCCTGAGGCCTCAGCCCTGTGTCTGAAATGGACAGAATCTCCACAGATACTTCCTGATCGATCGTCCGGTTGAGCTCCCTGCTAAACGAGAAATCCAAAAATGTTCTAAGTAATGACATCACCAGAAAAACCTGGACAACCTCCCAAAGTGACCACTGAGAAGGGTTACCCTCAAGTGGGTCTGTGCTGGCATGCATCTAAACAAGCGCCCTGGCTGCGTAGGCGCAGAGACCGAGAGTGTTCACCAGGACCCCCAGCCCGTGATGGACACGGGGAAGGAGCTGGCCTATCGAGAGACAGGGAGAGAGAGAGGGCTACGAGTGTGGTAGGAGGGGCCTGCTAATTACACACGGATCAGCAGGTAAAACTGTCAAAAGGAAGGTGGGGCTGGGCTGGGCAGTGGATGAATCAAGCCTTTCCTCAGGGCGGGGACACTGTGTCTAAGACCAGTACCCTTGATTAAATCCCCTATAAAAGGTTACCATCCTAACCACCCAGTACTCCTCACACCGCTCGCCAGCTCCTTGCTTCATTCTGCCTGTGCATTAGGTAAGTCCCCTCCTGAGGACCCTTTCTCATTCCCAATGTCTTGGTGTCTGAGCTCATAAAACCAGAGCTGTCAGTGCCGGCTCTGGGCAGAAAGTATCTGTTGGGTTTGGGCCTCAGGCAAAGCAGGAGGAGTTCAGGGAAGGACAAGCTCTCCTCCTCCCCTTACAGCTGCGGCAGGGAGTCACCATGTGCCAGCTGAATCAGCAAAGGTCTCCCATTCTTAAGTTCTGGAAGCCTCTTTGCAGAGGTCAGATCTGTGAGACCAAAATCAGATTATTTCTGCCAGTCTGAGAATGGAGTGGAACCTTCTTGTGGAGAAAGGGGCTGCGTGCAGAGAACATGTAGTGTGCACATAGCCCCCCCACCCAAGGCGATATTCAGGCAAAAGGAATTTGTGGATTTATTCCAAGGGATCTGAAGGGCAACTGAAAGGTCTTATTGTTTTTACTATTTGTTGGTCAGTAGTTAAGGTCTGCCACGTGGTTAAAAAAAGAAAACAATATAGGCTCTTCCCACCCTTCTGTTGAGGTGCAACATTCCGAGTTTTGTTGCTTGGTATACATTAGAAAGCAGTCTGCTCGAACTTGTTGACAAACAGATCATAGAAAGGGTACCCTCAGAAGAGCCCACCTGGGGTCTATAAACTTCCAGATCCTTCTGGCCTCACCTGCCTTCTTTAGCCAAAGTCTCCTTCCTTCCTTTACCTTCTACCCTCCCATATCCTCTCCTGTACATCTCCATGCCAGTCCCTCCCTCTCCCCAAGTCCCCTAGCCTGACCCTCACCTCTGCCTCTGCCCCCAGATTCGCCAGCTTCTGCAGATCTCCCTGACACACTTGAACCTTGCCATCTCTGATACCCCCTTCCCCTTTTGGTTCCTCTGAATCTTCAGCTTGATGTATCTCCCGGTCTCTACCTCTCACTCATCCAGCCACATCCAGGACTCACTTTGACCTGTGCCCAGATTCCCGTTAAGGAGAAAGGAAATCTCAGCCTGCAGTCGGGAACCATTCCACAGGGCTGTGGACAGGATGGAGCCACACACCTATGGGCAGGCTGCGCTCTCTCACAGGTCCCAGGACTAAGGCCAGGGCTCACAGTCAAAAGAGCCTGGACCCAGAATGGGAAGGCCTCCCACCCAAAGAAGGCACACCCGCTCCGCTCCTCTTCGCTCCAGTAGGGGGTAGCCCAGCCTCTCCACAACATCTCAGAGGAGCATGAAAACACAGAGTGGGACCCCTAGGGCTCCAGCTTGGTCCCCACCTGAGGCAGAGGTTAACTCACCCAAGCACTTGCTGCTGTTTGTGTTCCTGCAGAGCCCCAACCCCCTGTGACAGGCAGAGGATTCCCCCCACAGGCAGGAGGACTGTCAGACTGCATGGGTGTCAGGAGGTGCGGTGCCAGGATTTCTTGGTCCCTCACAATCTGTGTGGCCTCAGGCAAATCACCTAAGCCCCCTGAGCGGGTATCCTCACCTCTAAAACAGTGGAGATAATAAGAATGATGCGAGATGATGCCTACGGAAGTGCTTTGTGAGCAGCAGGTGTTAGCTGTATGCAAGTTGTGTGTACAACAGAATAATGATATTTAATAGCTAGTAGTTAGTATACTCCAGCATCTGCCAAGAGGTCTATACAAATTATCTTATTTTAATCTTCACAATACTCCTAGAAAATAAATAGTATTAACTTCATTTCACAATGAGGAAACTGAGGCATGGAGCGGCAAAGCAACCTGACCTCGCTCACTGACAGGTCAGTGGGGGAGGGGAGGCCTGGCACATAAATCCTGACACAGGCGGCTGTCTCCGGTCACCATGTGCCCCTCCTCCCCCAACAAATGCACTCCCTAGGGCAGGACCAAGGGAGACCTGGGGCGAGCAGGAGTGGAGCAGCACAGGCAAGGAGAGGGCCGGGCAGCAGCAGGCCCCCAACCACAAGCTGAGGTTGACCACGGGGTTCTTCTTGCTTCAGCTTGACTCTGAAGATGCCTCAGTTACTGCGAAACATTAATGGGATCATCGAAGCCTTTGGGCGCTACGGCAGGACGGAGGGTGACTGCACAGTGCTCACCAGGGGAGAGCTGAAAAGGCTCCTGGAGCAAGAGTTTGCTGATGTCATTGTGGTATGATGGGCCCAGCTGGCCAGGGAGGGGGCAGGCGGAGAGGACAGAGAACACACGTCTGCCTGCAGACACCTTGCCTCAAGGATCTGAGGAGGTGGCAGTCAAGTCCAAGCCAACCGCCCCACACAGGCAGCTGTGCGGGCAGAGGAAGGGCAAAGGAACAAGACCCAGCCCTGGGCCTAGTCAGGTTCTGGTCCTTAGCGAATATACCTGGACTTCAATTAGTTATAATTTGAAGATAAGGTCAACAGATTGTAAAGAGACAGTTTAGGAAGAATAGTGCTTTGGAATATTCTAGAAATAAAAATAATGCTATTTTCTGCTGCTTCAAAAATCTGATACACTCAACATTTCTTATGATTATCAGCAATTTCATCATCCACTAGCAAGTGTTTGTTAGACGCATAACTGTGTCTTGCAGAAAGCAGTTTCTCAAAAATATCAGCTGAGTTCTCACCTCAGATATGAGGTTTTGGAACACAGCAGGGGGACCATCTGGGTGCTCCTTCCTAATAAACCAGAACCAGAGCCTTGATACACTTCCTGACCTTTCCTGCCTTTGGTTGGCATCTAAAGCAAGCAGGGTAAGGAAGGTGTGGGAGACAGTGCATGGGGCATTCTGGCAGGATGCTGCTTCCATGATCTCTGGCCAACCAATGGTCCTGTGCATTTCACAGCTGAGCCTCAGTGAGGGTCCCCAAGAATTCCCAGGCTGCTGTGTTCCTACTGTGCCAAAGACAGCCTGAAGAACTATTATAGACAAATCATTTCCAATTCTTCATCCAAGCACTGTGCAGTTCTCTGGCAGGCCAGGATGTGTGCAGACACGGAGATACCAAATGACAGTACTTCCCATCCTTGAGGGAGAGAGATGGGACTGTGCCGTGGAAGTGATGACCCATGAGTGCTGCTGCAGCCCCATAGGACAGTGTGGGCATCGGAGCCGGCAGACTCCAGTTTTGGGGGTGGGAAACCTGCAAGCTGAGTGGGCAGGGCTAGCCATGTCCTCCCTGGGAGGGGATACTGACTCAGCCTCATCTTCTCCCCAGAAACCGCATGATCCAGCCACCGTGGAAGAAGTCCTGCGTCTGCTGGACGAAGACAACACAGGGACTGTGGAATTCAAGGAATTTCTGGTGTTGGTGTTCAAAGTCGCCCAAGCCTGCTTCAAAACTCTGAGTGAGGGCCCCGAGGGAGCTTGCGGATCACAAGGGCTGGAAGGAGGACAGAGAAGTGTCTCTGCAGTAGGAAGAGCTGGAAAAGGACAGAAGCAAGAGGGGAGCAGCAGTGCACAGAGGGAGCAGGCCTCCGGGGGGCAAGCTCACACCCAGGCCTCCGGGGGGCAAGCCGGGCTTGCTGCTCACACCCAGGGCCAGGGCTTCAGCTCCGCTCAGAGCGGTGGCAGTGACAGACAGGCTGAGCCTCAGAGGCAGCAGAGGGGTCATGTGGAGCAGACCCAGAGAGTGGGAGGCGACAAGAGTCAACAGACCAGAGAAAGGGGGTCGGAGGGACAGGTGCAGACCAGGGAACAGGAAGGAGCCCACCAGAGAGGCGAAACTGTGACGGCAACTGGAACTCGGACCCAGACAGGCACCACCCAAACTGTGGAGCAGGATACAAACCAGCAGAGAGGAAGCACTGGCACCGGCTCACATGTGTCCACGCGTGACCAGGCCGGAGGGGCTGGGACCCAGGGCCAAGACAGAAGCCAGACGGGCCAGGTAGTGACAGGAGGACACGCTCAGACACAGGTAGGGACACACAGCCAGACCACACAGCAGAACAGGAGCCATCAGACAGGAAGCACTGGCGCCCAGTCTCAGGGGTCCACTCATGACCAGACTGGAGGGGCTGGGACCCAGGTACAACACAAGTACCAGACAGGCCAGGTAGTGACAGGAGGACACGCTCAGACACAGGTAGGGTCACACAGCCAGACCACACAGCAGAACAGGAGCCATCAGACAGGAAGCACTGGCGCCCAGTCTCAGGGGTCCACTCATGACCAGGCCGGAGGGGCTGGGACCCAGGTACAACACAAGTACCAGACAGGCCAGGTAGTGACAGGAGGACACGCTCAGACACAGGTAGGG
>JAGFMF010011790.1:67442-101288 GCA_019455555.1 Galemys pyrenaicus | reverse complement strand
AGAGGGGAAGGGTGGAGGGCAGACGGGAGCACAGGGGACTGAGGTGATGGTGCACTGGTGTTACGGTGATGGGGAATACATGGGGATTACAATTGATGTAAATTTTAAAAAATTATATTAAAATTTTTTTTAAAAATAAATAAATATTAATTTCATTAGAAATGTTAAAAAAAAAAGTCCTAGGGGCCTCCCTGGTGGCGCAGTGGGTTAAGCAATGCACTATGAAGCAAACCGCAGCCACTGCAGCATGAGTTCAATCCCTGCTGCCAGCCAGGGAGGGGACCCACATGGCATTGCAGACCTCTCCTGCCTGCCCGTTGCTCCCCTCAGCAGTGTGTTTCAGTCCCTCTGCCTGTTCTGCTCCCCACTCTGTTTCTGGTGAATCCTCTCAGCTCCCTGGACTCTGGCCTGTACCCCAGCTCTTGTATGCATAAATAAATAAATATTTAAAAAAAAAAAAAGAAGTCCCTCTTGAATTTTCTTTCTTTCTTTTTTTTTAAAGATTTTTATTTGTTTGTGTGTACAAGAACTAGGGTGCAGACCAGAAGTGCAGGGAGGGGGGACATGTGTCTGTGAGAGGATTTACCAAAGACAGAGTGGGGAACAGAACAGGTGGATCTACTGAAGGACACTGCTGAGGGGAGCAGCAGGTGAGACAGGAGAGGTCTGCTGTGCCATGTGGGTCCCCTCCCCAGCCGGGGGCAGGGATCGAACTCGTGCTGCAGTGGCTGCAGACAGCTTCATAGTGCTGACTTAACCACTTGTGCCACCAGGGAGGCTCAACAAGGGTTTTATTTAAATTAGGATTCACAAGGCCATCTCAGGCCTGGTCTCTGTCCTCCTTTGCCTGACTCAGCTTTTGCTGTGTGTTATCCTGTATTACCTTCACACCTGACTACATCAAGTTTCCAGAATTCCCTTGAAACACAAGATCCTGTTAGACAGGGGTCTTTGTATACGCTGGTATTCTTCCTCCAGCTGGTGAACTTGATGCCCTTCCAGACCAGCACACATAATAACAGCAAACATTACCACTCCCTTACAACATGATTTAAAATGGCCTACGTGGCTTACCTGTTACAACTCATCGTGTAGGCATATAGCCAAGTCCCAAACAAGTTTGTTCTAGCTGCCTCATATCCCTAGTTTCCTACATATTTTCTTAGCATAGTTCTTCAAACTTCTAGTTGATTCTATAAACCACAAAATAGCCTTTCTATAAATTGTTATTCTGTCAAAGTAAGCCAGGCTTTCTGACTGCTGCTTACAACCAATAATCTTATCTCAGAAGACATCTACCTGGCAAGCTCCACTGAGGGCCCACACAGGCAGGCACTGTGCCGGTGTAGAGAGGCAGAAGGAATGTCAGGTTTCAGTTTTGCTCTTGGTGAGCTCACATCTATGTGAGAAAAGGGAAAGACAAATAAACAACTTAGTTTAGGGGAATCCCGATAGTGGGTCTTGGAAAGCTTCACGGAGGAGGTGGCATCCAAAGAGGAAGTGTTTATCGGTGTTCAGAGTAGCTCTAGTTCTGCCACACACTGGATATGCAAACTTGGACAAGTTATTTAATGCCTTTGGCCCTCAATTTCTCATCTATAAAATGAATGAAAATAAGAATTTCTATTTGGTAATCCCCTCTTCTGCCAATTAACTCCTCAGAGTCTGCTGATGGTGCCTGCTCCCAGGCGGGGTCCCAGCACCATCTGCCTTCTCGCCAACCCTCTTACTGTGAAGAACCATCCATCTCAAGCTCAGGCCTCAATTCCTGTCTCTACTTACTTTCCTGGCTGTAGGAGTCATTCATTTTGGTCCCGGACATAAAAGGTGCCTCAACCTCCTTGCTCTTTCCAACCTGACTTATACCTAAAACTTAGGCTAACATTTATTAAGCTTAGTTTCTTTATTCATTCAGTAAAGAATATCTTTCTGAGTCCAAGATCCACTCCTCTGAACCACCTAAAGCCTGGGTGTTAGCCTTTTAAGCTTGCCCTAAAAGCTCTCACCCTTCACCAAGCAGGCTGATCCAATAAAAACTATTCTTTTAGAGTTCAAATTACATCTGCATCTCTGGCTTTCAAAAACCTCAGATGTGTTACCTAACTTTTGAAGTTCTTACTATCTATTTCATAGGGTTATTTCAATACCTAAATAAGGAAGATATATAACAAAATCTATTTGAAATGCTTCTTCTACTTTGTTCCTATTATTTCCTGTATTCTTATTTTTAAATCTCTTTTGATGGTTCCATCAATAGCCGTTCTAATTATTATCTGTGGTCCAAATTTCTCTACTTTTAAATTTTCCTTCTAAAAGTCTTATCTCCAAAAGTCATAGTTGACTTCCTTGGTCATGATTTGTGTAAAAGCCAGGTTCTTTGTTCATCTTATCTTAACTCAGTAAAATTATTTTTATTCTTATTTAAATGCACATCATAATTACTCTTTTATACTGAAAGGTTATGTCATTGAACTTCAATAGGGCATTTGGCAAGATCTTTTATAATATCCTTATGGACAAGTTAGAGGAATCTTGGATGTACAGATAATTATATAATTGCACAACTAAAGGTGATGATTAATGACAATATCTTTCTTAAGAGAGTTTATAGTATTATGCTAGCATTCTATCCACATTCTATTCTAGGTAACATTTTTAAGTTACTTGGGTGCTGATTTTTAAAACAGACTTACCAAATTTTCAGATGATAGAAAGCCATTCAAGTTAGAATTGGTTTCCAAAAATATATCTATCTTGGTAGGCTGTGTTGATGGGATAAATAAAATAAGAACTTGAAAGGAGGCAAATGTTCTTTCCCTGAGTCCAAAAAGCCAGTCATACAAATATAGGATAATATTGAATTGGGTTAGCAGTAGTCACTTTCTCACAGTCTAGTAGGTGTGATTTCATATTGCTACATAATTGCCCAACTTGAATACAAAATTAGGATGCATTAGAAGTGTAGCTTGAAAAGAAGAGACATAATGATCTTCCTCTATCTTATGCAACTAGATCACACCTATTGAATTTAATTGAATTCAATGTGGGTGACACATTTTAAGAAATAAATTGGTAAGCTAAAGTACATTTAAGAAAGAGATCGTTCAAATTTTTAACCATGTGTTAAAGGAATGTTTGAGAGAAGCAGGGATTTTTTTTTAGACTGCACAAAAGACTCCAAAGATTCCAAGGGCTCCAGACAGAAGTAGGATGCAAAAAGTATAGGACAGGTCCTCATCATAAGGATCTCACATTCAAGATGATATATATATATACAAAATTTAGACTCCAGGTTTCTGCTTAAATGTTACTGCCTAAGACAAACTTTTCTGGCTCCTGGAATCCAGTCTTAATTTCTGTTCTTTCTCTCTTCCACTGGTTGAAATGTGAATAACCAGGATGACCTAGGAAGTCACAAGATAAGAATGGCAGAGCATCCATTAGCCTGGGTTTCTACACGTATTAGAGCTGTTTACTAACTAGAAATAGTCCCTTGGGTTACTACCATGAGAGAAAATAAACTTATTGGTCATTACATTTTTAGTGTTTTGTTACAGCAATTTAGCCTGCTTCAAATAACATCTAAGTAAAGATATAGGCTATTTACTCTGCCCGTCTGAAATTCAGAAAAGAGGTGGAATACTCAGTAATAAAACTGGACAGAGTGATATCTGCAAGGTGTCAAAACAGGACATTCCAGAACTTATGTCCCTTTAGAAACACCAATTTGATGCCATCTACAAAATATGAAAGTATCTCCAGAAAAGTTCAAAAATCAGGTTCAGAGATTACAACACCCAGGAGGAACACAGTAATAAAAAACATGATTTAAGAAGGTAAGAATGGCAGTATTACTTCACCCACACTGCCCTTCCCTGTCCTAATCTGTGCATCACAGCACTGAGAGAGTCTCTAGCTCAGGAGTTCTCTCATACGGTAAAGAGAGCAAAGTAAGACTCCCAACGTCACCGTAGCTGGCACCTGATCCAAATCTACTGGGGACTCAGACACCAGACCTGCCTATTGACCCAGGCACGGAGCACAAACATTGATCCCAAACCAGGCTCACTTGCCCAGATACTGGCACCCGGCCTGCCTCTCTACAGACCTAGCCACACACCTCCCCATGTCCCACAAGTCATTCTACCCAGAATCTGATTGGTGAAGAACTTTTCCTGATGAAGCTAGTCTGTAAAGATTGGAAGAAGTAATTACTTCTTCAAATGAAGAAGAAGAATCAGGGATGCAGTAGTTTCTAAAGCAGAGAAAAAGGATAGTGTTTCATTTTATGAGGATATTACTCTAATACAAAAGCCAAACAAAAAGAACACTAAAAAAAAGAAAACTACAGACCAACTTCCCTAATGAAAAAATGCACAATAAAATCTTAGCAAATTGAATGTACAATGTACTGAAAGGGTTACGTGCAGTGACCAAGTAGGATTTATACCAGTGACACAAGGCACAAGGATAGTGCAACATCCAAAAGATCAGTACAATTCACACATCAGCAACAAGAAAGATAAAAGCCATATGATCGCACCAGTGAATGCCAAGAAAGAATATAAGATTCAACATCAACTTATGATGAAAACCCTCAAAAACACTGGTGAGAAGTGGAACATAACGTAACAAAGGCCATATGTGACAAATCCACAGCTAACATCATTCTCAATGATGAAAAAGTGAAAGCTTTTCCACTAAGATCTGGAGCAAGACAAGGATGTGCACTCTCATCACTACTATTCGAAAGTAGAACAAAGATAGACACACAGACCAGTGGAATAGAATTGAGATACCAGAAATAAATCCACATGTATAGTGACAGTTATTCTATGATAAAAGAGTCAAGAATATATACTAGGACAAGGAAAAAACTCTTCAACAAACAAAAGGCTCTTCAACAAAAGGCTCTTCAACATGGTGTTGGGGAAGTTGCACTGTTGCATGAAGAATGAAACTAGAGTACACTACCTCACACCATACAGAAAAATCAACTTAATAGGGATAAAAGACTTGTGTGTAAGACCTGAAACCATAACATATATGGAAGGAAACAGGCAAAACATTCATGACATAAGCTTCAGTAATGTCTTTGCCAATTTGTCTCCAGTAGCAAGGAAAACAAGAGAATATAAATAATTGGGACTATATCAAACTAAAGGCTTCTATACAGTGAAGAAAGCCATAACTAAATAAAGGACACCCTACTGAATAGGATAAAATATTGGTTTAGTGTATATCTGAGAAGGGACTGATATCAAAGTTCTACAAAAAGCTCATACAACTCAATGAAAAGAAAACATCACAATATCAAAAATGGGCAGAAGAGCTAAATAGATGCTTCCCCAAAGAAGACATTTTGATGACCAACATGTACCTGAAAAAAATATTCATCATCCCTTGTGATCAGGGAGATATAAATCAAAACCACAGTGATATACCACCCCACACCAGTGAGAATGGCCCATATCAAAACAACCAGAAACAACAAGTGTTGGTGAGGATGTGGAGAATAAGGAATACTTACACACTGTTGGGCATGTAGACTGGTTCAGACCCTATGGAAAATAGAGTGGAGGTTTCTCAAATGACTAAAAATAGATTTGCCATATGACCCAGAAATTTTGTTCCTAGGTATCTACCAAAAAAATACAAAACACTAATTTGAAAGGAAAAATGCACTGCTGTGTTTATCACATATTATTTATAATAGGTAAGCTATGGAAACAACCTAAATACACAAATCAGATGAGTGGATCAAGATGTGATATGTATACACAATGGAATACTACGCTGCAATCTAAAAGGTAGATGCATACCATTTGTGGCAACAGGCATGGAGCTTGTGGTGATTATGCTAAGCAAAATAAGTAAAAAAAAAAAAGCTAAATACTGAATGGTGTGATTTATATGTGGAATATAGAAAAAACAAATAAAGTGTCAGGAAAAAGCAAAGTTTTAAAACAATCCTTGAAAACTGACCACAGAACTGAGGCATCCAGAGGGGAAGTGGGAGAAGTGACAACAGGAGAGAGAGCACAAAGGACTATAGTTGGTGGGGGTGTTACAGTGACTATACCTAAAAGTGGAAGATCCTATACTTCCAAAATGATAACAATGATGGATACCAACAGTGCTTCAATTAAAAATTAAAAAACACTACAAAATAATTTAAAAAGTCATGTTTGAGTTATAGCTCAGTGCAAGTGATAATAGTTTAGAGTAACTGGTGATGATGGTAAAACATGTCCAGGTTAAGCAACGATTTTCTTCTGCATGTGACAATAGGAGGGTATTAAATGGAAAGACTGAACAAAAATGGGGATTCTGAGCAGCGTGTATGGTGTACAGATGCAGCTCAAAAAGTGAAGGGTGATTGTGACAGAATCTGGATTTCTCTCTTTGTCACTTGATCCTTGAATTGTTGGAGATTTTATACCAGATCTTCTACATTGCCTGCTACATACACCACCACACTTTTCAAGTCTGAAAACTACACTTTCCAAAAACCTTCTAGATTTCAGTTTGCCAATGAAGGAGCCTGATATGAAATTTGGTAAACTGAGGCAAAGAGGAAGCTGTTCTTTTTAGAAAATTCAGTGACCAGACTTGTGAGTCTCTAGAACTTCCCAGTGACTTTTCTCCAGACCTCGGGAGAGCCTCACTCAAATCTCAAATCCTACATTAAATATCTTATTACCATAATACTCATAGCAAATACTAGTATTTTAGAAGTATAGTAATCAACACCAGATGAGTATCCAGGCTTAATGTTGACATAGATGTCCCCACCCTCTCTGTAAGGAACAAAGAAAAAAATCTATTTATTCTGATCTCTGTTCCACTATTTTCTTTGGCAAAGTTACTTGGAAAACAACTGGCAATACCTCAGACCCTAATGCTTTGGATTCTTAGATCCTGTCATCCTCAAATACTTCCTACATTCTTAAGATCAGGCTTCTTCTTGGATGTCTCATTCCCACAGTATCCTGCATAACTGGATGCTGTCATCTCAGACAAACCCTCACACTCTTGGTAGTGTTCATCAATAGAGAACCAGGCAATGTGTATAGGATTTGGACACATCATGGGGCTGACGCTGGGTCCTCTTTAGCACCTTCCTAAGTACTGATTCATTAAGATCATACTCAGCCAGCTGTTGAGAGAACAAGAAGCATCTCTCTCCTACACTACTGGAAATTATGCCTCAAGTAATGTAGGCTCCAAAGCCAACTACACAAAGTTTGGTAAAATTACTAGGAAATGGCAGAGTTTAAAGGGCCAACTTCATCTCGCTTAACATACATGCGAGTCCTACTTGACTCTTGACATATGGTAGGGCCGAATTTACTTGAGGTGCACAAAACCTGGGGTTCTGAATTCTCTGTGGTAGCCAGTCTCTCTCCTATTCTGAAGAGAGTGGCTCCCCACTGCTGTGACTGCAGCCAGACTGCCTGAAGTTAAATGGGGTCTGATCTGGTTAACAGTCTGTAACTCGCCTATAAAATAGGAGTAGTAACAGTGAGCATTGAGGGCGTGCTGCTTAAAATATTCCTGAAAGCTCTCAAAATAGTCCTGGCTCAACAGATGCTAGCACATGGTGATAATTACTTTATAGGTCTTGTACTAAAACATAACTTCTCTTCCTACTTGTTCTTATTACCATGCCATCTATTTTATCCCAAATGTGGTCCAAATAAAGATGTTTTTGTCTTGACTTGCCAAGAGTACACTCTACCTTCCCCTCTGTTATACAATACACTTCATGAAATAACTTTTTAAAATTTCTGCCTAGTCTAGCTTATAGCTTAACCTAGTTTACTCCTCTAAACTCTTCTATCCAGCTACTGTTTTATTATGAGGTCTTGCCTCCAGCATATTTGTAACTCATTCCTCTTCCCCCTGCTCACTCAACCCCATGCTGGTTTCTTGTTATCCTTTTATGTACCAATCAGCTTCCACCACAAGGTATTTACTTTGTTTTATAAGCCTCCGAAGCTCCTCTCTTGGGAGCATAGCTTGAGCCCTCACTGCCCACCTGCCTTTGCCCAAATGTCTCCTTCTCTGTTAAGTCTTTCCTGAGCCCCTTATATAAATTGCTCCCCTCAACTCCCAATCCTCCTTATCCTATTTATTTTTCTCCACCGTACTTGTCACCATATGTCATATCATATATTTATTCATTTATGGTCTATTTATCCCTATTCTCATTCCTAATGGAATTTCCCTGCAATACATGTCACTGGGCAGGAAGAGATTACAACCCCCATATACTAGTAGTATACTGGTATAGGATTTGGTTACAATTCCATAGATTTCTGTCATTCCTCCTTTTTCAAATCAAATATAACAAAAAAGCTCTTCCCAAACAAGACAAAGTAATATTTTTAAAATATCTTAATTCACTTTCTTGAGGTGGCATTGGTTTTAAGGGCATAATTTACACCTCTTGAAATGAATTTTATCACACCATGTTCACCACCAACGCACCAATGATCCTCCACCACAGTGCTCTGTGTCCCCTCTGCCCGCTGCTTCCCACTCTCCATCCTCTCCTCTGGCGGCCTAAGTTCTACAGTGAAATTTCAAGGGTTTGTTTGGTTTGGTTTGTTTCTTTGTTTTGTTTCTTTATGAAACCATTCAGTATTTGCCTTTTTTTTTTTAATCTTTTACTTTCTGATTTACTTCACTTAGCATAATCACCTCATGATTCATCCATAAAAATATTTTTTAAAAAACAAAGAAACTCAGAACAAAAGAAGAAATAAAAAGGGAGGAAAACAAACAAACAAACAAAAATTCCATCCATTTGTCCCAGAAGTTATTATTTTATCTTTCTTAATAGCTAAAGATGATTTCATTGACTATATACACCAGAGTTTCTATCCAGTTGCCTATTGTTGGGTGTTTCTGTTGATTCCACTGATTCTGTTGTTCAGAAGAATCAACAGACATGCTGACAAGGATGTGGAGGAGAACAACACTCAGCCACTAGAAGTGGGAATGTAATTTAATGCAGCCTCAGTGGAAAGCAAGATTCCTTAAGACAATAAAAAAATGGAAATACCACATGATTTAGATACAAGAACTCTAAGAAAAGAAACAGTTCTGCACTACCACGTTCATAGCAGCACTATCCACAATACCAAGCAGTAGTATTTGCCTTTCTATTGACTTACTTCACTCACTGTAATCCCTTCCAGTTCATCTATACTGTTACAAATGGCAAGACAAAACAATATTTTATTATCTTGTTATTATGTTGTCTAGTACAGTCACTTTTACCTTTTGCCAAGGCTGAAGAGATAACAGGGGAAGAAAGGTATAGACAAAATAAAAATAATAGCTCTAATGCTATTATAAAGATTGAATGAACAAATTACATAGGAATACTTTGTAAAGCATAAGTTATTAAAGTTTAGCTTGGTTCTGTTCACAAGTATTTCCCGACACCATTCTGTGTGCCTCAAATGTGTAGATGCTAAAACACTATGAAAAATAAGACATGTCCAGTCATTGAGGAGCTCCCTAAAAGAGAAGTGACCAAAACATTTCAATTTAGTGTGGTTAGAACAATAATATGACCCGCAGCAGATCAGCTAACTCCAAGGCATGAGGGCCAGAAGGTATCAAAAAGAGGCTTTATAGTTTCAGTGGCAATTTGAAGGGTTAGTTGGATAAATTAGGTTGCAGATACACAGAAGACAGAAATTATTAGGCAGAAACACAAGCCATGCACAACACACAGAGTATAAAACTTTATGATACATTTAAAGAATTACAAAGGAATCTGATGTTATTACATCATCCCTACAAGACAGGGAGACACCTATGACAATATCAGAGAAGAAAACTACATGAAATGAGAAAATTTTTCCTATATTGTACTAAAAAGCTCAGCTCTGCATGTAAAGAGGAGCCATGTAAATGCTTTAAGTAGGTAAGTGACCATCACCCCCTCTGCTTGGGATTGTCCTCCTTTTACACAAACAATCTGGCAACCCCTCTGTCCTGGGTAAATTTGCATACTTGATCACCTTGTGAGAGACGTGACTTGTTCAACTTATCAATATTTCTCACACAGTTCGCTGAAATGAGGAGGGTGAGTTAGAAAACAGTAGGATGGAAGAGGAGAAAGTAGAAGGAGGTCAGTGTTATAGTTTTGGGGAGAGGGGAAGGGACGAGGACTTAAACAGAGTGGTGGCTGTAAGGATGAAGTCAAGAGGGAGCACTCACTAGTGTTTAGAAAGCAAAACCCAGACAACTTTTGAGTGACTGGATGTGGGACATGAGGTATAAGGTAACTTCCAGGATTTTGAGCAAAACGATGAACGATTTTAATGCTGGCAAGTTAGAAGTATAGAAAGCTAAGAAAGTTGATTAAAACAGTGAATTTCAGTTTAGGACATGTTAGGTGTGGGTTTGATATTTCTGTGAAACATTATAGATGGAGTTCTCTCCAAGACACTGTTCAGAAGTTGGAGAATATCAGATTCAGGGAGATAGTGACATTCTGCAAAAAAGTATGGAGAGAGAGACTGTGGGAAGTTGCATGTCTGTGGATTGTAATCATCAAAGCTATTACTTTTTTGAGTACCTGGGATATGCTGGAAATGATTGAAGTAACAGAGACTAGCTTGAACTAATTTAAGCAAATTATACATAGAGAAAGATAAGTGGTGTCATAAGACTCCAAGGCAGAGATATAGTTGGCTTTAGTAAGAGACTGCATGGGGAACACATGCCATCAGGGTTCTCATCATCCTTTGTCTCCAGTGTTCTCTATGCCTCTTCTCCCTGCTTCATTATGCCCTCTTGCAAGAGATTACTTTCTTCTTAGTGCACGAGCCACATGGCTGTTTCTACTTCTGCTCTTAATATCATCCCACATTTAAGAAATTGGGCAGAGACTAAAATGGAATCTCATAGAATTAATACTGAATTCCAAAGGAAGGTATTCATTGACCTACCTTGATCAACTGGACCAAATGACTGCTGAGAGGATTTAGAAGGGACTGGGCAGTTCCTAGGAAAGGTAGCAATTAGGAAGATGACCCATCATGTCCACTACACACATATTTTCCTATTTATTCTTATACTAACACTATAAAGTATTTATTATGACTATTACTATAAATGTGCTGAATAAAAAGACCATGTCTAGTTGTTCACGATAGTATTCCCAGGACCTGATATAATCCCAGCTCATGCTCAACAAATGTAATTGTGTGTGAGTAACTCAAAGAATTAATCTCAATTTTACATTTGAGGAAATGAGGTTAGAGAGGTTTAGTCACTTTCCCAGGGTGACACATCCAAGTAGCAAAATGAAGGATCCAATCCAAATCTAATCCACATAGACCTTGTGTTATTAAGTGAAGAAAACTCACTTCTGGTGAGACCCTCACCACTGCCCCAGAAGTAGGAATTTCCTTGATAAATAAAAATTTCCAGACACTAAAAATAAGTCAACAGTGAAGAATTCAACTATACCCCAATAAGCAATTGGGATTGCTCGTCAGGCACATGGCCAATGCTGAGAGGCAGGATGGGCACTAACCCATTCACAGAAGTCTCCATGTTCTGTGCCAAGAGTTCATGACCAGTGTTACCAACCCAGCATAGAAACCCTAGAATATGGAGAGGGTGTTTGTGGTATAGCTGCCCTAGGCAGTTATGTCATACAATTTGGCCATCTCACAACTAAAGCCTCCAGCTGGAAAAGGTCCCAGGTATGTCCCAAACACAGGTTTAAAGAGCAAAACAAGATGATCTTAGACTCTTTAAGAAGGCTGAACAACTTTAGCACTCCTAATACAAGAATTATCCACCACTAGACCTAAAACCATAAAATACATAAAAGGAAAAACAGACAACCCACTCCACAAACTAACTTCAGTTATGTATTTGGGGACTTGGCTACAATGGCAAGGAAAACAAAGCAAAAGTAAACAAATGGGTCTGCATCAAACTAAGAAGCATCACACAGCAGAAGAAACTATCAATAAAATGAGAAAACATCTTACTGATGGGAGAAAATATTTATACATCATAGATATGATAAAGGGTTAATGTCCAAGATTTATTAAGAACTCATATAACTCAGTAACAATAATAATAATAGTAGTAATAATAAAAATAATATTAATAACCCAATCAAAAAGTGGGCATTATATCTGTAGATAATTCTACAAAGAAGACATAAAGATGGTCAACTGGCATTTGAAAAAATTCTCATTATCATCCATTATCAGGAAATGCCAATGAATATCATGAGATACCATCTCACAAGTGTGGGAAAGGCCCGTATATCAAAAAGAGAAGAAACACATGTTGGTAAGGGTGTGGGAGAAAAGGAATCTTCATACACTGTTGGTGGGAATTTAGGCTGGTCCAACCCCAGTGAAAAAGAGCATGAAGGTTTCTCAAAAGATTAGAAATAGATCTGTCACAGGATCCAGCAATTCCACTCCTAGATGTCTATCCAAAGATCACAAAAACACTAATTCAAAAAGATATAGGCACTATTATGCTCATTGTAACACACTGCCAATAGCCAAATTATGGAAACAATCTCAGTGCTTAATGATTAAAGAATACTACTCAGCTATATAAAAGAAGAAATCTTGCCATTTGCAGGAATATCCATGGAACTGGAGGGAATTATACTAAGAAAAATAAGTCAGAAGGAGAGAGACAAATACTGGGTGATTTCACTTGTATGCAGAATATGAAGAGACAAAACAAAGGCACGGATAAAAGCAAACCAAACAAACCCTTGGATCCTATTACAGAACCAAAGTTACCAGAGGGTTGGGGGAGGGTGGAGAAAAGAGGGGAGGAATGAACTGTGGTGGAGATTCTCGGTACATTAGTGATTGGTGTGGTGTGGTAATGTATACTTGAAGACGCTGAACTTGTATGTCTGAAACATACAGTGTTGTAAACAACCTTACCTCAATAAAAAGTAAATCATTAAAAAAGAACTGTCCACCAACTAGAAGTATTTCTTTAGCACTTATTTATATCTATGCGTTAGATGTTTAGGCAATAAAACAAAACAACCATATTTTCTAAGTCTGATAGCATGTCATTTGGCAAAAGAATTTTCTAGCTTTGTTCACTGATTATATAAATTAGGATAAATTCCACCAAACATAATTATATATTTAACAAATTATCCCTTACCTGCATTATTGCAATAGTTTCACTACTAAGCTTCCCAATTTTTCCTCTGCCTCCTCATAGTCTTTCTCAATCTAAGTTGGTAAAAAGAAACGTCTAAAAAGGAAATCATATCAGCCCTGTATTCTAAAGCTAACATTAGTTCCCTGTCTCACTTAAAGGAAAAGCCGAAATCTAAGGGCTAGAAATGAGACCCACACATTCTGAATACTCTTCTCCTTCCCTCTGCTCCAACCACACTGGTCTCCTGGCTTGCCCAACGCATTCCACTCAGGACCTTTGCACGGCCTGATTTCTTGACTGAGCAAATGAAAAGAACAAAATCACCTTTATCAGGAAGAATCTTAAATTTATGCTATAGAGCTATAATAGCCACTCTCTGAACTTAAAATCTAGTTGGGTTGACAAAATATTACGTATTTTCAGAAATTAGATCAATAATTATGATCAATTATTTAATTACATAATTACAACTGTCACTGTTAGACAGCAACAATTATTTAATTAAAGAAATAACACTGTGTACTAAGTTGTAAACATGGTATATTAATCTTACATGTGTAGAAAAAAGGAGAAGTGTTCAGTAAACAAAAGATTAAAGAGCATGTAAATTTCTTAAAGTAAAAATGACAATTATTAATTCACATACTATGGATTTTATAAAAATTTATAACAAAGTAAGTCATAATTTAGCACCCTATTTTATAATAGATGACATATCTTAGTAAAGAGAATTTATGTGATTTACCCAGGGAATATAACCTGGAAACAGCAGAGATAAAATGCAGATCTCTTCATACCTAATCATTCATTCATTCATTTATTCACCTATTCAATAAATATTTGAGTACCTACAATGTGCCAGGCACTGTTTCAGGAATTTGGAAAACAGCAGGTATAAAACAAACAAAGCTCTACCCTCACAGGAATTATATGTCACCATGGGAGAGAGACAATTATCATTAACAGATAAGTAAATTACGTGTATTATATGTTAGACAATATATTAGACAAATGCTCTGGAAAAAGTAAACAGATGTGGGGGTGCTAGATAGTGGAGGTGATATTAAATAGACTGGTCAAAGAAGGTCTCGTCATGAAGGTAATTTAAAAATATTATTTTAATAAATTTCATTAAGTTTTAATTTACAAATTTAATATTTTCACCGTGTGATTCTGCAAGCTTTGACCGATGCAAATAACCATAAAGCACCACCATCGTCACAATGTGAAATAGTTCCATTATTCAAAAATATAATTGCATACTCATTTGTAATCAGCCTTGCCCTCCAAACTCAGGCCCTGGCAACAATGATGTGATTTCTGTCCCAAGAGCTTTGCCTTTTTCAAAATGTCCTATAAATGGAATTGAGCAGAATTCAATCTTCTAAACCTGGCTTCTCAGTGAACAGGATTGGAGACTCATCAACTGTGTATGTTTCCCCCAACTGTGAAAACATGGTTGTGCTTGAATGGACAGTTCACCAGGTGAAGAGCATCAGGCCACGACAGAGGTTTCCAGTCTCTGACTATCAAAAACAGAGCTGCTGTAGACATGTGCCTGCAGGTTTGTTGTGTGAATATAAATTTTCACTTCACTTGGAAGGATATCTCGGAATTAGATTGCTAAGTCAGATGGTGAATTTATTCTTACCTTTCAAAGAAACTAGTTTCCCAAAGTAACTACTTTTTGTCTTTTGGAGAGTCCCAGTTGCATGGCATTCTAGCAAAAACTTGGTATTACCAGATTAAAAATATACATTTAATTTACATTTCCCTAATGACTAAAGATGATGAACACCTTTCTCATGTGTGCATTTGCCATTACTATAGTGAGGTGTCCACACACATTTTTTCCCATTGAGTTATTTTCTTATGATTGAGTTTTGAGAGTTCTTTATAAATAGTGGGTAGTAGTCTTTTATCAGATATTATCTGTAAGTATTTTCTCTCAATTTGTAACCTGTTTTGTCATTTTGACAATGTCTTTTGAAATAAAGTTCTAACTATTAATGAAATCCAATTTATTTTTCTTTAATGATTATGCAAATGCCTTTAAAGTTAAAACTAAGAAATCAATCTTAGAAATCTTGCCTATCCCATGGTCACAAATATGTTTTCTTCTAAAATTGTTATTCACTTAGGTTTGATATTAAGTCTGCCATCCATTTTTTGGTTAAGATTTTATTTATTTATTTATTTATTTATTTATTTATTTATTTATTTATTTATTTATTTATTCCTACAAGAACTGGGATACAGGCCAGAGGTGCAGGGGTTGGGGGGTGAGAGGATTCACCAGAGACAGAATGGGGAGCAGAACAGATGGACAGACTGAAGTACACTGCTGAGGGGAGCCGCGGGTGAGACAGGAGAGGTCTGCTGTGCCATATGTGTCACCTCCCTGGACAGGGATCGAACTCATGCCACAGTGACTGCTGATAGCTTCATAGTGCTGCACTTTAATTTAACCCCCTTGCACCACCAGGGAGCCCTTGCCATCCATTTTTGAGGTTATTTTTGTAGATGGTGCAAAGTATGAGTCAAAGGTATTTTGTTCCCTTTTTTTCCCTTTTCTTACTTCTTTTTGCATATGGATATCCAATCATCCCATCATCATGTCAAAAGATTCTCTTTCTCCAATGGGTGCTTTTTTACCTCTGTTGAAAACTGGTCTAATAAGTATGAGTGAATTTCTAGACGTTCTATTCTATTTTATTGTTCTAAGAGGCTAACCTCTGCCCAACAGCACAGTTTTTTGAAGTCAACCAATGAGTTTTCCAGCTGTGTTATTTTTCAAATTGGTTGTCTAGTCTAGTTTATTTGACCTTACATATAAATTTTAGAACCAACTTGCCGATTTCTACCAAAAATGTATATTCGAATTTTTATTTAGATCTTGCTGAATCTATACAATTTGGGGGAAATTGAGAACTTAACAACACTGAGTCTTGGAAGTCTAGAGTATGTGAATATGAATAACACTTTATTTATTACGATTTTTCTTTGATATTTTTCACTAGTGTTGTATAGTTTTTAATACTCATAAATTACATGTATATTTTAGAATTTTACCTAAATATTTCATGATTTTAGTATACTTATAAATGTACTTTTGGTTTGAATCGTTCACTAATAGTATATAAAAATATGACTTATTGTTGTATACTGAAGTTATAGCAATTGGAACTTGTGTGATTGGGACTCTGATAAACTTATTAAGTCTGTTAGGGTTTTGTAATTTTTTTAATTTTATACAGTGACAATCATAGATCTGCAATTAAATTTTACTTTCTCTTTCCCACCTGTAACTTTATTGCATTGGCTAGTGTTTCCACTAAGATGCTTAATGTGATTGGTGGCATTCCCATTCCCAACTTTAAAAGGCAAGCAGTGAGTCTTTGCCATTGGGTAAGGTGCAGGCTGTGGGGATTTTCTATATTCCTGCTATTAGGCTGAGAAAGTTCCCTTCTAGCTAGGAAATTTTTATCAAAATGGACACTGAATTTCATCAACTGCTTTTTCTATATCTGTATTTTTTTTTAAGATTCATTTTATTTATGCATACAAGAATGTACAGCCAGAGTCGCAGGAGGTGAGAGAATTCACCAGAGACAGAGTGGGAAACAGAACAGGCAGATTGACTGAGATATTCTGCTGAGGGGAGCAGTGGGCGAGGCAGGAGAGGTCTGCTGTGCCATGTGGGTCCCCTCCCTGGCCAGGGATCAAACTCGCACTGCACTGGATGCTTCACAGTGCAGCGCTCAACCCGCTGAGCCACCAGGGGGGCCCTGTATCTGTATTAAGATGATAATATAGTTTGTCTTTTGATATGATACATTACCTTGATTGATTTTTGAATGTTCCATCTGCCTGGCATCCAGAATAAACCCCAATTGGTCATAATATTATAATTTTAATACATCATTAAATGATTTGCCAAAATTTTTTAAGAACATAATTTCTTACATTCATAATAAATATTAATTTGCACTTTTCTTTATAATGTCTTTGTTAGTTTTCACATAAGCATAATGGATTTCTCATAGAATGAGTTAGGAAGCACGCCCTCCTCCTCAATTTTCTGTCATGCATGAGTTCAGGTAGAAATGGTATTTCTTCCTTAAATGTTTGGTTGAATTCACCAATGAATTCAAATGGGCATGGAATTTTCTGCTTTTTCTTTTTTTGTTGTTAAAAAATTTACATGGTTTTATCGATCATGAGGCACTGAAACAGCTGAGCAAATCATGATGAGACAGCTGTTTTCTTCTTTACTTCTTTGAGTTCTCCTTTACTTCTAGAGCACTTGTCAGACGAGAGGGAGAGAGAAATTTTGCATTACTTAGGTATTTCTAAGGTATGCGCCAGCACAACACAAACTTCTCCCCTCAGATGCAACTGGTCTAATGTCCAGACATCATGAACTATGCCTCAGTGGCAGCAGAGCACAGCCAATCCCACTGCATTTCTCTTTGTTTGTGTATAACATTTGGAATATCTAGAGGAGTGTGAATAGTATTGGAATTGGAGGCAGGAGGAAAGCACATGAATGCCTGGTTGAAAGATGTGCATGGCAATCCTGAGTATATATTTGGGACAAATTCCAGCTTCACAGATGTTCTTAAATGGTGGACTCCCACGACGGGGTCTTCATGAGCCTTGAGCTAGCCAACAGCCTTGCTGATGATGCAACCATGCTTATCTGGCATGGGCTGATGGACACACTGGATTTTCTGGAATAGAAGGCTAGACAATTTCTCCACAATGGCAGCTTTTCCCTGGAATTGCTGTCCTTCCCAAATAATGCATGATGCATTGTTAAATTGCTCTTAGATGGGCTCTATATTTATGAAATAACTGGTGGTAATGTTGAATGAAGCTAGATCCATCCTCTTCCTATTTGGTGTGTCTCCTAATCTAGAGTGTCACCAGTTTCATGGAGACCCAAGGTGCTGGCACCATGGTGGCAGAAGTAGCAGTAAGCTAGCATTGTCTGAGACTATCCTTTTCTCTGCCTTCCCTTATTACTTTGCTGCTATGAGGCTATTCAGATTAGTCATTTATTTTTGAGTCAGCTTTAGTCATTTGTTGTCTTTTAAGGAATTTGTCCATTTCATCTGAACTGTTAGAATTATTGGTATAACATTGTTTATATTTCCTTATTATACGTTTAAGATCAGTAGGTTCTGTGATGTGTCCTCTCTATCCCTGATATTGAAAATTGTATCAGCTCTCCCTTTTGATTTTCCTAATTAGTTTAAATAAACATTTTATAGTTCTATTGATATTCTCCAACAATTGGAATCTGGTTTCATTGTTTTTCCATTTTCTTTTTCATTGACTTATTCTCTTTATAATTTCCTTTCTTCTTCTTACCTTAGGTGTAATTTGCTTTTCTTTATTTCTAAGTTTCTAAAAGTGGAGTTTAAGTACTTGATTTGACACCTCTGTTCTTATACATTTTAGTGCTATTTTTTCCTGTAATCACTGCTTTCTCTGCAACTCACAAATTTTGACATATTGATTTTTATTTTTATTCAGTGCAAAGTGTTTTCCTATTTCCTTTTTCAGTTGTTCTTCAACCCATAAGTTATTTTGAAGTATTTTTGTTTGTTTCTGAACATTTGAGTGTTCTCACATATTTTTCTATTATTTTACAATTTAATTCCACCGTGTTCCGCAAACATACTCTGCAGGATCTGAAACACTTAAATTTATTGAGATTTGTTATGTGGTCCAGAATTTATTCTACCTTGAAAAATGGTCCATGTGCACTTGAAAAGAACGTGTTTTTTGCTGCTGGTAAGTATTCCATAAATGTCACGTAAGCCAAGTTGTTTGATAACATTCTTCAAGACTTCTATATCCTTTTCTATTTATTTTATCAATTACTGACAGAGAAGTTTTAAAATCCTTACCATAAATGATTGTTCTTTCAGTTCCATGTAGTTTGTTTTATATAATACTAACCATTTAAATATTCTTTTGATTAATTTACTCTGCTCATGGGTCCTCTGCTGTGCTATAGCCTGGAAACTCTAGGTTTAAATCATGGAAGTTGTAATACTCTATTTCCCCAGTGTTGTCTCTTGTCCAATGGGTGATATATTTGTTTCCTATTTTTCACTGAATTTTAACTGACCAGAAGTGAAAATCCTGAAGGCAGTAATTGTGCATAGACTTAAGGAAGATGGGAGAGCTATAACCATGAAGGAGCATGCCAGAAACCTGAGAAACCTGAGATGGAAGTATACACAGCAAGGAAGCCAGTGTGAACAGAGCAAAGACAGTGAGGTGTGTAGCAGATGAGGCAAAGGATCTTTCAGTCCAGCTCAGACAAAGCAACTCAAATACTCTGCAAAGAATAAATCTGGTTGCCAGAGTGAAAATAGGAGAAAGAAGAAAAATAGGGCATTGGCACAGGAAATTTGTAAGAAGTTAAGCCATCTCTGGCTTAGTATGAGCAAGATAGGAGCCACTGCAGGGTTTTAAGCAGAAGAATGAAAGCTCAGATTTCTATTTTTAAATGTTTATTCTGTCTACAATATATAAACTATAGAAGGATAAGGACTGAAGCAGGCACATCAGTGAGGAAGCTATAACTATTACCAAGAAATTATGAAAGTTGGGCCAGGATGGTACCAGTGGAGATGGTCATAATTGTATAAATTCTGGTTATATCTACAGGTAGAATCTATAGACTTGCTACAGAGAATGAAAGAATTTGAGAGCAACCTGGTATTATTTACATTACAGTGCATCCTATTTCTCATTTGATACTTTTTCTCCTTTTCCTTTTCCAATAGTACAGCACATATAAGTACAACTGACTAATATATATATATATATAATGTCTTATATTCATATACCTTAATCCATTTTGAATTAATTATTGTATTGAAGTTTTTATTTTGGCAGGTGTATACTTCTTGGGTATAATAATTAAAGCATATGGGACTCTATTCAATCTGTGAAGGGTTGAAGTTCAGTGCTCTGTCACAGGATTGATGCTCTAATGTAAGTTAGAGCAGCCGACCTCTATTTCATAGGGTGGGGGGCCTCAGAATCGATGTTTAAATTAATATATAGAGGGTCCTCCCTCACTACCATTCTCAAACTAGAGATACAAATTGCCTTATCTCTCACAATGCTGCTTGACAAATAGCTCAGCCTAAGTCCCAGATTGCTGGGTTGTAGAACAAATAGGTGAGGAAACCAGTCCTACAACAGACAGGATATGAACTTGGTTGGTATGTACCTGACTCAACTTGTCTCTAGCTTTACATAAAGAACTAAATTGGTTTTGGTTTTGCTATTGATGAACTCCAACCATTGGCTATCTTGAGCAGCTCCTGGGAGAAAGAAACAGTTGAACTTGATAGGTCAGTTTTACATTGATGTAGAAGTGTGTAAAGTTGCAGAAAATATACTCTAGTCAGCAAATGTCTGCCGACACTTAAAACAAATCTGAACCACTCATAACTACCTACCTATCAGAATTCTATGGAGTGGGACAGTAAGCAGTGTAGAAGCCTATAAATCCATAATCTATTAGAAGCTTCTAGGTCTCTGGCTAATGAAAGAGAAGACACAGAAAGATTTTTCTTGATATAAAATGCACAAAGTATCTATGCTTTGAGAAGAGTAAGTCTTTCTGTGAGGATGAGGGACTAGAGTGTAACCAAAGGGAGAAAGCTATAGATTAGAAAAGATAAATACACCATCTACCCTCTTTCTCCAGCCCATGCCTCAGTCACAGAGTGAATGGAAGAGAAGAAGATATTCTATGTGCCCTGCAGATAAAACTAGGGCCTGTGCTTTAAGCTGCTGCTGCAAAAATACGTGGATATGATCTTAGGATTTTATCTCTACACGAAGAGAATTTGTGTCATCATCTTTACCATAAATAGCCTCAATAGTACTGACACAAAAATTATCTTTAATCAAGGTGACCCACCAGCCAGCTAAGCCAGAGCCATATCTTCTTGTAAGCAGAACATCTATAGGCCAATTTGTACAGTAGTAGGTGCATAGAGATGTTGCTCAATCCCACATAAAATGTATGAAGCATGATTTTAGTTATCAGAACAAAACTGGTAAGAATGACATTCACAATGATGATATAGTCCACAAAACACAGATAGTAAGGGTATGTCAATCAAATGGCAAAAAAGAATATTTTTAGTAAAAATTAGTAATTTCTCACTTCTCTTAGGATAGTCCCTTCCAGTTCTATCCATGTTGCCACATATGGCATACGCTTATCTTTTTTTTTTAAAGATTTATTTATTTATGCATACAAGCACTGGGGTACAGGCCAGAGGTGTGGGGGTGTGGTGAGAGGATTCACCACAGAGAGTGGGGAGCAGAACAGGCAGATCAACAGAAGCACACTGCTGAGGGGAGCAGCGGGCACAGCAGGAGAGCTCTGCTGTGCCATGTGGGTCCCCTCCCGGGCCAGCAGCAGGGATCGAACTCGTGCTGCAGTGGCTGCGGTTTGCTTCACAGTGCGTTGCTAACCCACTGCGCCACCAGGGAAACCCCGCTTATCTTTTTTATTGCTGAGTAGTAATCCATTGTCATACCTGTGAGGAGAAAACCTATATTGTGGAAAAACAAACAGGGTTACAAAATAATGGTACATCATTAATACAAATAAGTAAATAAAAATGAGCAATTTCTACCTCTTATTGAATGACCGTTTTATTCACTTAATTCTTTTTTGTTTTCCAACAACCCTTTGAAGAAAATTTTCCACATTTACAAAGATATTAAGTCACATAACTAGTGAGTAGAACAGGCAGAATTCTAACCCAGAGTTGTCACATTTCACGTTTATGCTGTTAAGCACTGAACTAAACAAGTTTCTTATAACATTTTAGTTTTTAGAGAGAAACCAAGAAATATAATCCTTCAGAAGTTCTACTCTGTATCTGTTGAGAATTCTTCCAGATGGACAAGGCTTAGGAAGTGGGCATAAGAAAGGCCCTGGCAGGAGTCCATTTTGGAAAAACCCTCCTCCTGTAGTAAAGGTACCAAGTCCCACTGTCCATGGATATATCTGCCTCTCAAGCTATACCCAGCTTAGAAATGAGTGGGATGTCATCTTTGAACATCTTAAAAAGCTAAGTATTGGTCTCCCTAGGCTAGGGTGGACCCTCAGTTTGCAGATTTACTTCACGTGTCTTTGACCTGCACAAAACTAGGAACAGTGGGTGGGGCAATTGGATTAGAGAACACAAATCAATCCCTAAGACCTTAGTCACCCAGTAATAGTCACATAAAATAATTACTCTATTTGCCTTTTGAAATTATCTTGCTAAGCTCATGATCTAGTGTCCCTGATTCAAGACATCAATCCTCACAGAAGAAATCCTTCCACTGAAGAAGCGAGACCCTGCAGATGTGGTTTTCCAGATCCCACTTAACTACTTTTCTTCTTAGAGTCCAAATGTTTAGAGTCCTGAATAGCTCCAGGACACCCAAGCTCTGAAACATAATTAGTGCCACAGGCAAGGAATTAGTACATAGGTGGAGAGATTTTAATTGCAATAAGTAAAATGTACACAATTGATTTTTAAATGGAAAACAAATGAAAATATCATAGATAATGACAACAATCAACAAAAGTAATTAATCCAAAACTAATAAGATCTAAATCTGGTAGGTAAAACTATAGAGGTTCTGGATTAATTTTTCCATCGTTATACTCAAAGATGGCATCAGAGGCTGCATGAGAGAAAAACTTTGTCAACATTTTCTTAATACAGAGGCATGAAAAATCAGCTTTACTGGGTCTTGCTGAGTATGCTTTGCCCTAGTTATAATTTACAACTGGATGGATAGATGTATATTCATATTTATATATTTGCATATATGTGTTATATGCATGCAAAATGCACCCTGGGTAATCCTAAAGAGATAATCTTCAGTACCCTTTCAAGGAGGAATGTAGCAAGATCTTTGAAATATAATGACGGAAATTTCTAGGCTCAAAATGAATCCCAAGCCAATACAATTTCATTGAAGACATAAGGCCTCACATGTGATTGGCCTTTAATAATGTATATTCACTGTGTATGTAGAAAAAAGAGAAGAAAATCTTCAACAGTTTTCCTGCTACCCAAGCCCAAGGCCGACCTTCACTAAAGATCTAGCTTCATTACACTGGTTCACATAATCAGGACTGCCTCACCTGGAGCTCACCTGCAATGGTAAGCAAGGAGTGCTGATAAGGACTGCCAAACCACTGGAAGTACATGGCCAGAAAAAAAAGGACATAGAAAGTCCTCAAAAAATGCTGATGAAGTTAATTTAACTAGATAGATAATTTAATAGTAACTAGAGTCACTAGTTGACTAGTTAGTTTGGTTACTTTAGTTAGTTTGGTTACTTTAAATTCATACTTAACAATGAATTTTCCCTCTTCTTTAAAAATGTTACTCTATTTACCAAACCTGGTTCTAAGTGCTTATGAATGACGTCAAAGATCAAACACATGCTGAAATGTCAACATTTTCACCTACCAAATGATATTCAATAGGCTGTAAGAGTCTGAATGCTCTAAAAGAAGTGCTCCACCAAACTTTTTCAGCACACACTATAGCCTTTCAGGGAAATTCCTTTGTACAAGTTCTAGACTGTTTTAAGAAAAAAAAAAAAAAATCTCTCACCTTACTTAACAATCATACTTTGGAAATTGTCAAAACGCAAATCTAGATTCTACCCCTCAGTCATCTTTATCCAGCTGGTGCATTTCCAAATCCTTCAGACGATAATCTCTTCTCTGGTTGTCACCACAGCTTATTGACATTGTGGCTACCAGGACCTTTTAGAGTCTGAGACCCTAAGAAATGGCCCTGAGTAGATTTCACTGAGGGGTCCCAGATGATACATCTCATATCTATACACACACACCCGACCCCTATACTACAGCTTGAACACCAGGTCTGTCATCAGGCTACTCTTTGGAGACTCTGTTTCTCCAGTTCATGGATTCTGAGATATCAACAATGATATGGCAAAATAAGATGGAATCTTATAATGGGAGCATTCTCAGCCAGTGTAGTGAGTGGTACCATTCTTTCCATGAACTTCTCACAACAGAAAAGAAAAAAACAAAACAGAAAAACTTAAGGCAAATTTCCAACTGTCCAAACCTTTGGCCTCTGATTTCACCTGGGTCTAGAGACTGCCAAGAAACAACAGTAAAGAATCATCTACAGGATCCATCGCACCCAAAACCTATTCATAACCCCAACTAATCAGATTACTCTTGGAAATAAGGAAGAAAGAAAATAAAATATGCTGAATTCTTATCATGTGCTAATATTATCCTAATATTATCTCATCTATTTCTCATGTCTGACATTAGCCTCATTTCATGGGTGTGGAAATAGAGACTCAGATTTAGAAACTTGCCCAAGTTGTTATAGGCAGTGTAAGTTGGAGCTGTGGTACAAAAACAATCCTTATTGAAAAGTCAGTGTTCTTCCTACTGAATCTTATGAGAACAGCTCCCTACACTACCTTCATAGAAAACAAGACATATGTATGTGTGTGCGTGTGTGTGTGTGTGTGTGTTCCTGGATCAGCTCCAAGTATCATCTCTGAGTTCATTGAGAAATCCCAAAATAGGCGTTACTCAAAGTCCCGGCACAGAGAAAATACTGGATTCTTTTTTTTTTTTTTTTAAAGATTTATTTACAAGCACTGGGGTACAGGCCAGAGGTGTGGGGGTGTGGTGAGAGGATTCACCACAGAGAGTGGGGAGCAGAACAGGCAGATCAACAGAAGCACACTGCTGAGGGGAGCAGCGGGCACAGCAGGAGAGCTCTGCTGTGCCATGTGGGTCCCCTCCCGGGCCGGCAGCAGGGATCGAACTTGTGCTGCAGCAGCTGTGGTTTACTTCATAGTGCGTTGCTTAACCCACTGCGCCACCAGGGAGGCCCAAACATTGGATTCTTATACAGACACAGCTCTACTGTGCTCCTAAAGCAAGTACTTTTAGGAATTCTCTTTGGACATGACAGGAAATTAAAGCAAACTACTTTGACTGGAAGAAGGCACCCCTTAAAGAGAATGAGGCATGGGGAAAAAATTAAGCTGACACAGTGGAAAAATCAAACACTGGGATTTTCACAGGAGCAATTAAAGCTGTTTTTAACATTTTAAGATATAGTTTCCCCCTTGATATAATACAGTGGTTAATAGTCATAAGCATCACCAAAAGTACTTAAAACCTAAGAGTCTAGTAGTTTCTGAGAATCCTGAGCCGAGTGGATATGGAATAAGCAAAGGATGATGAGATGAGCAGAGCAGAGCAAAGAGACCCAGACCAGACCCCGAGAAATGGTGTGGCTGAGCGTGTGTCCCTGCTCCGGTCCCCAGGCGTCCCCCTCATCAGACTGACAGCCTTGCAGAAGCCAAGCGGGCAAAAGTCTCTGCATGTGTCAGCAAACTGACCCTTAGAAATCATCGCTTCCATGTGGTAGTGCCATAACTGTGCTCTAGAATTTGAGCTGAAATGATGTGGCATCTGTTTATTCGTACCCTGATTCTAATAATGCTTTGTGGTTATTACAGAAGGAAAAAGGAAGCACTGAGAAGAAAACGTAAGGTCTAATACTATAACAACCAGAACTCAGTTTACAACCCTGTGAATAGACTAAAAAACCACTGAAGAGTATACTTTAAAAGGTTGAAATTTCTGATATGGGAATCATTATCTCAATAAGCTTATTTCTTTTAAAGAATGAATTACCTACTTTCTGGGGTAATACTTTTGACAAAGATGCAGCCTTTCTGCCTTTAAGACCTACTGTTGGCTCCTAGTTTATTTTTGTCAATATGATTGTATGCTCCTACGTAGAAAACATTGTGCTAGATATTATAAAATAGTTCTTAAAAGTTGCTGCAATAATTATATAGTTTACTAAGCACTTATTATATGCCAGGTAGATACTAAGCAATTTCACACTTTAAGGAGGCTCCACCGGGCGATAGATATTATTAATCCTATTATAAAAATTGGGAAATTAAGGCCCTAGGAACATAGCCAGTAAAAGAGAACAGCACTTTGAACTCAAGTCTCCCTAACTCCTGCATCTATGCTTGTATCTATTATACTAAACAAGCTAGAGAAGAAGCAGAATCTCAATACAAGGAGTGATGAGTGAAATTCTGAGAACTGGCAAGTCATGGAAACAGTTTCAAAATTGTAAACAAGAATCCACTAGTTGCAGAGCAAGTACAGCTTTCAAATCAGCTTTCAAAATGGATCTCAGGGGCCCTCCCTGGTGGCGCAGTGGGTTAAGCAACACACTATGAAGCGAACCACAGCCACTGCAGCACAAGTTCGATCCCTGCTGCCAGCTGGGGAGGGGACCCACATGGCGCAGCAGACCTCTCCTGCCTCGCCCGCCGCTCCCCTCAGCAGTGTACTTCCATTGATCTGCCTGTTCTGCTCCCCACTCTGTCTGGTGGATTCTCTCACCCCACCCCCGCACCTCTGGCCTGTACCCCAGTGCTTGTATGCATAAATAAATAAGTCTTTAAAAAAAAAAAAAACAAAATGGATCTCAGTAGGCTGTCTGGGGTCTGAAAGGCCTCGGGACACAACAGTCATTGCAACAAAAGGAGCATAACAAATGCGTGTACATGACAATGACCATGACATCCCAAGGGCAAAGGACGCTGTGCCCTAGAGACTGTGAGAGCACTGGCTATGTCTCAGTGGTATAGCCACGACCACTTGGTGAACACTCACTCATTCTAAATGTATTCTAAATTCAAGGCACTGTCTGGATAATGGAGTGAATAAGATATGAGGGCTGCCTTGAAGCTCCCAAATAGGAATTATCAACCCCAAGTCTACGGTATATGTGAGGTTAAGTGTTGGGCTCAGCATCAGACAACAAGGGTTTCTACCCTAGTGCTGTCACTTTTCAGCTGTGATTTTAAACAAATTATTAAAATTCTCTATCTTGCTGTTTCCTTATCTGCAAAATAAGAATGACAACAACATAAACCTTATTCTATTGCGAAGAATAAATAGGTAAGTATATAAAACCATCGTGTCAACAAGTTTGCAAGCACTTAATGCTAGCTGCGCCCATCGTCACCTAACACACTTCAGCAAAGCTGACTTTCTGTGCGCTCTTATTACTTTTTTCTTCCCTCAGGTACTATATCTTCCATACTTTATGATATAAATGACATTTTCTGAAGGGTCTAGGCTCAAAACTACCTGATAGCAGGATAGCAGGAGGCTGGAAGAAACTCCCACTTTAAATTCCTCCCAGACACTTCTGAAAACAATGATGTTATGAATAACCTATTGATACACTTTAATAGCCTAGAAAGGAGCCTCACAGGGTCAAAGAATGTACTTTTCCTCTTCCTGACTGACTGTACACCTTATATTACTCTTTTTATGTTTTGTATGTTTGGGTGGACATGACATTCCTGAAAATAGTGCTTCATCTTTGCATAATAGGTATATGCAGCAGATACACAGAGGTATTATGTGTGTCCATGGGTGTGCATATAACATATATGTTAGTATATGTGCATTTTTATGTATGTATATGTTCACATATATAATGTATGCTAGCATAATGATTAAAGAAAGAACATTATGATAGCTATGGGTTCAAATCCTTATTCCTCCAGCTAGCAACCATGTGACCTCAGACAGGATTCTTATGCTCTCTGAACCTGTTTCTTCATCTGTGAAATGGGATAAACAATAAAAATCTCATAGAAATGTTTTGAATATTAATGAGATGCTCTGTGAAAACTATTCAGCACAATATCTAGCACAAGGTAAATTATCAATAAATGGCAGTGGTAGGCCAGTCTCATTTTCAATTAAATAAGAATTTATAGCACATCTAGTGTCTTACACTATGCTACTTTTTGTGGGTACTATGTAAAGGGAATGAATAATGTGAGTCCTCTAAAACAATCTCTGCTTTTAACAAATTTATGACCCTGAAAAAAAAATGTCTTCATATTGGAAGGAGGGCCGGTACCAGCCTCTCTGCAATCGAATCAAAAATAGAATGTGAAGAAGTAGGAAGGTAAACACGAGGAAATGAATCAGTCCATCCCACAGAGGGCAGCACCCATATGTAAGCTATATAAGGGCCACTATCTCGATCTATTGTCACCCTGCAAGCTGCATCAGGCTTTATCCTACTTGTTCCTTTGGTGAATCAGGTGAGAACAAATTCATCCAGCTACATTTATGGATAGTTAGTTGGTTGTTGTCCATGGCAGAAATCCAGAAGTCTGAGCTAAGGCAAAGTTAATATATATATTTTGTTTCTTTCTTTTTCTTTTTGTTTGTGTATTTGTTTGGTTAGCTTAGTTCATTCTGGGATATTTTAGAATAAATTTATCATTGTAGAGAAGACTAAAGCAATTAGAAGTTTTCCTTCTTCTGGGTCAATCCACCTTTTCCTCCTAGTCTTTGTATGCATACCATCTTTTCTGTGTTTTCCAGCACAGATAGGGAGGAGATCAGCACTGCAGTACACCTTTCCTGTGCAGCACCAGTTCCCAAAACTCCAAACTTTAATCATCCACTAGTCAAAATATTGCCAGTATTGCTGAGTATTTTTCTCTGGCTAGTGAGAACAGTAAATTCCTAAATTCTGATGAGATCTGTGTCATGCTTCTCATAGTGCTGGCACACACTGCTCATTTCTCATTTGCTGAAGGTCTTAACAGCACAATTTAACTTCTGGTTCCCAGAGTGGAAGTAGGTATAAATGATAGAAGGTCTATCACTTGCGACTCAAGAAAAGCAGTGCAACAAGTAAGAGAGACTAGAGCAATATACCTGGGTGGTTCTGGAAACTTTGGAAGCTCCAGAACACCAAAGTACACAAAGCATGGAGACATTCTGCATAGAATATATTCACCCAGGATATGCTGATCTGTCTAGTTCCAGTTTGACTGGCAAAATACCATTACTTGATTTTAGGAAAGTAAATCCAAGTTAACAAAGTTTATTTCCACAGTGTGGATGTTATATCATCCCTGACCCACCCTCACTTGTTGAGGTATTTTAGGTTTAAAAGTGACAAGATATTTTAAAATCTCTTGATGAGTAGTGTTAACATCAGAATTGCTTATAAAATAAAGAAAATAATAAAATCTTTTTTATTTGTGTCTTTAGAATCTCTTAAACTTGCAAAAAGATGACCAACCTCTTGAGAAGTGTTGTCACTGTCATAGACGTCTTCTACTCTTACACCAACCAAGATGGAGAATGTGGCACACTGAGCAAGGATGAGCTAAAGGAACTTTTGGAAAAAGAGTTTCGTCCAATTCTGAAGGTAAGAACCATGTACCAGGATTGAAAGCTGCTAAGGTTCAGCACATCTATTGTTATATTACATAAGATTAGCTAAAAAGTACACAGTCCCAATGGCCTTAGAGAAAACTCTATAAGCAGTGTGTTCACATTGGAAAGTCAATTGAGACAGTTTTGATTTTTAGAAAAGGTAAATGTTTTTCTCTTACTTTTCCCATCATGTAGACTCACACTTTCTCATGCTTTCAGGCTTCACCTTCTGAAAAAAACAAAAATAAAATTTTGCTAAGACATGAATAAAACGCTCTGTCAAAAAAGGAAGAAAACATAAAGACAAGATTCAATTATTAATTTCAAAATTCTACACCTTAACATAGACTATATATGCATGGAATGCTTGATATTTGTATAAAACTGAAATATAGAAGATATTGAAATAGTTTTTTTCTCACTCCTTCCAAATGCCATATCTGAGTGTCTAATCTAGCTTAGGTCCTTGAATTGTACTTCTTCTAGGAGTCCAGTAATCTTTCTTATTTTCTATTTCCTCTTCACATGTGCTGGGTTGCATTAGGCTCCCTTCACCTAAAGTAATCCTTGATAGAACTAAAAATACCTAAAGTCAAACACCCACAAGTCCACAGTCATACCTGAATAGTTTAGTTGCATGTGTGAGCAAAGCTGATAAGTTCTTCTTTGGTGTATTACTTGTAAACAGAACCCAGATGATCCAGATACAGTGGATGTCATCATGCATATGCTGGATCGAGATCATGACCGAAGACTGGACTTCACTGAGTTTCTTCTGATGGTATTCAAGCTGGCTATGGCTTGCAACAAGGTTCTCAGCAAACAATACTGCAAAGCTTCAGGGTCAAAGAAGCGTAGTCGTGGTCACCGACACCAAGAACAAGAAAGTGAAACAGAAGAGGAAGAAGAGGATGCATCAGGACAACAATCAGGTTACAGATACTCAAGTTGGAGTGAAGGAGATGAGCATGGTTATAGTTCTGAAGGTTCAAGGGGGACTGTGAAACATAGACGTGGATCTATATCTAGCAGACTGGGAAGACAAGGTGGCTTATCTAGCTCAGGTAACCAAGAGGGAGCTGAGAAAAGGCGCCGTGGGTCTAGCTCTAGTCACTCATGGAGTAGTAGCAAAGAGAGACATGATTCTATCTCTGGAGAACTGGAAGGGGGAAAAAACAAGTCCCATAACCCTTCTAGAGGTTCTGGGGATGATTATGAATCTGAATCTGGATCTCAGAGTGGGGGAAAGAAAGGTAATGGTGGTCTGTCACAAGGACTGGAGGTTAGTAGACATGAATCAAACTCTACTCAGTCAAGAAATAATGGCAGGAAAAAGTCTGAATCTAGCTCTAGCATTTCAAGAGACAGTGAAAGGCAAAGCCATGCATGTGGGTCCAGCAATTCAAGTGGGTGTGAAAGTCCACAAAATGCTTCTAGTTCTTGTCAGGCAGGTAGATTTGGAGGACAAGGAAATCAATCTAACTGTACCCACTCAGGTTGTCAATCAGGAAGTAGTGGAGGACAAGGTCATGGTTGTATCTCAGGAAGTCAGTCCTGTGGGTATGATCAACATAAGCAAAGCTCATGTAGCCAGTCTTCTAATCAGAGGGGATGTGGATCTAGAGCATGTAGTCAACCTCAGAACTGTAGAGGACGACCAGGAACAGGTTCTTGTTGTGGCCAACATGGGTCTGGATCAGGTCAGTCCTCTTCCTGTAGCCAACATGGATCTAGCTCTGGTCAGTCCTCTTCCTGTGGCCAACATGGGTCTGGCTCTGGTCAGTCCTCTTCTTGTGGCCAACATGGGTCTGGATCAGGTCAGTCCTTTTCTTGTGGCCAACATGGGTCTGGATCAGGTCAGTCCTCTTGCTGTGGCCAACATGGGTCTGGTTCAGGTCAGTCCTCTTGCTGTGGCCAACATGGGTCTGGTTCAGGTCAGTCCTCTTGCTGTGGCCAACATGGGTCTGGATCAGGTCAGTCCTCTGGTTCTAGACAACATAGCTCTGGCTCAAGTCAATCCTCTGGATCTAGCCAACATGAGTCTGGCTCAGGTCAGTCCTCTGGTACAGGCCATCATGGGTCTGGATCAGGTAAACATGAATCCAGTTCAGGTCAATCCTCTGGCTCTAGACAACATAGCTCTGGCTCAAGTCAATCCTCTGGATCTAGCCAACATGGGTCTGGCTCAGGTCAGTCCTCTGGTACAGGCCATCATGGGTCTGGATCAGGTAAACATGAATCTGGCTCAGGTCAATCCTCTGGCTCTAGAAAACATAGCTCTGGCTCAAGTCAATCCTCTGGATCTAGCCAACATAGATCTGGCGCAAGTCAATCCTCTGGATCTAGCCAACATGGGTCTGGCTCAGGTCAGTCCTCTGGTGCAGGCCATCATGGGTCTGGATCAGGTAAACATGAATCTGGCTCAGGTCAATCCTCTGGCTCTAGAAAACATAGCTCTGGCTCAAGTCAATCCTCTGGATCTAGCCAACATGGGTCTGGCTCAGGTCAGTCCTCTGGTTCTAGAGAAGGGTCCAGCTCAGGTCAGTCTTCTGGCTCTAGAAAACATGGATCTGGCTCAGGTCAGTCCTCTGGTTCTAAAGAAGGGTCCAGCTCAGGTCAGTCTTCTGGCTCTAGACAACATGGGTCTGGCTCAGGTCAGTCCTCTGGTTCTAGAGAAGGGTCTAGCTCAGGTCAGTCCACTGGCATTGGCCAACATGGGTCTGGCACAAGTCAACAAAAATCTGGCTCAGGTCAGTCCTCTGGTGTCAGCCAACATATGTCTGGTTCAGGACAACATGGGTCAAGTTCAGGTCAGTCCTCGGGTCATGAAAACCATGGGTCTGGTTCAAGTAAGTCATCTAGCTCTGAACAACATGTTCCAGGATCATGTCAGTCCTCGAGCTCTAGACAACACAGGTCTGGTTCAGGTCAGTCCTCTGGTATTGCACAACAGGGATATGGATCTGGTCAAACTTCGGGCACAGGAAAACATCAGTCTAGTTCAGGGAAGTCATCTGATATTGAACAAAAGGAGGTAAGCTCACGTCAATCCACTAGTGACAGACAACGTGAGTCTGGGACGGGGAATTCAGCTAGTTTTGGCCAAAATGACTGTAGCTCAAGTCAGTCCTCAGGTTATATTCCAAACAAGATTGCATCAGGTCAGTCTCCAAAGTCTGAGCAACATACAACAGTTGATAAAAAAAAATATTCCAAAACTACTCAGAGACAAAACACACATTCAAGGTCCAGTACAACTGGAATACATCCATCCAGTCACAGTGAGTCTAGTGACAGGGAGGGCCATACTGGTGTTGCAGAGACACATTCTGGATCCACTCATGGATATGAAGGATCTCGGAAGGGAGGAACAGCATCAAAAGGTAGAGGGAGAGAGGACACTACACATGCACAGTCAGGAGAAACAAAAAGATATGCTGATGCTGGTCATGGGCAATCCACAAAGTCAGGGTCCACTAGTGGAAGAAGGGCATCTAGTCACAGCGAGTCTAGTGAGAGTGAAGGCCACTCAGGAGTCTCTCAGAGACACAGAGGATCCACCCATAGCCATACAGGATCTCAACAAGGAGCGTCAGCATCGAAGGGTAGCAGTACACAGGGAATTACACATGGACAGTCAGGAGACAACAGTAGGCATGCCCAGTCCGGTCATGGACAATCCAGAAAGTCAAGGTCCACTAGTGGAAGAAGGGCATCTAGTCACAGCGAGTCTAGTGACAGTGAAGGGCACTCAGGAATCTCTCAGAGGCACACAGGATCCTCTCATGGGCATGCAGGATCACAGCAAGGAGCGTCAACATCGAAGGGTAGCAGCACACAGGGAACTACACATGGACAGTCAGGAGACACCAGTAGGCATGCCCAGTCTGGTCATGGACATTCCACAAAGTCAGGGTCTACTAGTGGAAGAAGGGCATCTAGTCACAGCGAGTCTAGTGACAGTGAAGGGCACTCAGGAATCTCTCAGAGGCACACAGGATCCTCTCATGGGCATGCAGGATCTCAGCAAAGAGAGTCTGCATCGAAGGGTAGCAGCACACGAGGAACTACACATGGACAGTCAGGAGACACAAGTAGGCAAGCCCAGTCTGGTCATGGACAATTAACAAGGTCAGGGTCCACTAGTGGAAGAAGGGCATCTAGTCAAAGTGAGTCTAGTGATAGGGAAGGGCACTCAGGAGTCTCTCAGAGACACACAGGATCCACTCAAGGCCATACAGGTTCTCAGCAAAGAGAGTCAGCATCGAAGGGTAGCAGTACACAGGGAACTACACATGGAC
>JAGFMF010011790.1:267-61643 GCA_019455555.1 Galemys pyrenaicus | reverse complement strand
TCAGGGTCCACTAGTGGAAGAAGGGCATCTAGTCACAGCGAGTCTAGTGACAGTGAAGGGCACTTAGGAGTCTCTCAGAGACACACAGGATCCTCTCATGGGCATGCAGGATCTCAGCAAGGAGCGTCAGCATCGAAGGGTAGCAGCACACAGGGAACTACACATGGACAGTCAGGAGACACAACTACGCATGCCCAGTCTGGTCATGGACAATCCACAAAGTCAGGGTCCACTAGTGAAAGAAGGGCATCTAGTCACAGCGAGTCTAGTGACAGTGAAGGCCACTCAGTAGTTTCTCAGAGACACACAGGATCCACTCAAGGCCATACAGGTTCTCAGCAAAGAGAGTCAGCATCGAAGGGTTGCAGTACACAGGGAACTACACATGGACAGTCAGGAGACACAACTACGCATGCCCAGTCTGGTCATGGACAATCCACAAAGTCAGGGTCCACTAGTGGAAGAAGGGCATCTAGTCACAACGAGTCTAGTGACAGTGAAGGGCACTTAGGAGTCTCTCAGAGGCACACAGGATCCTCTCATGGGCATGCAGGATCTCAGCAAGTAGAGTCATCATCGAAGGTTAGCAGCAGACAGGGAACCACTCATGGACAGTCAGGAGACACAACTAGACATGCCCAGTCTGGTCATGGGCCATCCACAAAATCAGGGTCCACTAGAGGAAGAAGTAGATCTAGTCAAAATGATTCAAGGGACAATGAAAGGCACTCGGGGGTTTCTCATAGCCAATCAGGACTTACTCACAGCCATGCTGCATCTCAGCCTGGAGAATCAGGTTCAGTGGGAATTGGAAGACATGTAACCACTCATGGAAAATCAGGTCATGCAAGTAGGTCTGCACAATTGGATCATGGAGGTAATGTAAGCTCTGGTTCCACTACAAATGCAAACAGTGGGTCTGCTCAAAGTGAGTCCAGGGATAGTGGGAAACACACAGGAATATCACATAGAGTCCCTGAATCCTCTCAGGAGCACTCTAGAGCTGCACACGGTATATCATCATCAAGTGATAGAGGCAGAAAATTATCTTCTCGTGGACACTCAGCCTCTGGGAGAACAGAAGGTCATACATCTAGTCATACTCAGCATTTAAGGGATCACAGAACAGAGTCAAGTAGCTATCATGAATCATCTCAAATTAGTAATTCTCAGTCACAGGTTGGAACTCAAAAACATGGCGCTGGTCAAGGTTGGAAACATGGCAGTTATGGACGCGCTGAATACGACTATGGTCAGTATGGGTATAGACCTTCTGGTGGCAGCAGAACCAGCAGCCGCAATTCAAGTCCTTTGAGTTCAAAAGACAGTTCTGTAGACAAAAATGTTTCTAGACATAGACAGTCAGTTTCTAGTTCTGAGCATACTCTATCAGAGGCTCAAAGTAAAGGAAGACATGGTTTGAGTCATGGACAATCAGAGGTGGGTCATGAGCAGTCATATGTTTACCATAATCAGTCTAGTTCCAGTATACCTAGAAGGCAGGGATCCAGTCATGGGCATTCAATAGTAACTCATGAACAGTCAAGTGACTCCCATGTTCAATCTGGAGAGCAGAGTCATCCTTACAGCCAGCCACAGAACCACTCTGTGTTTGCCCATGTTCAAACCATATCAATTCATGGTCCTTCAGAATCTAATTCTACTGGATGCCAGGGATTCTTTTGTGATAGTAAAGGGTATTCAGAGGATTGGGGGAAACAGATTTATGAACAATCAGTATTTAGACCTGAGCAATCAGAATTTAATACAACTGGTATATATGACCCTTGTCATGAGCATTTGGGAAGTATATCTACCTACGACCAGGTAAATTCCAGCATGAGTTTACCAAGACAGGAATTAAGTCATAGACAATCAAGAGCTATCCATGGTCAATCTGGAGGCACCAGTGAAAGAGAAATATATAGTCATGGCCAGTCTACTGATGATTATGGTAAGTCAAATGACAGCAGAAATATAAATCAAAGATCCATTTCTAGTCACTTTCCAAAAATAGAAAATCCTATGGGAACTGAAGAATATGGGCAAAGTTATTCATCAGGCAGTACAGACACATGGAATAGAAGGAGGCAAAAGAAAGAGTCAGGATCCAGTTTATCAGAGAGTATCAGTAGATATAGTCTGGATGTGGATGACCAACAGATAAGAGACTCTAAGACCAGAAGTTACCATGAAAGAGAGAAAACAGACTCAGGATTCTTTCACTTGGATAGCAATACCCCACTCTATGAATATGTTCTGGAACAAAGGAGCTATTACTCTGAATAATCACTTGAAGTCAGTAGAAACTAAATCAAGATGAATAACCCAAAAAGAAATGAGTTATGAAACATGAAATTAAGATATTTAACATGATGATTTTTCTTCTTCTTCTTGTTTGGTGTAGGGGTATGTCTGTTCTTTCACTTTAACAGTAATATTTTATTCATTTTGTTTGGTGCACGGTTTCTTGTAAGGCTCCATAATCACTGAGTTCTTTGGTTAGAAAACAGTAAATGGAAGACATCAATAATATTTTGGACCATATTTAGAACCATATGACAATGTGATTTGGTGCTCTGGAATAAACTGAGAAATTTTTAAAAATTTATGAGACTCAAATTTTGAACCTTCCAGATTTTTGTTTTAATTGATTATTGACAAATCTATCCAGGGAGCTACAGATATGGTTTAGGAGCCAAAATTTCTCTAATAACATTGTAAAACATTCCATGTCCTGAGCAAAGAATGCTTCAGTCATTGGAAATTCAGAATATTTGCATCATTTTTGCCACTACAGACATTCTGTACTACTACTTATGAATTTGTTAACATGACCTCATGGGTATAGCATCTAGAAAATTGTATTGCACAAAAATTGATAATAAACTTTTCGTCAAAATTTAGTGTCTCTTCTTTATCATCTTCACAAACATAAATATAGTTGCCTGCCATGGGAGCCAACAACATTTCTTTTTTCTACCTCTGGACACCTAGATGGCAGTGAAGTACTCAGACACCAAAAAAAACATCTGATCTTTCCTTCAATCTAATCACTTCCCAATGTATTTACACAAATAAATGCTTTATACTTATGAATTGATCTCAGATGTTTTGGTTAAACATGATTAGCCCAGTAATTATTATCAAACATAACCTAAATGTCTATTTCCTGAGACAACACCAGTCTGGTAATTAAAGTTATGCACCATGGACTTTCTCTATTGAAAATATTAATTGAAATACCCCTACTAATAGAAACTAATGAGAATGGAGGTTAATGGGTCCTAAAGTTTCTAGACAAAGAGAAATATTTTTAAATATCCTCTACAAGAGCAAAAACTACATGAGTTTATTATGAATAACAAGAAATATAAAAACTATAAAACATATAAAAGAGATGCAAACTTTACCATATGTAAAAAGGTCACTTCTATAAAACCCAAAGAATATGTCCAGGATGTCAGAACTAATAAGGAATTCAAAGATTATATACTCAATTTAAGACTGAAAAAAAAAAAAAAGACTCTAAGAAACGCAGATTTAATCTAACCAAAATAGATAATTTCCTAAATCAGAAATTGGTACTCCACCATTCTCTCTTCTCCTGAAAACTCAAGCTACTCCTCTTCCACCCTCACTTTCGGAACTCACACTAAAGAGAAATCCATTAAAGTTGTTCAAGATCACAAGTCCTTATTGGGTAAAGAAGTTATATGAAAAACCAAACATAGGCTCAATCCTTGGATTAGACTGAACATATTCCACATGGTTTTTACTATTTTATTTTAAGACTATGTAAACTTTTAATCATGCAATGTGATCAACAGAACATTAGTCATATGAATTCATTAGTGAAATAAAATGAAATTATTGATATACTATTAATTATACACATATTTAATATCATCATTCATTCACTAAATAAGTGGTAATTATCAAAAGAATCACAAGAAATTTAAGTATTGTATTTAGTCTCATCCAAACAATTTTTATAATTGTTAAGTAAATGAGACGCAAAGAGATTAATTGCCTACATCATGCAGCTAATTAGAAGTTCTATTATAATAAGGGTGTAAGTTTCCAAGTTTTCAAACCAAAATTCTTTTTACTCTGTCAGAACAGGGGACAGGGACTATGCTCATTACATACATCTATAACATCACATTCTTTAATCTCTAAGTATAAATTCGGATTGTCTAACATTTTGTCATTCCCTGTATCAATGTTAACTGCCTTCATTACATATGTGCTTGTATGGAGGTGTGTACGTGTAAAATATAGGTCAAATATTTATATGTAAAGCCCATAATTCCTTGACCACACTCATTTAAAGTTTAAATGTAATGAAAAGATGATTTTATATCCCAGACTGCTAAGACCCTGAATAATTTACTTCAATCAATTTGAGGCAATTGTTTCATATAACTTATACTAAAAGTATTCAGAATAATCCCAGTCTTACATAATCCTCTTCTAAAACAAAAAGAAACACAAAAGTAGGTATATTTTTCAAAGAAAGTTATTAGAAGCATGGGTGCACCCATATGGAACTCCAGTGAACAGCTGAACTTCTTAGATGCTATTCTTCTGGGAAAAGAAATGAGGTATGGGGTATGTACAATCAGAGATTTTCCTTCTACCACTATTTATATGCCAGCTTCTATAGATAATGTGCCTCTGTGCCAAACAATAAAATGTAACAGCAAAGCATTCTTTTCTACATAGCTACACTGTCAGGGAGGGCACATGGCACCTGAGGAAGTATGCATGACCAAATTTAGAAACACAAAGATAAATTCTTCCAAACTTTCTAAACAAAGATAACCTTTGGATATGGGAAATTGAAGGTCAGTTTGTGCTAGACACACTGCCTGCAGTGGCTGCTTTGTTAGAGAATAATCACAGTTTCCCATTTTACAAGTGTTTTTGATAACCAGAAAGAACATTCTAAAATAATGCCATATGATGAATGCAACCTGTGTTGAACACTCTGATGTAATCAAGGATGAGTATATAAACTGTGGGGTATATGAGCAAGAGAAAGTAGAAAACAAGAAATGATAAAAAAAAAAAAGAGGCAATACTGGATTTGATTGAAAATAAGTCAAATCATTAACTAGATACAGTTTCCTCGATAATAACATTTTTTGCATTATTAAAATTCTGCTAACCAGACTAGACTCTGGAATCTACTTTACCATAATTGAGGAGTATCGTAAGAGGAAGTGAAATTCTTCTTATAAGTAGATATGTTTACTAGAAGGAGAAGTTTAAAAGTGCTCTCTTTGTGTTATAAATCATCTAGAACAAGAAACTAAGGAATTTGCAAGGGCAATGTGTACATTTATAAGATTGCTTTGATATGTTAAATTGTCTTAGATTGTTGATTGTTTTTATTTCTATATGATGTACATTAATGAAAACCTGTGTCCTCCTACTGTCTATGATGATTATAATAATTAGGAAAAAGATGAGATGGAATATCACTCTCTGGTTCCCAATCATTTAAATGTATTTCTGGCTTTACCAAATTTCTCTAGAATTAAAGCTTTAAGGGTTTATTGTATATCAGTTCTTTATGAAAAACAGACATGAAAGTTAAGATATGAGAAACAATTTCCCATGATGAAGTTATTAGAGAAGAGAAAATATACTGAGACTCTAATGTATACAAGTGACATGATTTGCTTGGACTGAAAGAAATGGGACTTAAGGAGCTTAAGAAGTCAGATACCAATATATGCAGAGTGCTCCAAATATAAAGATAGTACTGTGAAATTCCTTTAGGATGAAGAATTTAAAAAACTGAGTTTCAGTCTACTTTTATGCCTTAACATAATATAAACCATTGACTATTTGTGTTATTTATTCCACTGCATTTTAAGAGAAGAAAAGCATACTTATTGAAAGCATACTTACTATGTTTCAGATGCTTTCACTACAACATTGCAAACCAAAAATCATCCATTCTGGTACTGAAACAAAAACACAAGTCAATGGAATTTAATAGAAAGCCCAGAAATTAACCCACATATTTATAAACAACTAATCTTTGACAAAGGACTAAAGAATATGCAACAGAACAAGGACAGTTTGTTCAATAAATGGTGCTGGGAAAACTGGACTGCTACATGTAATAGAATGAAGCTAGACTACTACCTCTCACCATGCACAAAAACCAACTCAAAATGGATAAAAGATCTTAATGTAAGATGTGAAACCATAAAATATATAGAAGAAAATATAGACAAAACACTACACAACATACATCTCAGTAACATCTTTAAAGACATGGCCCCAAAGCAAAGAAAGTGAAGAAAAAGATAAACAACTGGGATTACATCAAATTAAAAAGCTTCTGTACAGCAAAGGCAATACTAACCAAAACAAAGAGACACCATACTGATTGGGAGAAGATTTTTGCACACAACACAACTGATAAGGGACCGATCACAAAAATCTACAAAGAGCTCACACAACACAACAACAAACAATCCAGTCAAAAAATGGGCAGAAGAGCTAAAAAGACATTTTTTCAGAGGAAATGCAAATGGCCAACAGGTGTATGAAAAAATGTTAAACATCACTTATAATCAGGGAAATACAAATCGAAACCACAATGAGGGACCTCCCTGGTGGTGCAAGGGGTTAAGCACTGCATTATGAAGCACTGCAGCATGAATTTGATCCCTAGCCAGGGAGGTGACCCCCATGGTGCAGAAGACCTTTCTTGCCTCGCCTACTGCTCCCTTCAAAAGTGTATTTCAGTTGCTATGCCTGTTCTGCTCTTCACTCTGTCTCTGGTGAATCCTCTCACCCCTCTGACCTCTGGCCTGTACCCCAGTTCTTGTATGCAAAAATAAATAAATCTTCTTTTAAAAAACACAGTGAAATACTGCCTTGCACCAGGGAGAATGGCACACATTTTAAAAAAAGGCTACAACAAATGTTGGTAAGAATGTGGAGAAAAAGGAACTCTACTACAGTGCTGGTGGGACTCAAACTATGGAATATATGTTCCCATATGGTAGGAATCCAGCCACTATGGAAAGATGTGTGGACGTTCCTCAAACTAAAAATGGAGCCACCACTACATATCTAGTAATTCCACTCCTATGAATCTATCCAAAGGACACAAAAACATTAATTCAAAAAGATACCTACACCCCTATGATGATTGCAGCATTTTTTACTATAGGTAAGAAATTGAAGCAATCCAAATGCCCCAAAATAGATGATTGGATCAAGAAGTGGCATATATACACAATTTAATATTATTCAGCAATCAAAAATACAAAAACTCATGCCATTCATAGCAATATGGATGGAGCTAGAAGGGATCATGCTCAGTGAAATAAGACAGAATTAAAAAATATCAGATGCGGGGGTCTCCCTGGTGGCACAATGGACTAAGCAACATACTATGGAGCAGTCCACAGCCACTGCAGCACAAGTTTGATCCCTGACACTGGCTGGGGAGATGACCCACATGGCACAACAGACCTCCCCTGACTCGCCTGCTGCTCCCCTCAGCAGTGTATTTCAGTCTATTCACCTGTTCTGCTCCCTACTCTGTCTCTGGTGGATCTTCTCACCCCCCCACACCTCTGGCCTATATCCCAGTTCTCAATGCATAAATAAATAAATCTTTTTTTAAAAAGAAAAGAAAAAGAAAAAAATCAGATGGTTTCAGATATAGGAGGAATATAGGGGAACCAAATAAGGGATTAGGAAAAGAAATAATAAAAACAACAAAATTAACAGACAACTATAAATCAGAGACATTCTGTAATGGGGGGGGAGAGGAAAAGGGATCAAAACAGGGGAGAGAAGAGTACAAAGGACAATGGTGATGGTTTATGGGTGAATTGATGGTGGGAATTTTATGGGGGATACACATAAAAGGAGAAAGCATACAAGCGTACATCGTATAAAAATGAACAATGACATAAAAGATATAAATCTTAAAAATAAAAGTAATTTAAAAGAAAAAAACACAAAACCATCCATACTTAGTGTGGACAGAGCATGATAGAGACAGAAGAGGTTCCTTTCTTCACCCCCAAGAGTACCATCTGACAGGTAACCAGAAGGAAATTATATCCAGGGAGTCCCATGGCTTGGGGAGAACCAGACCAACTCTTGACATCAGAAATCAACACAGATTGTTATAGAGAAAGGTGACAGAGAATAGTCAGGCTTTATTGAATAAAAGGTGAGTGGAGATGTTCTGCTCCCCACTCTACCTCTGGTGAATCCTCTCAACTCCCACACCTCTGACCTATACCACAGCTCTTGTATGTATTAACAAATAAAAATATTTTTTTAAAAAAGGTGGGTGGAGAGAAATGGCTAGAGACTTCTATATAGGGCAGAGATATACAAACTTGTGTTCCTCACAGATCAGTTAGTTGAAGCTTTAAATAAGGAAATAACAGAGATTTATGAGTCTAAATGTTCAATAGATGAGATTAGTGGTGGGTATAGTGCGGCAACATACATCTGAAGAGGTGTGAACCTATACCTCTGGACCATATAGAGTATTGTAAACCAATGTTACCTCAATTTTAAAAAACTCAAAAAAATGAAAATAAATATAGACTCAGTAATAGTACACTAATATCAAAGGAGTTATTCTTTTCTCAAGATTTCTAAGAAAATTTTTCAATAAACCATCATAAAATTTAAAAAATCTAGAGAAAGTTATGGAAGTAGATTAGACCAAATGGAAGATCTAATCAGTGACCTTGAAGATAGTAATGGACAAAAGATCCAGTCAGGCAGAAGAGAGAAATGCAAATCAAAAAAACAAATGAAGAAACAATTTGAGAACCATCAGACTCCATTAGGAAAGGAAACATAAGGATAATTGGTATCCCATAATAGGAGGAGAGAGAGCAGGGAGTCTATTCAAGGAAACAATAGAAGAAAATATATTAATTTATATCTTTTATGTCAATGTTCATTTTTGTACAATGCATGCTTGTATGCTTTCTCCTTTTAGGTATATTCCCCATAAAATTCCCTTCCATATCTTTGTGATTGGATTTTGGAGAATTTTTTTTTTCTCCTTGTAATATCATATTCCTTTTAGTTTTCAAGTTGCCACCTGTTGCTTTTTTTTTTTTTGTCTAATCATTTTGCTGCATTAGATTTCCCTAATTTTTTTTTTTAATTTCTCGAAATGTTAGCTTAGAGAGTTGAAATACCTTCACAGAAGGTTATGCTGTGGTTTTATTTTAGTTTTTGTTTTGTTTTGTCCTTTGCTGGCTTCTAGGTTCTGAAATTTGATCTTCTAGTTTCTATCTCAGTGAGTGTGGGTGGGGTCTGTGGGAGTCCAGCCACTGGTATGACTATGCTTGGGGTGGGGGGAGGCCTGGAGTGTGTTTGTGGAATGACTGATAACACTCACCAGATTGGAGACTGCTGTCTGTTCACTGCCAGCATATTTCATCAGGTCCGTACCAGTCCCAAGGTGTGAGGAGGTGAGTGCAATCCAGCATATACTCTTTATTCTTTTTACTGGGGATCCAACTCCTCTACATGTCTCCCCTCATAAAGGATGTTTCCTTCTGCATCATTTAGCACTCTCCTCCCCAAGGAAGGATCTAAATATACAAGTCCATGAAGCTAAAAAAACACCTGATTATCTAAATGCAATGAGACATACTCCAAGATGCCTAGACAAACTAGCCACAGAAAGTGCTCATGGAACAACACTCATCCTAAATTTAAATGGATTGAACTCACCAATCAAAAAGAACAAACATTGTTGGATCAGAAATGAAAACCAAACTTTCTGTTATAATCAAGAGACCCATCTGAGCTCAAAAGACAAACAGGCGCAAAGTAAATGGTTGGAAAACAATGCAATGAAACAAACAAACAACAACAACAAAACCAGTAAGGAGAGTCATAATTTTATCAGATAAAATGGACTTCCAGACAAAAGGGGCAACAACAGGTATGACTACGGGGTGAGTACATCAGGAAGAGATAACACTCATAATTATGCACCAACAAAATAGATAAGCAAACTATTAACACATCTTTCTAAAAAATCAACAGCTGGAGCCTCCCTGGTGGTGCAAGGGGTTAAGCACCGCACTGTGGGAATTCTGCAGCCACTGCAGTGCCAAGTGATCCCCAGCCAGGGAGGGGACCCACATGGTCCCGCAGACTCCTGCCTTACCCGTGCTTCCCTCAGCAGTGTATTTCAATCGATCTATCTGTTCTGCTCCCCATTCTATATCTGGTGAATCCTCTCATCCCTCTGTGACCTGGCCTGTACCCCAGCTCTTGTATGCATAAATAAATAAAATATTAAAAAATAAAAATAAATCAATAGCAACACAGAAGAGTGACGGATTTCATCTGTAACTTTCAAAAATGAACAGATCAATCAGACAAAAAATCAACAAGGAAACAAAAGCTTTAATAGCCACATGGACTTAATAAATACAGGCCACTACATAAAAAACAAGAAACAAAACAACAAACCCGAGTACAAATGCTGAGTGCACACAGAACATTCTCCAGGATAGAATACATGTATCTATACATGTAAACAATTATCAACAATTGACAGAGATTGATATTATGGTCACAATGGTATTAAATAATAAATTAATTAAGGTAAATTAAAAGTTGCCTAGAGAAAATGAAAAGGAAGGCACAAACTACCAAAATTATGGGAAGCAGCAAAAGTCTAAAAAAAAAAATCAAGTATGTTAAAGGAAAACCCACGTCAAGAAATAAGAAATAACTCAAATAAATAATATCATTTTGCACCCTACTAAACAGCAAAAAAATGAACAAAATCAAAATGTAGTAGTTCACAGTAAATAACAACAAAAAAAAGAACAAAAGTAAATAAAATTGAAATAAAAAGATAGTAAAAATTTCAATGAAGGGAAAAAAAAAGTAAAACCCTGGTCCTTTGAAATGATAAGCAAAATTTTAGCCAGACTCACTAAGAAAAAAAAAGGGAGGCACGTCTAATAAAGAGAATCAGAAATGAAAGAGAACTTACAAGCGATGTCTCAGAAATACAGAGGATCGTGACTTCTATGAACATCTTTATGCACAGAAATTAGATAACCTGGAAGAGATATACAAATTTGATAACCTAGAAGAGATTAACAAATTCTTAGAACTTGAAGCTTCCCAGACTGAATCAGGAAGGGAAAAAATTAACATAATAACTACAGGGAAGGGAATTGCAACAGTAATCAAAATTCTCCCAACCCCTCCACACTAAAAAAAAATAACCCAGGATCAGATGAGTTACAGTGTTCTCTACCAAACATTCAAAGATAAACTAATATCTCTCCTTTCAAACTCTCGAGGAAGAGGGAATGATTCCAAACATATTAAAAGACTAACATTACTATAACACCAAAAGCAAAGACACCACACATACACACACACACACCAAACAAGCAAATTAACTTCAAGAATACATTAAAAGGAGCATACATAATCAACAAGTGGGATTTATTCCAGGCATGAAATCATGGTTCAACATATGTAATTAATGAAATTCACCATATCAACAAAAAGAAAGATTAAAATAATATGATCATATCAATAGATGCCAAGAGAGAATACGACAAGATTCAACATTCACTTATGTTAAAACTGTTAAAAATGGGGGTAGAAGGAATATATCCCCAACATAATCATGGCCATATATAACAAATCTACAGCTAATATCATAGTCATTGGTGAAAAACTAAGTTTTTCTACTAGGATCAGGTACAAGACAAGATATTTTTCAACTACTGTTCAATATAGTATAAGAAGTCCTAGATAGAGCAACTAGGGAAGATAAAGATATAGAAGGAATATAAACCAGGAAAGAACAAATAAAACTATCACTATTTTCAAATGACATAATAATATATATAGAATATCTGAAAGACCACTAAATTTATGCGTGTATGATGTCCTTGTATGCTTTTGTTATTAGAGTAATGTTGACCTTTAAACATGTCTTTGGAATCCTAGTACACTGCTGGTGGGAATGCAAGTTAATCCAACCACTATGGAAGGCTGTATGAAGGTTCCTTAGTCTACTGAAAATAGATCTACCATATGATCTGGCAATCCCACTCCTAGGGATCTACCCAAAGGACACAAAAACACCAATCCAAAAGAGCACCTGTATTCCAATGTTTATTGCAGCAATATTTATAATTGGTAAGACCTGAAAACAGGGCCTCCCTGGTGGCGCAGTGGATTAAGCAATGCACTATGAAGCAAACCGCAGCCACTGCAGCACGAGTTCCACCCGTGCCATGGGCAGGGAGTGAACCCACATGGTACAGCAGACTTCTCCGCCTCACCCGCTGCTCCCCTCAGCAGTGTATTTCACTAGATCTGCCTGTTCTGCTCCGCACTCTGTCTCTGGTGGGTCTTCTCACCTCCCGCGATACTGGCCTGTACCCCAGCTCTAGATGCATAAATAAATAAATCTTAAAAAAAAAAAAAGACCTGAAAACAACGCAAATGCCCAAAAGTAGATGACTGGATCTAGAAGATGTGTACATATACAAGATGGAATACTATTCAGCAATCAAAAATGAGAAACTAGGGCCATTTATAGAAACATGGATGGAGCTAGAAGGAATTATATTCAGTGAAACAAGTCAGAAGGCAAGAGAAAAATATTGGAGGAATGTGAAAGAACAACAACAAAAAATAAATAAAAAAGAAGAAAGCAAAAAAACAAGAGAAAGCTCAAGGAAATGGACAATTACAACCAAAAACAAACAAACAAAAACTCAACAAGATTAAAAGGTCAAAGATAAACCAAAGAGATCATGGGGTGGGGTGAGGGAGGGGAGGGCAAAGAGGGGGATGAGAGTAGAAAAAGCACAAGGGACTGAGGTGATGGTGCATGGGTGGAATGGTGGTGGGAACTCCCTGGGGAATACAAATGATGTCAAATATAATTAAATAAATCTAAAAAAATTTTTAAAAGTTTTAAATAAATATGTCTTTGGCAGTATGGGGGGCAGGGAGGGATTTATTTATTTTTATTTATTTATTTATTTATTTTTATTACTGTTGCAATTCCCTTGCTTGTAATTGGTATGGTAAATATTTTTCCTTTCTGAGTCAGTCTGGGAATCAGACTGAATTCCTAGAATGATTAATCAGTAAAGTGTCAAGCAACAATATCAACAGACAAAAATCTGTGCATTCCCATCAGAAACAATGAACTAGAAGAGAAAGAAATCAAGAAAACAATCCCATTGCCTATCACATAAAAACATTAAATACTTAGGAATAACTTTAACACGGCAGTGAAAGACCTGTACAATAAAAACTATAAGACATTATTGAAAGATGTAGTAGAAGGGCAATGGAAAGGTATTCCTGCTTATGGATTGGAAGAATTGATATTGTTAAATTGGTTATCTAACAGAGAGAAATAAACATATTGAATAAAATTCTATCAAAATATCAATGGAAAACAAGTCATAATGATAAAATCAAATATTGGACAATCATATAACAGAAAACCAACAATGTGGAAAAACTTTCAAAAATTATTCGACATCAACAAACATCCTGAGAACTCTGATAGTAAGAAGGAAGGATAAGGAGACATAAGGAATAGCAGAGGAGCGGGATACCTTTCAATGGCATTCTTCAAAAAAATAGAACCACATGAAACCACAGAAACCAAAAGCAAATCAATGTTGTCAGAAAAAGAGCAGAGGTATTCACATTTCAAACTATAGTACAAAACTACAATAATCGGTGTGGTATTGGAATATAAACATACACAGATCAATGGAATAGAATTGAGGGATCAGAAATAAACCTAAATTCATATGAGGAGTTAATCTACAACAGAGGAATCAAGGGTATACAATGGAGTAAGGAAAGTCTCTTCAAAAAATTGCGTTTGAAAACTAGACAGCCATATGCAAAAGAATGAAACTAGACCATTACCTAATACCTTATACAAAAATTAGCTCAAAATGAATTAAAGACTAGGATGGAAGACCTGAAATCATAGAACACATTGAAGAAAATATAGAAAAGACACTTTACTAGCTTCAGGGATATCTCTGGGAATTCAGCACCTACAGTGAGGGAAACAAAAGCAAAAAAACCCAAATGAGACTACATCAAATTAAGGGCTTCTTCACAGTGTAAGAAACTATAATTAAAACAAAAAGACACCCTACGGAATGGGAGGAAATAGTTGCACATCATAGATCATTTAAGGGGCTAATGTCCAAGATCTACACAGAACCCATACAAGTCGGCCAAAAATAAAAAATAACAAAAGCCCAACTTTTAAAAATGGGCAGAACAACTCAATAGATAGTTCTCCAAAGAAGACATACAAATAACCAACAAGCATATGAAATAAAAATGTTTATCATTACTTATCATCATGGAAATACAAATAAAAACCACAATGTAATATTTCACACCTGTAAAAATGGCCATCAAAAAGAACAGAAATAAGTGTTGAGGAGGAAATGGGAATATATTGTTCAGAATGCAGACTAGTCCAGCTTCTATGGAAACAGTATGAGGGTTTCTCAAAGTATTAAAAGTAGTTATACCATATAAGGCAGCAATTCCAGTCCTAGGTATCTATCGGAAGAATGCAACAACACTTATTTGAGGGATATATACCTTCCTGTATCCATGCAGCAGTATTTAAATAGCCAAGTTATGAAAACAATCCATGTACCCAAGGACAGAAAAATAGATTTTATATATCTCTCTATATATTATAAATACACACATATGTGTGTATATATATGTATTATATATAATATATACACACAAACACATACATATGCACAATGGAATAGTAATCAACTGCTTAAAAAAAAAAGATGAAATCTTGCCATTTACAACAACATGGAAGGAACTGGAGGGAATTATACTAAGTGAAATATGTCAGAGGGAGAAAAACAAATACAAGATGATTTCACTTATATGTGAAATATAGAGTAATGAAACAAATAGCTAAAACTAAAACAAAGTGTAGAAATCTGACCGTATAATTGAGGCTGTAGTAGGGGAAGTTGGGGTTTGGGGATGGGGCCCAGTAGACAATGGTTGAGGATTGTGGGCTCTGGTGGTAGGTGTGGTATAGTAACATACATTTAAACCTACACATCTAAACCATACAGTGTCGTAAATGAACATTACCTCAATAAAAAATAATACAATTAAATACATTAAAGATAAACATATTTTTCAGATTTAAACTGAGGATTGGAGAATCTTTTTTAAAATTACTCAAATCCACATAATTGGTAAAGCAAGATATCAGCAATTCAAAGTCAGACCCCATTCACTCAAAAACCTATGTGTCTCTTACTCCCTCAGCCTCCCAACATAACTATAACACCCAGAGAACATATATCAAAGGTTGGTTTCCCTTATTTTCTTTCCTCTAAAAATCAGTTCATGTTTCTCAAACAAGTAGGTAAAAGAAAGATAGATAGATAGATAAATGGATAGATAGATAGAAACAGATAGCTTGAAATTTTTTTAATGCTCAAGTCTTCTCCATACCTTACTCAAGAATAGCTTTCTTTCCCTTTTGTCAAGAGGGTTTAATAAGATTGTAGTTTAACTCCTTTTCTTCTTCCTCAGTCTCAAGATGAATTTGTCAGCTCTGATGTTTGTTGAATTGCTTGGCTAGTTGGGTGTCTTAAAACCAATCAACCAATAAACAAAATCATATCTTGTTCTAACTAATTTATTCCAAGTAGCATTAAAAATGCATTACAACCTGCAATTGTTTCCAACTGGTGCACCAGGAGTTGGAGGAAATGTATGTTGCCTCCCAAAACACACCACATAAGCTCTGTATTTGAATATCTGAGGGAGTAGGGGAATCCCCAGTAACCTTTATTTTCCAGCAACATTTATATATATTTCCCATTTCAGTTTTCTTTCAAATCCTTGCCTCACTCTTCCTAGTACTTTTCCTGATAAGTTTTGTCAGACTTAGCTAACCAAGTGTGATAAATAGATGACCAAGCTCCACCTATGTGTGACAAATACTAATGTTTCTACAGCTCTTTTTCAACACTTAATCCAAGAATGTGGAATAGGATCAGCAATCTCTCTGATTAGTCTGATGGCAAAATACTGATGATCCCGATACTGTGGGTGTAGTCAGTGCAATATCAAGGATCATTTATTCACTCATTCATTCATTAGAAGGAAGTTAGCAACTTTTTAATTGACAGACACTGAATACTTGGTACTGAAATTACAAATAATTTTGTAGGAGTTATTTGTAAGACACCAAATTTTGAAAGACACCCTCTCTCTCCTTTAGGATTTTACATATTCATCAGGGAAACAAACATATGAGAAAACAATAGATAGGAATACATGGCAAGATACAATCAAGGGACTATGTTTACAAGTGTGGTGATCAACTAACTAATTAAAAGTGAAGAAACAGAATTCAAAGAAATCTTAAGAATTTTACAGGGGGTGTCCAGAAGCAGATTTACATGTTTGGGAACATTACACCAGGCATATATTTTTTAAGTGTATATAAAATGTTAAAGAAAGAAAGAACAAAAAAAAAAAAAGAAAGAAAGAAAGAACATGGAATCTTTCTCAGGGAATCTGAGAATAAATCAGAGACATTCAGCAGAGGGGGAAGAAGAGGGATTAAAACAGGAGAGGGAAGAGCACAAAAGCACAAAATCACAGGTGACTCGGTGATGGGAATTTTATGGGGACTACACGAGACGAGAGCAAACTGTACAAAAATGAATAATCATGTAAAATATATAGAGGGAAATTTTTAAAAATTCCACATAGCAAGACCTGGATTGCATCTGACAGCAAGGCAAGAAATGATGTCAGCGCTATACCTAGAGCCTGGGTCACAATGAACCTTATAAACTAACAATTTCACCTTTACAAGCAATGAAGAAATCAGCAAAGGGCTTCTTTTACAAAAATCACAAGTTCATATCTTCATTTTGGGAAGATATTTTTGTGACAGAGAGTAAGATTAGAAATGTAGAAACAAATTTGGAGACTTCTTGTTGTAGACAGGTAAGAGATGACAGAGGTTACCTGGAGTACATAAAATGCAGAACATATTTCTGAAGAGATTTATTGTTAGATGATACATAGTATACATAGTGACTGAACAAAGAGGTAAAATGATGTGTTAGACTTCTAATTTGAGCCATCAAGTAAATAGAACAGGTTTATAACAGGGGGAATGAGACACTGATGAGAGAATAAACTTTGCTGGGTTTTTTTTTTTTTTTTTTTTTTTTGGTATTTATTTGCTGGTATTAAATTTGAGTCAGGCTGGGGTCTCCCTGGTGGCGCAGCGGATTGAGCACTGCACTGTGAAGCATCCACGGCACAGCAGTGTGAGTTCGCTCCCCAACCAGGGAGGGGACCCACATGGCACAGCAGACCTTTCCTGCCTCGCCCACTGTTCCCCTCAGCAGTGTACTTCAGTCTATCTGCCTGTTCTGCTCCCCATTCTGTCTCTAGTGAATCCTCTCACCTCCCATGACTCTGGCATGTACCCCAGCTCTTGTATGCATAAATAAATAAATCTTTAAAAAAATAAATTTGAGTCAGGCCACTGTTACATCTGGAAGTTCAAAAGGGACTAGCAGACCATAACTAGTCTACTGATGTTCCATTTGGCCAGCGCACTGTTGTTTCACACTGTTTAAGGTATGAATTAGTAAAAATGTTTAGAAATTGAGAGAGGACAACTTGCCCCAAAGCCCTTGGCTTCCTATTTTCCCTTAAGCAAAAAATCCAGAAACTCTGGGGCAACATCTCCTTTTCAATACAGACATATGTAATATAGAGTAGGATAGAAAATATGTTAAAAAATAGATTTCATTTCCTCATAATGATTGGCTTAAGAATCCTCAGAGAACAAAGCAAAAATAAAGCACTAGTATAGTATGGCATTCTGAAGCTAAAAGTATTTTTTCCCAAGTATTTAAATAAATGCAATTCTTATTAATGATTCTCATTACTCATTCTTAGGATATGCCATTTATTGAAAGGTAAAAGATCTTTGAATAGTCAAAGGGTAAACTGATGGCTTTTAAATTTAACTAAAATATATTTCAGGACTAGTAAATTTTTCTCAGGGGCAGTAGCAAAAATAAAAACTTAAAGATGAAATATTGGCAATTCAGACAAGCATTAAAATGAAGAACTCAGACATGGTGAAGACATGGATAAAAATCTGAGAGAAATTTGAATTGAAAAAATAATACAAATAGATTTTAAATACTCCTAACAAAGTAAGCATAATACCCATCAAAAATGGGGCATAGGAGAGAGCAACCATAAGCCTACTAACTTCTTCATTTCTCACAGTATGAAGTCAATATTCCCCCAAATTGTAAAATCTCAAAATATCAAAGAACTCTTTTATTATTAATCCCAGTGTTGCTCAAGATCCTCTCCTTTCATGTTTAGAGAAATTTACAGATGCTATTCATATGGTGAAGAAGCCTATCTACCTTGATTTCCATTTCAGAAAACTTTATTCTTGTTAAATATGAATAAAATTTAAGATATTATGCAAAATGTTAATTTTGTATGTAAAATTACACAGATTGCATATCATGAAATGAACTTTATCTAACTATCCATCCAACAGTATGCCTACAAAGGAGGACATCTGGAATGTTTTCTAAAAGTTAACATTGATTATTTTTATTTGAAGGAATTGGTTGTGACTTTGAGGTTGTTTTATAATTTTCTGCACTGCACTTGAATATCTTGTTATCAGTAAATATACATTCTTTTAAATTAAAAGTCATGGGAAATAAGCTGCAAAACAATTCCTATTTATACTCAAATTAGCACAAAATGTAGGCAGACACTTTCGAGCAACTATAGACTATGAGGGACTTGGGAAGCAGGAAAAAGACAATTTTTTAGAGTTGTTATGGTGGACTCATAATTAAAACATTAAATGTAATTTGAAAGACCCACAGGCTGGGTCAGAACAGCTACAGCCTGTAAGAGATTATAACTGCTTTCTTAAAATAATTTTTGTGTGTTCTTCTTTGAATGTGACTCCACACAGAAAATAGGCCAAGCAAGGCTTTCAGTAGCATTGAAGGACCCTGAGAGATTCTTAATCATGATGTTGGTCAAGTTTAATGAGAAAGCAGGTTTATAGCAAGTTGACAGAAAGGAGCACTGTAAAACTGTTACAGGGCAGGGAGAGGAGCATCCCAGAACCCCCAAGCCTGCCCTCTCTGAATGGGTTCTGCCATCTGCTGCATTAAGACAAACATATAAGGCCTTTAATGGAAAGGAACTTTAATACAATTAGGGTACAATACAGAAAGGACAAAGAATATGGTGACTAAGTTAAGATCCAACGTTACCCATATCCTTGAGGGTAAAAGTCCAGCCAAATAGGATTGGCCCAAAGGAAGGCCCCAAAGCCTGCCACATGTCTAAAGGACCTTTCAGTAGAGACCCATAGAAAAGGGTCAGAAAGAGTCAGACAAATCTGGGAGGAAAAGAGCAAAATCAAGATGAAAGCTTCCACTGTTAACCTCCCCACGGGTCTCTCACCCACATCTCTTCCAACCAGTCCAAGACCAAAAAGCAAGCACAGTTTCTTCACATGTGGCTCTGCTCCACATGCCTCCTTCAGGTCTCCTTGCTGCTCTCCATCTTGCTTCCTTCCTTCCTTCCTTCTTCTTTCTGCAGAATCTTCTATCCCTCCTCAGGTCCACCCACTTAGGGCGGATCTGGGATTCTGGAACTTCTCCCTTTCCCAGACGATCCTGTTACAAAACTTCAAGATCAATACAAATCAGTCATCTGTAATGATGAAAAACGGAGTCAAGTGTTAAGAACAGGTATCAGACCACCTTTATTTGAGTCAAAGTGCAGAAGGGCATAATCCACATAGACAAAGAAACAACAATTCCTGATCCAGAGATCTGAGAAGGCAAGATAACTCAAGAGAACAAAGAGGTCAGATACAGAAAGGTGTGGGGCCATCTCCTACAATGGCTAGGCTTAAGTCAAGCTAAGGTGATTTTGCTGGAAAGAGTCAAATGCTAATTTGTTAATCCTTTGGGGGATTTAGAGGTAAAAAGCATGATCTGAGTATGAGGTTTCAGGGAATACAGAAATAAAGTTGACTGGTAATCTTGGGGATGAGAAATCAGTATGGGAAAATCTATTAAGTTAGGTGTGTATTTGTATTTGGTGTGGCAAGTCTCCAAGCACTGGTCAGCACTGCTAGCATATACAATTAATTTTCTAGTATGGATTTTAAACTTGTAAGCCTTCTAGTGGGAAAATAAGATGCAAGACAATCTAAAGGATCCAACAAAATGGCATCAGAGTGAGGACACTAGACTTGTCTCCCCAGACACGCACAATGTAACTGAAGCAAAACAAAGTCAAAAATCTCTGAGGGAAAACTGATTATTTGGACACACAACAGGAGCATCAACCCAACTGAAAGCAGTAGGAAAAATTATAAGTGAACTTTGTTTTAAATAATTAAGGGGCTGTACAACCCATAAGAGATGTGTGTGCCTGTGGTGCAGAGCTCTCTACTGCTATTGACTTAGGCACATGCGAACAGCAAGGTTCCTAAGACCCAGAACTACAGGGAATAAATGGGTGCATGTGCAGCCACGCAGGAGGGAGGTGACAGCACAGAGCAAGGACTAATTCTCTGATCTAAGACTCATGACGCAGAACAGCTACAGCCTGAATCAGGTCAGAGCACCTGTACATCCTTATAGCAAAGACGTCCAGGCTGAGATATCTGAAACACCTGCCACCTCTAACCCCAGGCTGAGATATCTAAAACACCTGCCACACCTGACAAATACTTTACATCAGTAATTTCAAACTCCTGAGTATAGTGGAGGTGATCCTTTCATTCCTATTGCTCCTGTCCTCGTTTATATATACTATTCATTGCCAGTTCCTGTTCCAAACTACTTCAACAAGTGCAAAAACAACAGTCGAGGCAGCTACATTCAGAAATAATGGAGTTAAGAAACACTATAGCAGATTTTTTTTACAATACAAGTGAGGGCCTTAATAGCAGACATATAGGAGCAATGGAGATAATGAATGAACTTGAAAACACAATACTAGAGAACACATGAACAGAACGTAAAAATGGGAGGAAAAAAAACCTGAAAACAGTGTACTCTCTCTGGGAGAACTTAGAGTAATAACATACGTATGATCCCAGGAGAATGAAAACATAAATACATAGAAAACCTATCTTAAAAAATAATCACTGAAAACATCTCACGCTGGGGAGATGAAGCAGAACTTGTGATCCAAGAGTTCTAAACAAAGGTAAACATACAAGGAGATATATAATAATAAAATTTTGAGAACCAATGACAAGAACAGAATATTTAAAATATCAGAGAAAAACAGGGCAACTTATACGGGAACATCAATCAGACTATCATCAGAATTTTCAACAAAAATATTACAAGTACGAAGAGATTAGGAAGTACTTAAAGACTTTAAAGTACTTAAAGACTTTAGCCCAGAACCCAATAATTTTAAAATGAAGATAGAAGGAGGAGTAAGGTGATTCACTAGAAAGAAAAAACTGAAAGAATTATCAACACCAAGCCACATGTGAAAGAAATACTCAAGGAGTTGTTATAAAGCAATGTAACAATGACTATCAAGGCAAAAACACCCAAATTACTTACCATGGAGGAGCAGGGGGAAGAGTTAAAAAGGAACAATGTGGTCCATTCCAGCCAGAGACCAGACTGTCCAGTGGGTCACACAAACAGTCCACTATATGCTAACCTTAGTAGAAACCTCAAATAAAGACCAAAAAATAATAAGAGAAAAGAAATGACACCTAAACAAACATAACAGGAAACCCTCAAAAAATAAAAACTAAAACAAAAATATAACAAGATGGTAATAGTTACATCTCAATAATCAGTTCATGTGATTATTTATGTGATTCAAACCAGAAAAAGATGGAGAATGACTGAACAGATTTCAAAATAAAACCCCATCTTCCACTATTTATAAGAAACTTACCTGACCAAAAAAGACAATCGTAGACCTAGTATTAAAGATTGGAAGACAGTTTCACAAGCAAATAGTAACCATAATAGTCAGGAACAGCTATATTTCCATTTGATACAAAAGTCTTTCAATTAAGAAAGTCAGAGATAAAGGAACTACTTAATGATTAAGGGTATACAACAGCAAAGAAATAACACTTATAAACGTGTATGCACAAATTATGGAGCACAAAGATACTTAAGATAACTGATAACAGAATTTAAGAGATAATAATAATAACACAATAATATTAAGGGACCTTAATACCCCACTTACAACAGTGCACAGAACAACCAGACAAATTATAAATAAGGAAACAATAACTTTAAATGGGGTCTAACAGACATCTACATCTATAGAACACACAAAAACTTGTACAGGCACTGAACAGCTTCAGTGTACACAAAACAGTAGAGAAGAGACAGTGTATGAAGAGACAGTATCTTCAGACACACAAAAACAATCAACAAAATCACAAAGACTGAAATTAAATCTATTACACTCTATGACCACAATACCATAAAATTAGAAATTAACTATAAGAAAACTATGAATACATGCAGATTAAACAACATGCTGCTTAATAGCAACTGAATAAAAGAATCAAGTAGAAATTAAATACTTTGAGACAAACATCCTGGAATCCATGGGCTGCAGCAAAAGCAGTCTAAGGGGGAAGACAATTGCATTACATGCCCATATTTAAAAAGCATATTAAAAAGTATTTAGATAAGTTCCATTTATTCCCACTTTATTGAGTGTTTTTATCATAAATGGGCGCTGAATCTTCTTGAATGCTTTTTCAGCATTATTGAAATGACTGTGATTTTTACCTACCTTTTTGTTGAGCTGGTGATGATTGGTTTGCATGTGTTGAACCAGACTTGCAGCCATAGATGATACCTACTTGACCATATGATTCTCTTAATACATTGTTATATTCAGTTTGATAAGAATTTATTCAGGCTTTTTCAAATATATTCATTAAGGACAGCAGTCAAAATTTTCTGTTTTTATAAGGTTCTTTTTTGGTTGTAGGATCAGGCTAATTAATGCTGGCCTCATAGAATTGTTGGGGAGCTTTTTACTCGATTTTTTTTTCTGCTTAAAGTATTTCTTAATTTATTTATTTATATTTTACATCGCTGTTTATTTTTTTACAATGTTTGCTTTCTCAGGTGTAGTCCCCATAGAATTTCCACCACCACTTCACCCATGCACCATCACCATAGTCCTTTGTGCTCTTCCCTCCTTTGTTTTGATCCCTCTCCCCTAACCTCCCCTGCAGAATATCTCTGATTTACAGTTGTCTGTTTATTTTTGTTTAGTTATGTTTAAGTTTCTTTTATTATTATTTTTTCTCTAATGACCTATTTGGTTCCACTGTATTCCTTCTTCAAGTGAAACCATCCAATATTTTTCTTTTAACTTCTGGCTTATTTCACTGAGCAAAATACCTTCTAGCTCACCCATGTTGCAACAAATGGCATAAGTTTATCTTTTTGGATTGCTGAATAGTATTCCATTGTGTACATTTGCCACATCTTCTTGATCCAGTCGCCCATTTTGAGGCATTCAGGTTGTTTCCAAGTCTTACCTATTATAAATACTGCTGCAGTAAACATAAGGGTACAGGTACCCCTATGAAAACTTTGAATTAGTGTTTTTGTGTCCTTTGGGTATATCCCTAGTAGTGGAATTGCTAGATCATATGGAAAATCCATTTTTAGTAGACTAAGGAACCTCCATACAGCTTTCCATGATGTTTGCATTCTCACTAGCAGTGTAGAAGAGTTTCTTTTTCACCACATTCTTGCCAACATTTGTTGTTAGGTTTTTTTAATATGTGCCATTCTTACTGGTATAAGATGATATTGTGGCTTTGATTTTCGTTTCTCTGATTATGAGGGATGGTGACCATTTTTTCACCTGCCTGTTGGCCATTTGCATTTTCTCTTTGAAGAAGTGTCTTTTAAGTTCTTCTGCCCATTTTTTGACTGGATTATTTTGTTTTGTTGAGTCATTTGAGTTCTTTGTAGATTTTTGTTATCAGTCCCTTATCAGTTGCATGGAATACAAAAATTCACATATATGGACAACTAATATTTGACAAAGGAGCAAAGAATTTGCAATGGAACAAGGACAGTGCTGGGAAATGGTGCTGGGAAAACTGGACCACCATAAACAAAAGAATGAAACTAGACCACTACTTCAAACCATGCACAAGAATCAACACAAAATTGATAAAAGATCTGAGCATTAGACCTGAAATCATAAAATATATAGAAGAAAATATAGATAAAACACTACAAGACATATATCTCAGGAACATCTTTAACTCTCATCCCCCAAAGCAGAGAAAGTGAAGGAAAAGATAAACAGCTGGATTACATCAACCTAAAAAACTTTTGTATGGCAAAAGAGACCATAAACCATTTTTGAATATGTTCGTTCTTTTTCTACTTTCTTCAGCTGTAAAGCTAGATTGCTTACTTGACTTCATTTCCTTCCTTCTTTCCCTCCCTCCCTCCTTCCCTCCTTCCTTCTTTCCACAATGATGTATTTTTACTGTAGATCATTTTGTATTTAGGATTTTGAGTGTTTTTTCTGCCTCATGGACAACAATTATTTCATTAATTTCATATGGGAAATTCTAAGCTACTACTTTTTACACAGGGTCTGTGCTCCCTTCTCTCTTTTCTTTCTGTAATAGTTACTATCTTTATGTTTCCTCTTTTGAGTCTGATTATTTCTCATTGAGTTTCCTCATTTTTCCTGTCTTGTTTCATTCTTCTAACTGGGTGATTTGTACATATGAGTCTTCTATTTCTGAAATTCTTCTGCCAGTATAATTCTACTTAAAGTGTTTCTATATTTTTGTCTTCATTTCATTCTCTCTTGTGTGTGTGCGTCTCTTTGGTGAGAAACCTTTTTTGTTCCTGGATCTCATTTCTAAGATTTTGCACCTACCTATTTCCTTTGATTGACCTTCCTCATTAAGCATTTTTAGTATCATTGTTTTAAAGGCTTGGCCAGATAGGTCCTCTATTTTTAAATCCTTTGTATATGTTCCAGAATTTCTGTTCTCATTTTGGTTTTTCATTATTATATTCAGATGTTCCTTGCTTCCTAGGCATGTGTTTTTGCCTTATTTAATTTCTTTGTACTTGGGATGGTGCAGGTTTATTTTTGTTTCTCTTAGTTTACCTTGGCATGAGGTGGGAGTAAGAAGAGAGGGGTAAAGACTAAATCTCAGTTTTATTGAGGAACAAGCTTGGTCCCCTCTGCCTCCTCTCCTCTCTCTCCATGACAAGCTGTTTGGTGCCTCAGTTGTGCTAACTTCCCACCCCACCTCCATACTGCTCCTTCCTGCTGTAGTCTATGATCTATGAAGTTAATTTTTTCTGATGTGTAAGGCTAGCTCTGGATCACTAGGCTGACACTTTGGGATTCAGTTGGGCCTAACATACCAGAGACACCCAAAAAGGGTGTGCCCTATTGTCTGGCTATGACTGTAGGCAATGGCTACCATAGAAGCTTCTGCCACTGCTGTCCTGCCTCTAGGGACTAAAGTTATAGCTCTGCATGGCCACTTGATACATTTCAAGGGACTGGTGAATTCTCTCTCACTGATCCTTCTCTCTGGAGCAATGTGACAAGCCTTTAAAACAATGATACTAAAAATGCTTAATGAGAAAGGTCAATCAAAGGAAATAGGTAGGTGACTCTTTGATCTCTTACTTCTGGGAGGTGGGTAAGACGTTTCCTTACCTGCATTGGTCAAGGAATTTCCAGTGACTGGATTAGACTTGTGCCTGACTACACTCACTGCCTGAAAAATCACTCCAAAAAAAATACAGTGTCCTTGGAGTCCATCCCACTCGTTCTGGTGCCTACTTTTCCCACCATGTTCCCCCTCAATCTACCGTGTCTTTCCCCATAGGAGGTCACTGACCTCAATATGTGCCTCTTTGGAATGTCCTAGGACTCTGTGGGGAAATGTCTGAAACTTCATTTGAGTTAATATTATTCTTATCATTGTTTTAAGGGGAAAGGGTGGTGTGACCCCCATCATGATGTTTGTGGAGACTCCATAACATACATTGACTAAAAAATAAACCTAAGATCACATTCTGAGAAACAAAACAAGGAAATTTTAGTAAGCTTTTGACAATGTGTAACTATAGTCTTTGCTGTAAGGCTCATGTTTTCTAAGCATTGGGTCCCATCAGTGAAAAAAAATTAAATTTGTGAAATAAAAGGCCAAATTTGGGGGAAACTGACATTCACTGAATACGTGTCATTTTCCTGGTTGGGAAAAAAAAAACAAAAAACAAAGCCTCTTATTTAAAACACCCCTCTGAATGTGGGAAAATATTTTTAAACATGCATTTTGTCAAGGGGTCAAGGGTGTGATAGCCAAGATCTATAAAGAATTCACAACTAATAAAAAAAAGTAACCCAATTCAAAATTAGGCAGATTATCAAAATAGACACTTCTCTAAAGAAGACATATGCATTTTTTCATGTGCCTCTTGGCAGTATTGGTGGGAATGGAAATTGGTTCAGCCCTTATGGAAAACAGTATGAAGGTTTCTCAAAATAATGAAACTAGATCTACCATATGATGAAGCAATTTCACTCCTAGGTATCAGCCCCTTATCAGATGTATGATGTGAAAATATCTTCTCATATTCTGTAGGTTATCTTTTTTTCTAAGTGATAATTTCTCTCACTGTGCAGAAGCTTTTTCTTTTTATATAGTTCGTTTGTTTATATATTTTCTTAAAATATCCCCCTGCCATTGGAGACAAATTCACAAAGCCATCACTGCAGCCAATGTCATCCAGCATTTTGCCTCTGTTTTCTTCTAAGTATTTTATGGTTTGAAGTCTAACATTCAAATCTTTAATCTATTTAGAGTTAATTTTTATATAAGGTGTGAGATAGTGATCTATTTTCATTCTTTTCTATGTGGTTCTCCAGTTTTTCCAACACAATTATTAAAGAGACTTTCCTTTCTCCATATATACTCTTGGATCCTTTGTCATAAATTAACTGTACACATTAGAGTGGCTTTATTTCTGGGCTCTCAATTATTTTTTGTCAGTTTGTGTGACTTTTTATTTCTGTACCATACTGCTTTGATTACTATAGATCTGTAATATAGTCTTTAACCTGGGAGTGTGATACCATTTTTCTTTTTTCAGGAATGCTTTGGCTATTCTGGGTATTTCGGTAATATTTGTGTTATTTCTTTGAAGAAGGCCACTGAAACACTGATAGGGATTATGGCTGTTGCATCACCAACACCACACTGATAAAGAAAAGAAACAGGAGTCATAGAGCAGGTTGTAGGATGCAGGAGGATGCTCAAGAGCAAGATCCTGGCCATTTTATTGACAGAAAAAAGAGTGGGTCAAACTGAAAAACAGATTTAGGGCTTTAGGAAGGGTGAGTCCTCCGATATACTCCCAGCCCCCACCCATGGCTTCAATCTTATTAACAAGGTGTTCCACTGATCAGTCTCTTGGATGCAAAGTACATCAGTCAATAGGGGCACCTCCCACCCCCATGCTTTCCCAGTCATACCTCGTGATGTATAGCTATTGCCCCAGGGTGATCAAGCATCCTGCTCTTGTCTAACTTGAAAGGAATCTTATACACCCACACATGGCCATATATGACCAGCTCACAGCTAACATCATACTCAATAGTGAAAAACTAAAAGCTTTTGCTCTAGGGTCTTTTACAAGATAAGGATGTCCATTTTCACCACTACTTTTCAACACAGCATTAGAAGTCCTACCTAGAGCAATTAGGGAAGAGAAAGATAAATGGGATTCAAATTAGGAAAGAAGTAAAACTACTACTGTTCACAGATACACACACACAAATCTCTAAAGTCTCCACTAAAAAACTAATTGAAATAATAAACCAATACAGTAAAGTGGTAGGTCACAAAATCAACTTGTAAAAATCAATTGCATTCCTAAAAGCAAATAAGCTAGAAGAAACAGAAATCAAGAAAATGAGCACATTTACAATCACACCAAAAATAATTTAATACCTAGGAATAAACTTAACAAATAAGATGAAGGATATATATAATGAAAAGTATAAGACATATTAAAAGAAACAGAAGGAAAAACAAGGAAGTAGTAAGATATTCCTTATTCATGGAGTGAAGGAATTAACATTGTTGAAATGGTCATCTTACCCAAAGCAATGTACACATTCAATGCAACCCCTAACAACTGACTTTTTTATTCTCAGAGCTCAATTTCCAAAATTTTTCTACTCCCGGTCATTAACTATTTCTCAGCTGAATACCATTCTATAAGGAGCTAAAAGTCCAAAGTCAGGCTTATTTATTAGATTAGGGAATCAATACTTTTGTTGTAACAATAATAAATTCAATTACAGTTCTTTTTATAAACATCTGTTGTTGGCTTACTACATGCAGGCAGTGGTAAAGGTTCAAAAAGATTATTTCATTTAATAATCATACTAATTTTGAGAATTAGATATTATCCTCACTATCGAGTCAATGACATTTGTTAACCTGTTTTTGTCCTTTTTTTGATTTGTTTTAGAAGTCTGATAACTGTTAGAGAAAGAGGGTAGCATAAAAGAGTTTCAATGATTACCTTTTACAGAATTTCACATCTGAAAATGATACTGATTATTTAGGCTGAAGGCACTTTTGCTGTTCCAGAACTATTTAAGGTCTTTCTTCTAAATACCCTCCTCATCAAAAAACAATACGCACACATTTTTTCCTAAACTTCACAGTAGTTTAGTGGGACTTCACAGACCCACTAAAATCCACTCAGTTATTATCAAGTTAGGAGCCCATGATAATCCCTTTATTTCTAAATGAGGAATGTTAACTTCAATCTCTCTCAACTAATAAGTATCACTTTTTTAAAGGAGAACAACACTGAACATATCCTGTACCATATCCTCTTATCTTTTAGAAATAGATCCAAATGGAAACAGATTTGTACAGGTGGAGAATGAGGTTAAAGTGAGAAGTTCACATAAAAGTTCAATTTTTAAACAGTTGCAATTTTTTTTCTTAATTTCTTTAGTTACTGGTGTGTTACATAAAGATGCAAGGTTACAAGTACAAAAAGTCAATTTAATACTATAAATAAGATTCATTTCAAGGTTTTCTTTACTGCTATTAAATATATGAATATAATTTAGTGTATATCATTTTTAATTCATATAATATATTCTTTCAATAAAAACATGCCAGAGTTTTCAAAGTTTATTTTAATTATGAAATAATACATGAATAAAGATTTGTCTTTAAAAATTGTAATATTAACAGGTAGAACTATAGTTTCTTCTGACCTTCATCTCTAATACAATCCCTTTCCTTCCCTACCCAGGGATTTCAGAAGTTGAGCTTGATTCATCCAAACACCTTAAATACAAGTTTACACACAGAAACAGGTACACAGGGAAAATCTTTAGTGTTTAGTGTGCACTGTTATATAAATGATGTCACACTTTATTTACTGTTTTGCAATGTTTTTCAGTGAATAATGGTTGGAAATGTTGACATATTAATCTAGTTCATAATTTATAATTTCTATATAGAATTCTATGAGAGAAATATAAAGAATTTTTTTTTCATCTTCATCTTTTGGGGGAATATAGGTTATTTTCATTTTTCAGCTTTACAAAGCATGCAACAATGAATATCTCATATAAACGTTCCTATAGGGTGAAGATCTAGAAATACAATTGTGGTCACCAAATATTTCTGAAATTTTCAATTTAATAGATGTCAAAGTGTCCTCTAAAGAATCTATATTCCCTCCACTAAGCACCAGTGACTCCAGCCCCAGTCACCAGTGCCTCAAGAGCAGACATACTGTTAAAAGTCTGAAATTGACTTCTCCTCAAGTGGACAGAGAACACTCATGATAATGCAAGTCACACAACGAGGTTTTATTTCCAGCTAGCTGGGGTCCAAGTATCTGCCCGACGCAGCGGGTTTCAACAAGGACCTCGAGCACTCAGAGACAAGGGTTTATATAGCATTTTCCAAAACATCCATCTCACAGCGATATTCCATAGCTATACATTTTTCTGGCTTTGTGTCACATCCTGGTGGTCTGACAAGCTTTTCAGCCAAAACACCTGGTCCCTAAGATATGACCTCCCATTTCCTGATTACTTAATTCCTTCTTCCCCGAGTCTCCCTCCCCAACATTCTGGTGCCTCAAGATTACCTAGTTTCCCCTTCCCCAAGTCACATACTCAGTAAAATGGCTTCTCGGAGTTGAAGATGGCCGTTCTTATGCTAACCCACTCTTACAATACGATCCTAGCCTGAACCATGGAGAGCCTAGCCTGAACCATGAGTCTTTAGTTGCACCTGGGAAGTGCATCCCACTCAGTGCTTAGCCATCCATGTCTCAGGAGCAAATACATGTCCCAGTCTAGGCAATGTAAGGCCTCCCTCTATTTAACAATCTCTGTTCTCCCAGCCACTGGAAACAGGCCTGGAGAAGTTGCTCCTAGGTGGAACAAGATTCAAGCAACTTGTCCTCTCAACATTTCCCTCCTTGGCCCAGCCTCCAAGTCACTATAATTAGGTCTGGAACAGCTTTAAGGGAGACTCTTAGCACCATGCAGATCCTACAAGACCCCAGTAGTTATGATCCCTAAGTAAACACCCAGAACAGTGGGAAAGAAGAAGTTAGACACAACAAAAGTCCCATCTCCAGCAGAACAAAGGGTCAAAATTAAAACTTTGAACATGAAAGGAACAGAATGTAGGGGAAGACAAAAAGTTCAGGAGAAAGCCATGGAAGTAAACTAAGGAGAAGAACAAGTCAGTAATCTGAAAGTGGGGGGTGGGGTGGTGGGGGGTGGGGGTTGGGTACGAAGGTAAAAATTCAATAGAAATAGGAATTAAGAAGACAATCCAACAGACCAATGAAACCAAAAGTAGGTTCTTTAAAAAAAAAAAGAGATAAACCTTTAGCTTGCCTCTCTACGAAAAAGAGGGAGAAAATTCAAGTGAATAGGAACAGTATTCAGAAATGAAATACAGAAAATGTAAGAACAGAAAATGAAAGCACAGTATCAACAGACACTGCAGAAAATTAGAAAATAGTAAGAGTTTACTATGAACATTTACATGCTAACAAGTTCAACAACCTAGAAGAAATGGGGCAAATGCTTAGAATTATATTAATCATCTGAAACTGAATAGGAAAGAAACAGAACACCCACACAAACAAATCACAAGCAAGGAAACTGAAACAGTAATCAAAACACTCCAAAAAACCCACAGAAACTTAGGGCCATATGTCTTTTCCAGTGAGTTCTACCAAATCTTCAAAGATTAATTAATACCCATCCTGCTCAGATACTTCCAAAAATCTGAGAAAAAATTCTTCCAGACACACTTTAACATTACACTAATATTAAAACCAAAGACAACACAAAGAAAGAAAACTATAGAGCAGTGTCCCTAATGAACACAGATATAAAAATCCTCAATAAAATCCTAGCAAGTAAAATACAACAATGCATTAAAAAGATTATGCCTAAAAAGATTATGACCAAGTGGGATTCATACCAGAAACAGGATGGTTCAAAATATAAAAATTGATCAATGTAATTCGCTGCATTAGAAAGGGGCAAGAAAAAAAATCACATGACCAATGACGTTGTTTTGGAGTCAGCGGGTTTAAAGGGCTTAAAGAGCAGGATTCTTGGGCTGGCACTGGGAAAGGTTTCATCAAAAGCTCCCCTTTCAGCTACATCTGGTGAGTTCTTCAGGCAAGTTTCTCCACAAGGCAGAGATGTTGGTTATATTTAAAGAGCAGATTTATTAGAGAAAAGGACAGAAAGGTAAAGTACACTTGTATGACCCAAGCAGGCAGAAAGAGCTGCCCTAAAAGGGACAGGCTTGCTGAGAGAGACCTGCATGGTTGCAAGTGGGCAGTCTTAAGGAGAGCGGCCTATGCTGAAGGACCTCAGTGAAGAAAAGCCCCAGTAGGGAACAGGTCATGTGCAGGCAGGAGCTTTCTGCCCTGCAGAGGAGAGAGTTGGTGAAGAGAAGCACCTGCATAGTCACAGGTGGGCAGAAGAATTTTTAGCCTCTTCTTTTAATTTAATTTAATTAATTTAATTTTAGCCTCTTCTTTTGGTAGGGAGGGGCTCAGCTGTGTGAGTGCTTAGATTGCTGCCAATTCTGAACACCATGTAGAACCAGAAAGAGACCAGAGATTCCACAGTGGGCAATCTCCGTATCTTTACTCTCAGGTCTGTTCTCCCAATGATCCCTACAGCATCTGATACCTGCTAGGGTGCTATGCTTTGTGATAAGGCACTGGTGCCTAGGATCTTGATTTTGACAGCTGGGTTTATGGTCCTGTTTATTCCCTCTACTCTCTCTCCTTGTGTCTAGCCTTGTGATGCTGAGGCCTAGGTTAAGTAAGGGTGTTAGAAATTGGGTAGCTTTGGGGGAGGTGAATAGGTGAGACCCTGGAATAGTTAACTCTTAGAAAAAAAGGAAGGAAGGCCCCAGTAGATAGGGAAAAGCAAACTTCTGAAAAAGGCCATGGCACTCAAATACAAAAGAAGAGCTAATGATGCAAACTAAGGTAGACCCCAGGCACCCAAAGTTCTGATAGACTAGATTCCAGGTACCAAAGATTCTAAGTTAAGTGGGATTGTTAGGGGGATTACACAAATAGGTTATGGACTTCGACCCCCATTCCAGACCTACAAGATCCAAGGACTACAAATCCCATAAGGTCATTATCGAAGAGCGGATCACTGGGACCTGAGGGTGGAGTTGAGCAGCCAGGCTGACTATAAAAGCAGACATGTGGGCCTTGGGGGGCGGGGGGTCGCTTTTTCCTGGGGAGCCAGCTCTCAGCGCACCGTTGGGTTCCAGCTCCAAGGAACTGGTAGGATATTTACAGATCTGTAGCCCTCTCTTCCCCTTGTGTTATTCACTACGCTATTTTCCCTTCCCTTGTAAATAAAACCCTTTATTAACCTTTGTTGTGTGTGCCTGCAGTTGGGGCATTATAAGTGCCAATCGAGCGTGCAGGTGAGGACCCAGTCAGGCAAACCCACTTTATATTAGGGTTGCCCTGTAACAAGAGGACTAAAAGGATCCAAATTGGGAAAGAAATAAAGCTATCATTTGCAAATGACATGATAATACAGACAGAACCCTAAAGACTCCACAGTCTTTAGGAAAACTAACTGAAACAATAACTAGTTCAGCAAAGTGAAAGGATACAAGTCAGCATGAAAAATCAGTTGCCTTCCTACCCACAAATAATAAACTAGAAGAAGATGAAATTTAGAAAGCCATCCCATTTATAGCTTCACACACACACACACAAATACCTAGGAATAAACCTAAAAAAAGATATGAAGTATCGATATGAAGAAAGTTATAAGACACTGTTAAAAGAAATAGATAATGAAAAGATATTCCCCTGCTCATGGAAAGGAAGAATAAACATTTTCAAAATGGCAAGTCTAGCCAAAGCAGTTTATGGATTCAATGCAATGCCAATTAAAATCCTAGTGGCATTCCTTAGATTCCTCAGCTACTCTCATACCTTGTCCTCAATAAACCTATATTGCCTTGGAGCCCAGAGTTCATGCTGGTCAAGCTAAAAATAGGCAGTCCCTCCCGCCCCACTAACACACACACCAGGACAAAAGTCTTGGTATGAGGAACACATTGGGAGACCAGCATGTGCTGAAAACAGCAGGCAGACTTTATGGCCAGATTAGCATAACCAGCTAGACTACCTTGACAGAAAGTTAAGTGTAAACAGGAACCAGAGATGGGATGTTTTGATCAGAGGGAACAATGGAGCCCCCCAGGCAAGAGCACCTATTCACTCCCCCTTAGCTGTGCCAGACATTTATGCATCCCCAATACACATCCCCAACCACATACAGACAATTATGCATCCCTAGTACACCTCCCCACCAGGTACATTTGTCCACATATTTGCCCACATCCCCAATAAATGTAAGACTGCCCTCCAAAAGGTGCTGCACTCCTGAGCTGTGAGCCCCTCTAGTTCTCTCTCTCTCCTTGGACTTTGAGTTGTCTTTGCTCTGTCCAGCACGGCTCACAAAGCTGCTGGCTCACGAGGTGACAGCATTCTTCAAAGAAATAGAACAAATCTTACTGACTCAAATATACGGAATATACTCTAAACACCCTGGACAGGCAAAGCTCTCCTGACTAAAATGGAGGGAAATGGAAATGTAACACTTCTGGATATCAAGCGGTATTATTAAGCCATTAATAATAAAACAGAGGCCAGCCTGCCTTCAAGAAACAGTGATACAAGCAGGCAGCCACCACAGACTCTGGAGTTAAAGTCCCTCGCAATTTTTGACTGTTGGAAGAACTCAAAGAAGGCCACAAAGGAGTAGAAGATGATGAAGATATTGAAAGGTCACCCAGCCCCCTCACCCAGGACCCCCTAGGCGGCGGCAGCAGTTCTGAGAAAGGGGTATATGGAAGACAGTGGTTGGCACCAGTGGTTGGCAATGATAGGCTGGCACCTGGTAGCCGCTTCCCAGGTGAAATAGTAACCCAGAGCAAACAACAACCCCTAACCGAGAGGGGGCATATGACTCTCTAGTACTTTGCCATTGCGAATCCCTGACCACAGCGCAACACGTGACTCGCTGGTATTTTTGCACTCAGGCCTGGCAGAAAGGGGGCTTCCTAGCCTGTACACTGGGCACGACTTCTCCAATCCCCACTCTGGGATCGGGAACCTTGCTTGGGGGTGCAATAAAGGTTCCTTCCTGCTAGTCAGAAACATGGCCTGGCTCTTTCTTTCTCTCTCCTTTCTCTCTTGCTCTCTATTCAACCACACCAAAACTTTTCAGATATGACACTTATAAGATGAACAAGGGATGATAATTGGGCCTCCAAGAACAATTTTTATGAAAACTGAATATACAGCCTTAAAATAGAATGTGGACCTAAATACCCAGAAGCACCCCCTTTTGTAAGATTTTTTTTTAAAAGATGTATTTATTTATGCATACAAGCACTGGGGTACAGGCCAGAGATGCGGGGAGGTGAGAGAATCCACCAGACAGAGCAGGGGGCAGAACAGGCAGATGGACTGAAACACTGCTGAGGGGAGCAGTGGGTGAGGCAGGAGAGGTCTGCCTGCACCATGTGGGTCTCCTCCCCATCCGGCAGCAGGGATCGAACTCGTGCTGCAGTGGCTGCGGTTTGCTTCATAGTGCGTTGCTTAACCCACTGCGCCACCAGGGAGGGCCCCCCTTTTGTAAGATTTTTAATAAAAATTAGTATAAATGGAGTTAACAGTTCTAATTGAGTGGTGGACCCAAGAGCCACACAGTGCTAGCAAAATGGCAGAATTCATGTAGCATCAAAGTTGTCCTGCAAGAGCTTTGGCACCTAACGATGTCTAAAGAAAGTATGACACTCCCTCCCATGCTGGAAGAACAGTGTTACAGGAGTTAATCACAAAGAAAAAACACATGCCCTCCTCATTCAATTTAAGCAGGGAGACCTTCATTCAATTTAAGCAGTCTTCATTTTCCACAATATTAAGTTTTCTAGATACTTTGTATAGATCTGAAAGTATTGGAAAGGAAGCTTCTATTCCATTCAAAGCAATTTATCTTAAATGATTCTAAATTTTTGTCCATTTGAAATGTACAAATTGTGCTCTAACAATCACCATCCTCTCAAGTTTAACCACTGTCCACATAGCCAAAATTCTGTGATCAAGAAAGCAGACTGAAATTGGTCCCCATTGTAACTAGTAGGGCACATCTAACTCAACTGTGAAAATGCATCACACAATCACCTTGCTGAGGATTATATAGCCTGGGGTCTCTGTCTTCTTCCCCTTTCTCCCCACCATAATGCAACAGTCCTCCAACTTCAAGGAGGCTCATTAGAGTCAATGTGAAGGTTTCAGGTCACAGCCTGAAGGACTACTGCTGGGTGTATGGAGTGCTTTGTCTACCCCTGGTTTCATTCTTAAGTCTTAAATGAAGTTCCCCTTCCAAACGAACCTGTTACCCCACTCTCCACTTAGCTGAAGCATACATTATAACCACCTCTGAAATTGGCCTTTGGTGAGGAATTCAAGGGCTTTCCCCATATTCACCCCCACCTTTATCAAGGGGTGCTGCTTGTACTGCCTCTTTCTCAAGTCCCTTCCTGTACTACCATCACACTCCACCCTCCATGGCTCTTCCTTGCTTTGGCCAGAAGCCATCAGTTGAGGTTGGAAAGTCTCTGACCTCCCTCCCACCTTTAGTTTTGGAAGTACATTTATTTATTCTCCACTAGCCTGGAACATGAATTTTGGGTCCTCAGCTCTGTCACCTCTTCTGTCACCCTCAGCCAGTGAGTTTTTAGCTCAGATTTTCCTAAGGTGAAAGAACAGTCCACAGGACTACTCAGACCTGCCAACTCTTAAAGTCCTTGGTGATTAAACTTGGAGAAAGACCACAGGAAGACACTTGTAAACACACACATGACCCCTCTGAATGAACTGTTTTCTTTTCCTATCATTGAGTTTGTTTTTAAAAACTGAAAAATTTTTAAGACAGGCTCTCATTTGGTCATTCTTGTGATCCATTTGAATCTAGTTTGGAATCTGACAACAGAAACAAAAAGAACCTTAAATTCCGTGCATACTTTGTTTTTGGTGCTGCTGCTTCTCACAGTCCTCAGTAGGGATTAAGAGAGAACTCAGTGTGCATGGCAGATCCCCAAAATTGGCAGGGTTGTCTTCCTGGGAAATTGCTGCGTTTTTCCACTTTTTCGTTCAGGACCACTAAATGCTGAGATGTGGACGCATGCCAAAATTAAAGCAATTCACTGTGTTCTAAAAAAAAAAAATAATAATAATAATAATTAAAACAGCAAAGTACTGGAACAAAAATACACACAGACCAATGGAAAAGAGTTGAGAGGCCAGAAATAAAAGTACATACTTGTATTTATGGACAACTAATATATGACAAAAGTGCAAAGTATATACACTGGAAAAAGGAAATCCTCTTCAATAAAGAGTACTGGGAAAACTGGACTACCACATGCAAAAATGTAAAACTATATATACCATTATCTCACAGCATATACAAAAATCAGAATATACAAGAAGACTGTGATGTAAAACTTTAAACTATAAAATACATAGAAGAAAACTTAGGCAAAACATTCCATGACATAACCTCAGACACATCTCTGTGATCTCATCTCTAGCAGCAAGGAAAATAAAGGAAATAAACAACTGGACTACATCAAACTAAAATACTTCTGTACAGCAAAAGAGGAAGTGCCCAAAACAAAGAGACACCTTAATGAATGGGAGAAAATATTGGCACACCATACATCTAATGAGGGATTGATATCAAAGATCTACATAAGCTCATACAACTCAACAAAAGAAAACAACCAAATGAAAAATCGGGCAGAAGAGCTAAGTAGGCACTTCTCCAAAGAAGAATGCAGATGGCCAAAAGATATGAAAAAATGTTCAATATCACTTACCATTAGGTAAAGTAAATCAAAACCACAATGAGATACCACCTCACACCTGTGAGAATAGCCCATATCAACAAGACCAGCAACAAATGCTGGTGAGGACATGGGGAAAAAGGAACCCTCTTACATTGCTGGTGGGAAAAGACTGGTCCAGTCTCTATAGAAAGAAGTGTAGTGATTCTTCAAAAGACTAAAAATGGATCTACCAAATGACCCAGCAATTCCACTCCTAGGTAGCTATCCAAAGAGCAGGAAAACACTTACTTGAAAGGAAACCTGGACTCTTATAGCAGCAGTATTTAAAAGAGCCAAGATATGGAAACAACGTAAATGCCACACACACACACACACACACACACACACGGAATACTACTGAGTATTATCAAAAAAGATAAACTCATCACATTTGCAGCAACATGGATGGAACTGAAAGGGATTATTCTAAGTGAAGTGTGACAGAAGGAGAAAGAGAAATATTGGTTGTTTTAACTTATATGTGGAATCTAGAGAAACCAAAAGATCAGACAAAGACAAACTGTGAAAGATCAGCCCTTGAAAACAGACCACAATTTTGAGACATCTGGGTGAACTGGTAGACGGGGAGCAAAAGGGGGAGAGTAAAAAATGGGGGAGGAGAGCACTATGGACTATGGTGCAGGACTGCAGGCACTTTGCTGGGAGGAAAACTATGCTGACCACAGCTGTGAGGGCAAAGCCTGTATTATGAAAAAATAAACAAGGATGTTTTAAAAAGAAAAAAAAAAGAAACCATATCAATTTACACTCTTATGAAGGGTCCCTTTTTCTAACACTGGGCCAAAATTGTATACTATCAACTTTAAATGTTTGCTAATCTTATAGGTAAATACAGCATCTATCATCATTATTTCAATTTATATTTCCCTTAATACCAGGAAGGTTAAGAGTCCTTCCTAAAGTATATGGTCCTGCTGGGTTTTCTTCTCTATGAAATGCGTAGATTTACTTTTACTATTTGGTTATCTTAGCTGGCTTACCTCTTTATGTAGCTTGAATACTAATCCATGGTTTGTTAAGATATTTTGCTAATACTTTTTTGAAGTTCTAGAGGTTTTTTTTAAACATAATGTGCTTTTTGTTAAACAGAAACTTATTTTTATGTAATCAAATGTCTCCATATTTTCTTTATGAATTCTGCCTTAAAAGCACTTTTCAGTGGCCCATAATGGACACATATCAGAGAATGTTCATCACAGCACTGCTTTTAGTTCTGGGGAATTGAATGTCCTTCACTGGAGGAGCACATAGTTATACAGAGTAGATACGGAAAAATGGCAGTTACACGTGAGGTTTAGATACACACAGGACAGGATGGATGCTAAGTGAAAAAAAAAAAAAAAAAGAAACAGAATAAAATCTGTCACACACAAAGCATTTACCGAACAGAAAACCATATGCAAACAAAAATAACAATGTCCATTCTAACAAATCCATACAGATTAACAGACACATCATAAATTCACTAGAAAAACTGTGTAGTGGGGGAGGAAGAGAGGAGTAGAAGTGAAGAATGAAGGTTAATCAGTCAACCATTCCAATAAAGAATCTACATAAATTAATGACAATGATATGTCATGAAGTGAGGATTATAATTAATTCAAGTCTCTACAATTTGATTTTAAAAAACAGACCTTGGTGTCCTGGGAGCTGATGACATCAGATCAGCTAAAAAGTCTGGGGTCAAAGTCTATGAATAGTTAAGTATGTAAGATCACAAAACAGTCTGAGAAGGCAAGAATACCCTTGGGAAGGGTAAGGGCATATGAGATAACAGAAAATCTAAGGGTAAGTAGGTCTGGATCTTTGTCTGCAGAAGATAAAAGGAAAGGAAAACAAAAGAAAATTAAATATTTTCTAAAGGAGGAAATGTGCTGAGACTGCCAGGTAGTTCCAAGGCTGAAGGCGAAGGGACCAGACTCACATTCCTCTTTCTGCAGATGTTCCTGGACTGCCTAAGCTTGGGAGTGGGCTCCAACATCCTCAAATAGGCTCCCCCTCAAAAGGACCTTTTTTTTTTTTAAAGATTTATTTTTATTTATGCATACAAGCACTGGGGTACAGGCCAGAGGTGTGGGGGGGTGAGAGGATTCACCACAGAGAGCGAGAGCAGAACAGGCAGATCAACAGAAGTACACTGCTGAGGGGAGCAGCGGGCACAGCAGGAGAGGTCTGCTGCACCATGTGGGTGCCCCACCCCTGGCCGGCAGCAGGGATCGAACTCGTGCTGCAGTGGCTGCGGTTTGCTTCATAGTGTGCTGCTTAACCCACTGCGCCACCAGGGGAGGCCCACAAAAGGACCTTTTTTAAAAAATAAGTTTAATGTGATACTCACCTGGTAGGGGTGACACTGTAATCACATAATCACAAAGGTGGTTTTCCCAGAGTGAGGCTTATCCATTATGCTCTGGATATGCTGACCCCTGAAATTTCCCCAAATGTGGGAGACTCAGCTGCAGAATTTGTTGTGGTTGGGGAATGACTGCATTGGCACTCTCCCCTAAATAACGACAGAAAAAACAAATTTGAAAAAGTTTACTACGAATGATATTGCTTTGGTCTTTGATTTAAAGGGAAAGGGAGCCAGAAGGAAGGCAGGCTTATTATTCATCCTCCCCTTACCACTAGCTCCTTAACATTCCCTAATTATCTCACTAAAGCATTTATACATGTATATCAAACTTACATATATAAATATGTAGAAAAAAGTACCAAAAAATCACAATTTAGAAGTTAATTTTACTCCCATTTGAAGTAACAAACAATTAAACTTATTAAATGAAGAGAGGAATTTATTGATTCATAGAATTGAAGAGTCCCTGGTAGATCTCATAGGCAGTGCTAAATCCAAGGCTCAAAAGATATCATCAGATTGAGTAAGTCTTAATCTCTCAGTTCTTCTTTCCTCTCCAATGACTCCATTTCTAGATGGACTGTTGACATCTAGTCGTAAGATTACTATAGCAGCTCAGTCTACATCCTCTTCCAGGTTCAAATCTCAAGGTATAAGGGGTGGGGAAGCATAGAATGATGTCTTTTTACTGGTGGATTCCCACAATGTGCTAAAGTTCACAGTGCCTTATTTAGCCCAGGTTCCATGCTGGGCTACTGCCCAATAACATCCAAGTAACATCCTTCACCCCAAGAGTCAAATTAGAACCTGTACCCCAAATCAAAAACATGGATTAATAGTAAATAATGGGTGAGTTCCCACATAAAAGTCAGGGGCAGTTGCAGAAGGTAGAATATCTACAGGGGAAAGAAACAATAATTTTCACCAACATTTTTAATATTTATATTTATCACTTACCATTTCCATACAGCTACCTTATTTTTCCTAAAACAGATTAAAAACCTTTTGCGTGATCTCCTAGAGTTAGAGAAGGAATCCACCCTAAAGGAACTTCAATAACTTCTATAATCTCAGAAACAAGGGGGTCAACTCTGGAAGAAAATGTCCTTGTAAAAGGAAGAAAAATATATACAGTTCCATCCTTCTCTCTTGATGAAAACACTGATACACAAACCAAATCAAAATAATTTGGCCACCAATTCTGTAAGATTTCATAATTACACAACAGAAATACTGAGGCCTAGGTCAAATAGGATAGGATGATTAGGCAGTTTGAGTTAAGGACAAGAAAAGGAATAAGGGCAAATCCAGAGATGGTGTAGGGTCAGAGAAAAGTTACTCAGGCTTTTCTGCCCTCCTGCCATTGGTGTGATGATGGACACCTGCGGTGCTGCACGCGTGCCTAAGTGTGCATGTGCAAGTGGGTGCATCTGGGCTTAGACACGGGCATATAAGGGCAGTAGATGCCTCTGAGCTTAAACACGGGCATATGAGGGCAGCATCACCAAGACTCCAGTAACAAAACATAGCAGAACAAGAGCAGCAGCAGTAGAAGCAGAGATTAGAGGCTAGAGAGTCAAGAGAGTAAAGATGAACAGGGGGCTAGGAAGTCTGCCAGCCTCCTGGCCCCGCAACCCCCTGCCTGCCATGCACCTGGTCGCCTCTGATATAATAAAAGCATAAAAGCCACTGAGGGCTCCAAGACTCCTCCTTTACCCCCGTCTGCCATAATCAAAGAGAACTTGCTCCTGTGCCCCTTCCTGCTACTACAGATGGGAAATACAAAATTCTAAAGGGAATTAGTTAACACCCTAGGACTAAAAGGGACATTCAAAAGCAAAAGAGAGGTAACGGATGTAAAGTAGGAAGATTCCAGGCAGGGACGATTCCACATGCCTGGTAGTAGATTAAATGAGACTACCTGGAACTAGCCAATCACAAAAAGCCCGGAGGAGCTTTAGAATAGTTAGGGAAAGAAGGCATGTATTTCCTGAGGCTCCACTCTACCTCTGCTCCCTTGCCCCTCTCTGGCCTGGTTCCACTGGCCTGGGAGTCCCACTTTATTTCTGTTCCTTTTCTCCTCAATAAACATTTTCTTCCTCTGAACAAATCTGCCTCTTCTTGCCTGCTTGCCTGCTTGCCTGAGTGTCTGTGAAGTTCCTTCTGCAGCTTCATGAGACACCAACCCATGGTGGTCTAGTGGCTGGGTCTCAGTACTATCACTACAACGTAGGTTCCATTCCTCCTTGGAAGACTAGGCCTGAAAACCTGATGTTACAGCACCAATACTGTCATTTATTGAACACATGCTATAATGCCTGGCAAAATGCCAGATGATTGACATAATTCATTCCTCACTCTTTACAACCACACAAAGCATTATACTATTGGCTATATTTTAAAGATGAAAAAAGTCAGAAAAGTTAAGAAATTTGCTCAAAACCACAGAGCTGGCAACTGGAGCAGTGAATAGTTAAAGGCAACTTTGAGATTTAAGAAACTGTTCCAGTTAGGGCACAAATATCATGTCCATAATGTTATTTCTGTTCAATTATTTTATCTACCTCATCTAAAGTGTTCTTATAATTAAGACTCTCATTGGGGAAAGAAATGAATGGTTAAAAGTTATTAAACCTATCCTGTAAAAAGAACTGCAAATAGTTTTCCTAATGAATTGCTTTAGACATAAAAACAAATGAAATGCTGCCATTGTGCAAGAGTAATTGATGACCTGGCTACAAAAATGATAGAATGAATTAAAGAGGCAGAATCTAGGAAATACAGATTTAAATGATTAAAGAAAAATTGAAGAAAACAACTTCTTCAGTTTCTCAAGGACTGACGTAAAACAGCAAAGCAAAAACATCTTAAAGAAAACCTAAAACAAGAGATCTGGGTTCCAGACTAACACACTGAAATCAACACAGGAGAAATAATTCTTAGATTCTGTGAAAAAACAATATCCTGCTTACCAGAGGGAATAAGGGTTGGAAGAAGGAGGTAAGAGGAAGAAGGGTATAGAACTTTGACACTAGTATTATGTGGAGAATGAGTGAAGTGTGTACACATAAGGAGATAAGAATTTATACTCTCAAAAGTATATAGTTATGTAAAACACTAACAAAAAAAATTTAATAAAGTTTAAAATATAAAGATGAAGTATTGTAACAGGGTGGTCCCCAAAAAAGAAAAAAGTTCCGAAATCCCAGTTCCACCTTAAGCGGGGGAAACTAGGCAAAAATAAAAAAATGTTGGAGAGATGAAACGAGAACAGAAGAAAGGGAGGTGGAAAAAAGCAAAATAAAAACAGCAAAAAGACGTGGAGGAGACATGTAAAGCAAAGAAACATGTAAAAAAACTGTGCTTGTTTTTTGGTCTTAAACTAGTTAAAACAGATGTGGGTGAAAAACCCATGGGAAGGTTAACAATGGCAGCTTTTATCTTAATTTTAATTTTGCTCTTTTCCTCCCAGATTTGTCTCTTTTTAACCCTTTTCTGTAAGTCTCTACTAAAAGGTCCTTTAGACTTGTGGAAGGCTTTTGAGCCTTACTTTAAGCCAATCCTATTTAACTAAATTTTTACCCTCAAGGAGATGGGTAACTTTGGATGCTTAACTTAGTAACTATATTCTTTATCCTTTCTGTATTATACCCTAACTGTATCAAAATTCCTTTCCATTAAAGGTCTTATATAGTTATCTTAATGCAGCAAATAACAAAACCCATTTAAAAAAAAAAAAACAAGTTTAAAAGTTCTAAAGTGCCCCTCTCCCTGCCCTGTAACACTATTAACCTTAGAGGAAAACAAAATCTATAAAGAACCCGGACAACTCAATAGGAAAATATTCAAATTTGAAATGGGAAATAAAGATGAATAGACATTTTTCCAAAAGAGAAACACACACACACACACAAATGACCAATAGGTACATGAAAAGGTATTCAAAAATCACTACTCATTAGTAAAATGCAAATCAAAGCACAAGGGGCTATTAGAGACCAATGTTGGTGAGAATGTGAAAAAAGAGAACCCTCTCTAAAGGACACAAAAACATTAATTCAAAAGGAAACTTGCACCTTTATGTTCAATGCAGCACAGTTTACAATAGCTAAGATATGGAAACAACCTACATATCCAAAAGGATGTGGTATATATACACAATGAGTTATTACTCAGCAATCCAGAAAGATAAATTCATGCTATTTGCAGCAACACGGATGGAAATGGAAACACAGAAGGAAAAAGAAAAATATTGGATGTTTTCACATATAAGAAGAATATAGGGAAACTGAACAAGGGATCGGAAGGAAAAAAAGTAGGAGGCAAACTATAAATCTAACACACACGGCAGGGGAGGGGGAAGAAGAGGAATAGGAGTCAGAACAGGGGACGGAAGAGCATGAGACTTTGGTGACAGTTCACAGATGATACGGTGGTGGGAATTTTATGGAGACTGCACTCAAGGAAGAATTCAAACATTATAAAAAAAAATGAACACAATGTAAAAAATATTCAAAAGGATTTTTTTTAAAAAACAGAAAAGAAAACCCTTACCCACTATTGGTGGGAATATAAATTATTGCAATCTATGGAAAACAGGTTCTTCAAAAACTTGAAAACACAATAACCATATCACGCAGCAATCCACATATATATATATGAATATCTATATATCTGAATATATATATCTGAAGGTCATGATCAAATTTTCACTGTATCATTTTTCATGATAGTGAAGATATAGTAACAATCTAAATGTCCTTCAACGAATGAATAAGGAACATGTGATCATATAAAATATATGATATAGGTAATACATATGTATATACGAGAATATTATTTTGCCATGAAAAAAGAAATCTGCCATTTCAAAATCACAGAAAACCTTGAGGATATTATGCTAAGTGAAATAAGTCAGACATAGACAAAGACTACATGGTATCACCTATATGTGGAAGCTTTTTAAAAAGTCTACTTCATAGAAACAGAGAATAGAATCATGGCTTCTAGGAGCTAAGTAGGGGGGCAAATGGATCCATGTAGGTCAATGGGCACAAACTATTAGCCATAAAAGAAGTTTTGAGAGTTTAATGTACATCACAGTGACTATAGTTTAAAATATGATATTGTATACTTGAAAGTTACAGAGAGTAGACTACATGGCTTCTCACCAGAAACAAACAAATCAGTAAGTATGTGAGGTGATATGTATCTTGATCTTGATCTTGGTAATCATTTCACAACATCTATATACATTAAAATATCACATTGTACACTTTAAATGAACACAATTATATTTGTCAATTACTCCTCAATAAAACTGGGGGGAGGAATAAAATATAGAAGAGAATGAGTTCCTTCCTCATCTGCCTTCCCATAATAATTTCTAAATATCTTTATTACAACACACATCACATTGTTTATATGGCTGCTCTATTTAGTAGATTGTGAAGTCTTTGAGAACACGGAGCATGACTTCATTGACAGTCATGTGACAAGGATGGGAACTGATAGTAGTGACCTGGTAACAAATGTTTGTTGAATGAATTCATGATCCCTTAATACTCTGACCTTTCTTTTAATCTGAACATCTCTCTGACACCTGAAAAAAATTGTCCTTGAAAACCATATTGTGGTTTTGTAGTCTGTCTATAACATCCCCATATAAAGGACAGGTGAAAAAGAACTCATTCCAAATTCCAACCCCTTATGATCTTACTGACTTATTCCAGAACACGCCTGGGATGCATGATATTGGTGAAGTCTGTTCAGAATGGCTATTCCACCTCTGTCCTGGTTTGCTCCTCAAATCTACCTTCCAGTTTCCTAATGGTACACCACTGTGTAACCAAAACTCCTGTTTTTCTGTAATATGGAATGGTAACTGGCCCACCCTTCATAGCTGATCCTAGGCAATGCTGATATGACAACTCCAAACATCTCAATCTCTCTGTTAATAACAATTCTACAGTGAATTCATGAAGGTTTTTTCCTTACTACTTGGATGGATAAATTGTTTCTCTATTATTCTTTATATTATTTTCTCTGCTCTTACTCTTGTCCCTAACTATTAGAGAAAACTTTCATATAATATAGTTACCTTATTGACACACCTCATTCATACTTTAGGTGTCTCTGACCATCTCTATAGTTGTACTTGGCATTTAATGAACCATCATGTTTTTAAAGAAAAATATCACCTAATTGATAAAAGTACTTCCTGGAGAACATTTCACCACTATTGAAAAGATTTGTCTTTTACTGACTATCTGATTGGATTGGGACATAGAATCCAAGCTTCTACTCTCTCAAGGGAAGGTAGCTAAGCTTCAAAGATAAACAGACTCAGAATAAAGGCTTAGAAACAATCCTACAAGAAAATGGTACTCAAAGTAAGGCAGTGATAACCTAGTTATATCAGAAAAAGTAGATCCGCAGTTAGAAAAGGTAACTAGAGATAGAGGTGGACACTATATCATGATTATGAGGACAGCATATCAGGAAGATATGACACTTGTCAATGTACCACCAACAGAGCGCCAAAGTATATTAGACAAGTGCTATCAACTCTGAAAGCAGACACTGGAAAAAACACATTTGTGGCAGATTTCAACACTCCACTCTCAACAATGGACAAATCAAGGAGACAGAAAATGAACAGGAACATAATATCCTTAAACAAAGAATTAGACAATCAGGCCCAAATAGACATTTATAGGACACTGCACATCCAAAAAGTTAAATGCACATTCTACTCAAGTGCACATAGGACATTATCCAGAACTGACCACATATTGGGTCACAAGAAAGTAAATGTCTTCAACAAATTCATGAAGATTGCTATCACACCAAACATGGTCTCTGATGAAAAAGGTCAGAAAACTAAAAATGAACTACAAAAGGAATGAAAGGAAATCCTCTGTTCTGTGGAGACTGAACACATATCACTGAAAGACAACTAGGTTAAAAATAAAATCAAAGAATTAATCCAAAAATACCTCACAACAAATGAAAATGAGAATACAGTCATCCAGGACTAAGGAGGCACAGCAAAAAGAGTAGGGAAGTTGTAGCAATACAGGTTTATATCAAAAAATACCAAAAAAGCCAAATAGATAATCTTATATCACATCTTAAAGATTTAGAAAAAGAAGAACAAACAAAAGTCTCCAGAAGAAAGGAAATAATAAAATATTTTTAGACTACAATACAGTATAAGGCTATATAAGGAAGAAATAGAAAACCTGAAGAAACCAATAAAAAGCAAAAAAAAAATTGAAACAGAGAATCAAAACTCTCACTAGAACAGATCCAGGACCAGATGGCTTTACAAGCATGTTCTGTCAAACTTACAAAGATGAACTATTATCTATCCTGCTAAAAATCTTCCCCCAAATTAAGAGAAAATGAATATCCCCAGACATAATTTATGAGGCCAACATTACTCTAATACCAAAACCAAACAAAGACAACACACACATACACAGACAAAAACTAGACCAATTTGACTAATAAGCACAGAAGAAAAAATTAACAATAAAATATTAGCAAATCAAATCCAACAATGAATTAAAGGACTATACACCATGACCAAGTGGAATTTATTCCAGAGACACAGGGATGGTTCAACATCTGAAAATCAGTCAACATCATTCACCATATTAACAAACAGAAAGATAAAAATCAATGGACGCTGAGAAAGCATGTAGTAAGATTTAACATCTAATTATGATGAAAACCTGGGAATAAAATTGTATATAACTTAACATAATAAAAGCCACATATGACAAACTCATAGCTAGTATCATTCTAAAATGGGAGAGAAAACTGAAAGCTTCTCCACTAAGCCTTTCTACTAAGTGGAAAGCTTTTTCACTAACATCTGGCCAATTAAGCAAGAGAAAGATATAAAATTGGGAAAGAAGTAAAGCTATCATTACTTACAGATGACATGATTATACACAAAAGAATCCCAAAGACTCTACTAAAACTAAATAAACAATAAACCAGTTCAGCAAAGTGGCAGTTACAAAATAATGCATAAAAATCAGTTGCCTTCCTATACACAAACAGAAGAGACGGAAATTAAGATAAAAACCACATTTACAATCACACCCAAAACAATTAAATATCTAGAAGCAATACCTAATGAAGAAACTAGACACAGAAAATAATAAGACATTCTTAAAAGAAATAGAAAAGACACAAAGAAATGGAAAGATATTCCCTGCTCATCGACTAGAAGAACCAACAATATCGAAACGGTCAACCTACACAAAGCAAAACAGTTTCAATGCAATCATAATAATTATTTCAATGGCATTTTTCAAAAAACTGGGTCAAACATTACTGAAATTCATGTGGAACTACAAAGACCCCAGATAGTCAAAGAAATTATAACAATAAAGAGGAAGAGAGAGAAACCACACTTCCAGGCTCTATGATAATTAAAGCAACATGGTATTGAAACAGAAAAGACACACAGATCAATGGAATAGAATCCAGAGCCCACAAGTAGGTCATACCTATATGGACAGTTACTTTATGACAATGGAACCAAGAGTGCTATCTCATACCATACACAAATTTCAACTCAAAATGGATAAAAGACTTGGATGGAATACTTGAAATCATAAAACACATATTAAAACACACACACACAAAGGAAAAACACTTTACAACATAAGCTTCAGGAATGTTTTTGCGAATTTGTCTCTAACAGCAAGGAAAATAAAAGAATATAAATAATTGGGACTACATTAAACTGAAAGGCTTCTGCATAGCAAAAGAAACAGTAACTAAAGTGAAGAGTACTCTACTGAATGGGAGAAATTATTTGTACAACATATATCTGACCAGGGACTGATAGCAAAGATATATAGAGAGTTCACACAGCTCAGAAAACATAAATAACCCAGTTTAAAAAAAAAAAAAGGCAGAAAAGCTAAAATGGCACTTCTCTAAAAAATACAAATGGCCAACTGGTAAATGAAAACATGTTCATCATCACATATCATCAAGGATATGAAAATAAAACCACAGGGCCTCCCTGGTGGCACAGAGGGTTGAGTGCTGCACTGTGAAGCACCCACAGCACAGCAGCGTGAGTTCAATGCCCAGCCAGGAAGGGGACCCACATGGCGCTGCAGACCTCTCCTGCTTCTTGCACTGCTCCCCTCAACAGTGTATTTCAGTCAATCTGCCTGTTCTGTTCCCCACTCTGTCTCTGGTGAATCCTCTCACCTCCCGTGCCTCTAGCCTGTACCCTAGCTCTTGTATATGCATAAATAAATAAATCTTTAAAAAAAAAAGAAAGAAAGAAAAGAAAACCAGAATGAGATACCATCTCACACCTGTGAGAATGATCCACATTAAAAAGATAAAACAAGTGCTGGTGAGGATATGGAGAAAAAGGAACTTCTTGTACCCTTCTGGTGGGAATATAAAGAGGTCCAGCATCTATGGAGAGCAGTGTAAAGGTTTCTCCAAAGACTAAAAAATTTATTTGCCTTATGACCCAGCTATTTCACTAGTAGGAATCTACCTAAATGATACAAAAACAGGGGCCTCCCTGTAGGTGCAAGGGGTTAAGTTGTAGCACTACGAAGCTATCCATAGCTATGAAGTTATCCATAGCCACTGCAGCATGAGTTCAATCACCAGCCAGGGAGGTGACCCTCATGGTGCAGCAGACCTCTCCTGTCTCCCCTACCCGCTGTTCCCCTCAGCAGTAGGTCTGCCTGTTCTGTTCTCCTCTCTGTTACTGGTGAATCCTCTCACCCCCTGCACCTCTGGCCTGTATCCCAGTTCTTCTATGCATAAACAAGTCTTTTTCTAAAAATATAAAAACACTAATTTTGCACTCCCAAGTTTATCACAGCACTACTTACAATATGAAGCTATGAAAACAACTGAAGTTTCTAAATCCAGATAAGTGAACCAAGAAGATAGCGAGCATCCTCTTACTCAGAATCAGAAAGATAAAACAAGCCTCAATTGAATGGAACTAGAAGGGATTATACTGTTAAATAAACCAGAGGGGGAAAGATAAATACTTAATCATTTAAAAATGGAATATCGTGAAATCAATCAAAGGATCAAAGACAAACTTTTAAACCAATCTTTTAAAGCTGACCATAGAACTGAGGCATCCAGAGGGAGCAGGATGAGAATAGGGTAGAGAGAGAGCACAATGGACTATGGTGGACAACTATGAATACCTAGGTAGTGGGTATGCTACAGAGACTATACATAAAGGAGGAGATCCTGTATTTCCAAAATACTAACATTAGTGTAAGCCAATGGCACTACAATAAAAAAAATTCAAAAATAAGTAAAAGTTAATAGATTTTTGTAATTTCCCAAAAAGAAAAAAGATCTGTCTTTGATTCATTGCTTTCTCTAACACAATCTCACATATTCTCATTGTTTGTATGGATATGTATGTACATGGGTGTTAATGACCTCTGCATCTATAGTAGCTGGAACAATGTGTGTTTTACACACACACACACACACACACAGATCATCACCACCACTACTTGACAAGACCTCTGTGACAGGCTTTCTTCAATTTTATCCTCAATTTTTGCCCTTGTCATTTATTTCCAATTACTTTCTTCATCCCAATGGAACTGTCAGTGAGCAAATGGAACTGAATAAATTGGACACATAGGATCAGGAATCAATATATTTGGCATAGGATGGTTTACTTACATCTTTCTTACTCTCATTACCCCCATAACATTGCTTCCTGCCTTCACACCCTTCTTTTTCTCAATCTCTTGCTATCTCTCAAAACCACACGTGCACGTGCACACACACACACACACACACACAAACATGAAGAGACTAAAGAACGAGGAACTGAAGAAATTGAAAGCAACGTGAAGTTTTTCAAGGGTATCAACATTGCTTTCCCTCATCATTGTCCTGACAAACACAAACTGCACATAAAGGTTTTTTCACCAGGTGCTTCTCAGTCACTGCACAGCTAAGCAGGAAGATCAACCACAACTATGTCAAGGGATCCAAGAGAATATTCAACCTGGAAAGTTTCCAACCCAAAACAGCACCTCCCAGAATATGACTACAGCTCCTGCAGAAATCATTTAACCACAAATTCCAATCCCCTTCACTCCTACAGTCTCAGTCACAAATCACAAAGGGCTGTTCCCTTGAATCGTGACATCCTGACCCACATCAACAGCCCACAGGCCATATGGCAACATTACACCTTTTCAACCCATTGCATAGGAAAAGGGAGGGACAACCAATTGATTATAATTGAAATCCTATAATTTGTACCGTGTCAATAACTCCTAACTTTGGGGGAGTTCTCTTCACCCCTAACAAATCCTGCAAAACACAATATGTAACTATGGACACCTAAAATGTCTCTGAAACCATTTCATTGCCTGGTAGCAATGAAATAAAGAATAAATTATTTCTCTCTGAGGATAGAATAGATGCCCCACATCTTAGAGTTCACTACTTCATGGTCAGTAATTTGAATGCTTTAGGGGGACATTTGATATTCTGAAAGTAAAAAATGTAATATATGAAAGGGACTAGCTATGTTTGCAGGAAGTAGAGAATGGAAACCCAAAGGCTAACTTCCTATTCATAATATAAAATATCTTCATAATATATGTTCATATTATAAAGTAATATCTCCTGTTACCCCCATAGTTACTAAACTGCATTGATCAAACAGCCATCTGAGGTGAGCACAAATCAAGTTCGCCACAGAAATTTACTTGAATCATGGAACATAGTTCTCAGCTTGAAAGAGGAATTTAAGACATTCATCCAATGTTTCTCTACCTAACTCTCCTCCAAAGTATCTCTGTCTCAAACTCATTTCCAGTAACTTATATAACCTGGGTCAATGCAAACGGTGAAAGGTCCTAAGTTAGAGGACGGGATCCTGAATGACTGATTTTCATTCATGGAAATTAAGATCCTCTGATTTTCAACTACAATATGACAAGGCTAGACTGATTATCAGTAATCTATTCAAAATTCTCTACACAATGATACAGAACTCACTATCGTCCCAGACAATTCTTTTCAAATTTGGATAATTTTGACTATTAAAAAGATCTGTTGCCAGAAAATACCAGATTCTTTCTGACTGCCCCAATTGTCAAAACCAAAAGAAAAAGGACATGGAATGAATCTTTAATGTGTGCTTTAATTGGATCAGTAAACTAATCTGAGAACAGCCAAGCCTCATGCTACAAAGAAAACTGTTATAAGACTTCATCTTAAACAGGTTCCTTTATAGTGAGTTAAACAAAGACAGTTAACTATCAGTGAATGGCCTTCACTCCAGTTGGTTAACAACTTCTGGGAGTTGTATGTCACCCTGTCTCCCTGGCAGCTCCCCCTCCACTGCCATCTGGATTTAGAGCACTTCACTCATTCTGGGGTGGCTCAGTCTCTGATAGAAATAGTGTCTGTCACTCTTCCAGGTGCCTCCTGGACTGTTAAGTCAACTCAACAACTAGAGTGCAAACAAGTCTCATGTGAAACAATATATGTATAAGTGATTCTTAACTATGCATGGAGCCCTTTTCCTCCCACTCCCTAGCCCCTATCACTTCCTTATACAGGTGAAAACAAACTTTGCTAACATTTCAGCCCATTATATGAGATTTTTTAAACTCATATAAATTTATATAACTGAAGTATAATTTCTTTTTTCTAAACAAGAATTCATACAACTGAAAATCAGATACATAAAATATACATGGAAAGAGAGGCAGCTGGAAAGGTAAAGATCCATGCCTATTAAGAACAGAGTTCTGTGTCAAATAAGGAGTCTGGAATTCTACAGGCATGACACAGTTAGCTCACAGAATGACATGAGAAGATGAATATGTCAACTAATAGCAGAAGGATTGCTCTTACAAATATGCATAGAATGGCCTTTAGAGTTTTGTTTTGTTTTTTAATGCCCCAAGAACTATTATGAGAGCCCAATGACTTAAAAGATTGCTTAGGTAAAGTCAATACCAAGATATGAAATAACATATTTTTGGAAGTGGGGGCAGTGCAAATACATACAGAAATAATTAAAATAAAACTTTAAGAAAAGGAAGTGATGATTCTGGAAGCTCTTGAAGGATGAAGAAAATCTAAGGTTGAGGGACTCTCCAGGTGGTGATAGCAGCATGTACACATATTGCACAGTGGTGGACCACTGAAGGCTCATCCAAGGTATGTGCATCAGTCTAAAGTGATCTTCCCATAAGTACATGTGGTAGGAGAGGCAGCAGGAAAGACAGAGATTCATGCCCATTATGAAAGGGCTTCTGTGTCAAGTAAAGATTTTGTAATTCTACAGGCACGCAGGAGCTAGCAGATGCAATGAAATGCCAAGATGAAAAGATGAATATGTGAACTAATAGAGGAAGGACTGCTTTTTACAAATACTCCTTTGATGGATGATGAGGTTCAAACCTGCAACACTCACAATAAATAAGAGGTCTCCATTTAGAGAAAATAAGTAGCATTAAAAGGATGGGACGTGAACATAAAGGGTAAAGGAGAAGAAAAGATAACAAAGAACACTGTGTAGCTAGGATGGAGATGTCACTAACTAACATGCATTTTCTGAAGGATACTCATTTTGGGATAGACCACATTGATGAATTCAGTATTGACAGTATGGAGGAGGTAATGAGGGGACATCCCAGTGACGATGGAGTCTGATCAGTATAACAGCTGGATAATGGAGAAAGGCAAGGACAGGAGTCTCCCATATATTTATGAGAATAATGAGAAAGCCACAGTTTAACTCACAGGAAGAGTAACAAGAACATGTCTCTGATACCCCAATGCAATAACCTTGAAAACAAGGTAAAGTCAGACTAATTAATGATTCTTATCTCATAAACTCATGCTACTGCTAAGTGAGCCCTGCTTCTAAGAAAAAAGTATACTTCCTTGTTCTCAATTGAAAAAAAATTTTCCCATTTTTTATTCCTCATAATTACCAAAAGATCAACATCGATTTCATAGATTTTTCTCATAATATGAGAAGATGAAATTCACTTGTAAAAAGGGACATGATGTAGCAAATGGCTGGGAATTCATCTTTTTTTATAATTAAGTAGTGATACATTTTATCGAGAAAGAGGTTAGAACCTATAACTCCTGAAGCAGACACAAAGATGTAATAGTTTACCTAAACATAATTTAGATAAAAACAAAGGAATATGAATATAGGTGCTTGTGATATTTTCATATCATAAATTGAATTTAAATTTCTCACAAATGTACATTTTATACCTCTAGGGAAAATGATCAGGAAACATGTTAATCAACAGATACTTATCAAGTACCTATCAACTCAAAGTGGGGAGAGAGGTTTACAAAAAAAGTAAATGATATGGATTCTGCATACAAAGAACCTATGATTGCAAAAGTGAGCATTCCATAAAATATCCTATTTATGGGGCTTATGTAAATCTAAATTGGAACTAGGTAAAACAAGTATAGATGAGTACGTGAGGAAGTTGGGAAGTAAACATGTTGCTAGAGAAATAGAGGTGGAGATGTGGGTGGACCAGGGTTTGGTTAGGAATGAATCAGACCATCCTACAGAGCATGGCTCCTCCCTGGACCTGCTATAAAAAGGCCATTATCCCACACTTCAGCACCCAGCAAGCTCCTCAGGCTACATTCTACTTGCTCTTCTGGTGAAAGAAGTAAGTAAGCGGGAATACATATAACTTGGTCTACTTGGTGGGAAATAAGTGGCCATCTAGACGCGTGTATACTATAAGGCAAATAAGTCTAGATTTTTGAGGATTTCGATTTTGAATAACAGCACTGTTACAAAAGCTTATTTGGATATAAAATGGAAATAAGGGCCTACTTCTACCTTCCATGCAGCTCTTACCTAAATCTATCTTTATATAACTGAATTTTCCATTTACTTACTGTTCCAGCAAACACTTATGAACTACCTTCATTTTCCAAGTCTCCCTTGGCTAATTTTGCACCATAACAACATAACCTCCCTACTTTCAGGAGTTTAGATTTATGACAGGGAGATGTTCAGTTAACAACATACAAATAAGAATTTCAAACACTGAGAACAATGGAAAAAATTGGGACTGGTTAAGAAAGTTAATGGGAGGAGAATACTTCAGCCTGAATGGCCAAGAAAGTCTGCTCTGTGAACTCTCTTTTGACTGACAGCTTAGTGACAAAAGAAACCAGAAGAGGCAAAGGCAAGACTCTAAAGCAGCATAAATGTGTTTCAAAGAACAAAATGAAGTTAGAGCATAGTTCACAAGACGAGTAGTGGCATATGGTGCTATCAGAGGGCTAGACAGGTAGGCTATGCACAGTGCGGCCTAGGTGAGTTTGTACATATATTAATAAGCACATAAAAAAAATCACTGGAGAGTAGTGAGCAGGATAAGTGAGCTAACTGAATGAATGTTTTCCCAAAGTTGTTTCGGGCTACAATGTGGAAAACAGGATGATAGGAAGCAAGAGTGGAAGCAAGGATGTGAACTGCAGTTTAGGTGAGAGGGGATGGGAGTGATAGATGCGAAAAGCAACTTTTTGCTGAAGAGTCCAGAAGTTATCCATGATCCCTGTCTTTCCCTCACACCATGATGATTCATCACCAAGTCTGTCAACTCTGCCTACAAGACAAACCCAATCCATTGGTCTTCCTCTCCACCATCATATCCTAGTCCAGGCTAGACTTTTGATTATTACATTAAAAAGTACATTTTTGTTCATTTTCCTAGCAAGAAATACTTGAGTTTCTTAGATTGGCAGAGGCATTATTTATAATAGGGTTAAGACCATTTTTGTATGTTTATATTTCTATTGGGAATATTCCTAGAAGTAAATTTCTGAATGCTAGATACTGACAAAAACTTTTAAAATGTACTTCTGTCCGTTTATGCCCTTCTAGCAGTAGATGAAACATATATTCTCTCTCTTCTCACCAATATTTGGGATTGTCAAATTTCTTTCCTTCTTTGTCTTTTAAGTCTATTTTGGTGGGCATTCTATGGTCTTGCAAAGTAATTTTAATTTATATTTTCCTGGTAATAAATAATATTGATAACTTTATTGTTTTCTTAGGTATGAGATCGCTTTATCTCACAAATTTTGCCTTTCACATTTTCTCATTCTAACTTATTTCAATACATTTTCTAAACCATTATAGTTCATTCTATGATGTTAGTTATTTAGACGTTATTGCTTAATTTCCAAATACTTGTATGTACTTTCTATTATTGAATTTTAGCTTTATTCTATTGTGGTAGAAAACAAATTCTGCATGATTTCAAACCTTTCAAATTTGAAACTTGCTTTATGGACTAGCATATAGTAAATTTAATATTTTTTTAATTTTCACTAAGTAGGAATACATATTTTGTTAAATGCAGTGTTCTTTATATACTTATGTTTTATTAAAAACTTTAAAGAAATCTTCTATATCCTTATAATTTTTTAAGTTTACTTATGCTAGCAAAAGGAGTGTTTAACTATGATTATAGATTCAGGTATCCTTCCATGTGAATTAACCTTTTATTTTATTTTTACTTATCTTACCAATAGTGCTCTTTACCTTAAAGTCTACTCTGTTAATAGAGCATAGAAGTGTTTGAATAGGCTATCGTTTTTCAATTCTATTATTTTCAACCATTACAATCACATATAATGTGTGTCTCTTGCAAGGAGCAGTTTGCAATTTTGACAATCATTGTTTTTAAATTAAAGTATTTAGCCCATTTATATTCAATTTTATTAGCACTATTTATCTACAGGCAACCTGTTGAGTTCTATTATCTTGTCTGCTCTACATCTCTTTTCCTTTCTTGACATTTTTGAGTGAATTAAATATTTGTCAAGTTTTTCTTAATGTTAGTTTATTAATTGTACATTCTTTCACTATAAATGTCATGCTAACCCTAGAGATTAAAAAATGTATCCTTGATGTATTAGAGTATATTATTAAAAATAATTTAACCATTACTAAAATAATTCACATATCCAATAAAGTGCAACTTTATTTACTCCTTCAGCTTGTCAGGAGGAGTTATACCTAATTATATCTATCTTAAATCCTGAAAGATATTATTCTTATTGTTATTGCTATATGTAATCAATATCAATATAGATTTCCCCACACATTTACTCTTCTGATTTTTCATCATTCTTTCCTGCCTTTCCAAGCTTTAATTATTTCATTTATAAATCTCTAGGTGATTGATTCTACTTTTATTTGTTTCTAAATATCCTTAAAGTTTCTTTTTCATGAATAATTTCATGAGATACAGAAGTCTAAGAATTCTACTTTCCATTAGAAAGATGAAGATAACTTTTCATTGACCTGGTTTCCACTGTCTGTTTGAGAATCAGCTATTGTGTTGCTCCTTTGAAGAAAAGTTTTTCTCTGCCTACTACTATTTCCTTAATGCCTTGGCTGTTATTATTATTTCTCTAGTTTTTTTTTTTTTTAATTTGGTCATATTTGTTCCAATGTTTTTAACTTTTTTTAAGTTTTCATCATTTTGGGGGGGGGACTTTTTAAAACTTTATTTATTTATATACATTTTACAATATTGTTCATTTTGGTATGAAATTTGCTTTCTCCTCTCAGGTGTAGTCCCCATAAAATTCCCACCACTAATTCACCTGTACACTATCACCTTAGACCCTTGTGCTCTTCCCTCTCCTGTTTTGATCCCTCTTCCTCCCCTTCCCTCTGCAAAATGTCTCTGATTTATAGTTACCTGTTTATTTATTTTTCTGATCTCTATTTGGTTCCCCTATATTCCTCCTATAAGTGAAGCCATCCGATATTTTTCTTTTTCCCTTCTCACTTATTTCACTGAGCATAATCCCTTCCAGCTCCATCCATGTTGCTGTGAATGGCATGAGTTTATCTTTCTTGATTGCTGAATAGTATTCCATTGCATATATATACTACCTCTTCTTGATCCAGTCATCTATTTTTCGGCATTTGGGTTGTTTCCATATATTAACAATTGTAAATAGTACTTAAATAAACATAGGGGTGCAGGTATCCTTTTGAATTAATGTTTTAGTGTTCTTTGGGTAGACTCCTAGGAGTGGACTTGCATCATATGGTATCTCAATTCTTAATAGTTTGAGGAACCTCCACACAGCTTTCCACAGTGGTTGTACCAGTTTGCATTCTCACCATCAATGTAGGATAGTTCCTTTTTCTCCACATTCTTGCCAACTTTAGTTGTTGCTAGTTTTTTTAATATGTGCCATCCTTACTAGTGTAAGGTAGTATCTTATTGTGATTTTGATATGTATTTCCCGGATTATAAGTAGTGTTGAATATTCTTTCATTTATCTCTTGGCCATTTCATTTCCTCCTTGGAGAAGTGTCTTTTTAGTTCTTCTGCCCATTTTTTGACTGATTGTTTACTTAAATATCATGCCTGGAGTTAATGATATTCCTTGAATTTGTGGTTTGATATATTTAATTAGACATTTAATCACAGATACTTAAGTCACCAAATATGTACTTTCCCTTCCAATCTGAATGGAGGTTCAATCTGAGAACAGACAGCATTCTGATAGGATCAAACACATGTGCAGGTACACACACATACAAACTTTTTAGCTCTTCTCTAAAGATGGTTAATGTGAAACAAATCACTGTCAATACATAGATACCTTTTAAAAATATTCAAGCAAGGTAACTTCACATTATTATAATATTGAAATTATTAAAATCCAGTTATCTGATTAGGAATACTGAAAATTTCATATAATGCTAAGAAGTAAAAACTATAGTGAGTGGTTATACACTGAGTGTCTCATCATTGTCAACAAATAATTTAATTTCAATCCATGAATCATTTAGAAAATAAGATTTCAGTGAACTGATCTTCAGCAAATTTGTATGAGCAAGTTTTCCAGCTTCTAACAACTGGGATATTCTATAATCCTGCTATGGGAAAGCATACGGGAAGCAATAGGGTTATCCGGATTACAATGAGATCTGTAAGAATATACTGACCCTGCTGTGAAATGGTTCCAGGACAGGAATTTGTCAGTTTTGGCAATTAAGTAAAATATTTTTGTTGATTTTCTCTATGTGGGAAATAGAATTTTTGTGCTCATCTTCCATTGTTAAGAACAGTTTATGTCTGTGAAAACAGATTTAAGCATGTGGAAATTCATTTTATGAATGATACAATCTAGAGAAATAATATACAATAAATACAATTTTTTTAAAGGTTCACCTACATATCAAAAAATGTCTACTCTCCTGAAGAACATCATTGCCATCATTGAACTATTCGATGAATATTCAAACACAGATAAGGAGAATAATACGCTGAGCAAAAAAGAACTGATGGAGCTTCTGGAGATGGAGTTTCAGCCAATCCTAAAGGTAGAAGATATTTATCATGAATACATAAATTCCTAATCTGATAAGTAATCTCATAGGACAGTAGGTAAACCATTCGAATTATTTTTATCTAAAATAGGAAAAAATTTAACTAACTTCAAAATAGATAAAATTATTATTCTCCTTTTATACTGATTCATTTACAAAATCCCCTACAAATGTACTTCTACTACAGCAATCAATAAACACACTAAAGGGGAAATGAATACTTAATAAAAACACATGAACACAAATTACATAATCGACACAATAATCTCCCTAAAACAAAAAAATATTTAGAAGGTTTACCTGTCAGTATTATGAAACATTAATATTTGAAGGACATAACAGTTAACAGACTTATAAAACACTGTTTTGGTCCCAATACTTGACTGAAAATATAACTGTTATGGAGCAACCACAGTTTTAAGACTGAACAGAATATGCTGAAGACTACTAAAGAAAAAAAAATTCCAAAATAGCTTCAATTTGATATACCAAGAAACAGAATTCCCTAAGTACATTAAATTCCTTAATTGGTTGACTGAGTCAGACTCCTGTGTTCTAACTTTCTGTGTTGCTCTACAGATTGCAGACGACCCAGATACTGCTGATGTCTTCATGGAAATACTTGATGTGGACCACAACAATCAGATAGACTTTACAGAGTTTCTTCTCATGGTATTTAGGTTGGCACAAGCATACTATGTTTCTACAGAGAGAGAATATAAGCAAACATCAGGGAAAAATGACAAAGAGTACGGAAAACATAATGACTTTGAAGAAGACACAGAAGAAGACACAGAGGGAGAAGAGAAGGATGAAAGTAACAGAAAGATAAGAAAATTGAAAAATGATGAAGAAAAAGAAATGAAATCAAGATCCAAGAGTACAAGAGGAAGAGGGAATAGAGGTCAAGGGTCTAATTTAGAAGATCAGAGAGGAAAACATGAAAAATCGACACAAGAACACAAAAAGTCACATGGAAACAACCACAGTGATTTAACTAAGGACAGGCAAGTCGGATCAGAATCAAAAGATGTACAAGGAAGAAGACACAAGACACAACACATAAGTTTTTGCACAATAAATGGAAATGATGAATATGAAGAACAATCTGGTGATAAGTATAACAACAGTGATAATAAGAACAGAAAAGGAGACCCAGAAGACAAGGGGAGACAAACATCCATCACTCATGGCAGATCTGGGGCCAGATCAGGAAAGCAACACGGCTTCACCCAGGGCCTTGATGGAGGCAGATCAGGTCATACAAAACCACGTCAAGTCCAGACTGACTCACACTTGCACTCCGACTCCACCCACACACAGAAAGGGTCCACGACTAGGGAGAGACGAGGACACGGCCACGGGCGATCAGCAGACACAGCCACAAACTTAGGGACCAGACGGGAAACAACCACCTCCGAGTACCGTGACGGACAGCAACAGGGATCCAAAATAAGCCAGGCCAGTGACAGCGAGGGACAGTCGGAAATCTCTGATGGTCAGTCAGAGTCAACACACAGAAACTCCGGGTCCACTCACTCAAAACTACGTGGGTCCACACGTGGTCTGTCTGGAGACAGGCACGGGCACTCTGGGTCCCATCTGTACCAGGTGATCTCCGATGAAGAGCTGGACACTGCCCACGGACTCTCAAAGTCCAGAAGCACCAAGGACAAGAAAGCGACCCGCCACGAGCAGGCAACAGACAGCTCCCAACTCGCTGGCACCCACGCGCATGGCACGGCCACCGGTGGACGTGCTGAGTCTCCCACTTCTGGTCTATCTGGATCCAGCACCGGAGGAAAACACGGGACCCGCCCCCAGCAGGCAGGCGACAGCGCCACACACTCGGGCACTCGGCACAGCCAGACATCCACTCGGCCGGA
>JAGFMF010011789.1:216801-261383 GCA_019455555.1 Galemys pyrenaicus | reverse complement strand
AGGTAGAAAAAAAATGGGTATAAAAGGAGAGAGGATTAAAGAGTAGCTGAGGGGCCTCCTTGGTGGCGCAAGGGGTTGAGTGCAGCACTGTGGGGCTTCCTCAGCCACTGCAGCGAGTTCAATGCCTGGCCAGGGAGGGGACCCACATGGGGCAGCAGCCTTCTCCTGCCTCACCCACTGCCCCCCCTCAGCAATGTTTTTCAGGGGATCCACCTGTTCTGCTCCCCACTCTGACTCTGGTGAATCCTCTCCTCCACTTCACCTCTCTTGCCCACCCTCCCCTCAGCACCTCTGACCTGTACCCCAGCTCTTGGATGCATAAAATTTTTTAAAAAGTAGCTGAGGATAAATGACTGAATAAATGAATTCTATAGTAAATGAAAAGCAGTATTATGCTAATGTCTCAAAGGAGGTTCACAACTTGGGGCAATTTATTAGATACCTGAAAAAGTGAAAGCAGGTACTCTGAGCTTGTGGACTTGGCCCGTAGCTCCAGGTCCATGGGTCAGTCACCTTTCCCACTCTGGACTTGACCCCAAAATCTGGGCTATAAGGATCAAATTACTGCCCAACCCTGAACCTGACCTTGGCTACCAGGGTCAATTAGCCATCTACACAATGATGATCAAGCATGATCAAACACAATGGCGAAAGTAGTGTCAAATAAGGGTAAAGAAAGCACTTGCTATGTATGGGTGATAAGCTCTCGGATGTACCTGACTTGGGTCTCAAAGATTGGCTAGGGTTTATATAAGTAAAAAACAAAAGGAATGTTGATGGGGAAAGGAGCGGAATGATGAATGTTTTTGGGAGAATCAATAAACTTGTTCTAATGTAGTGGTTCTCAACCTTGAATGCTCATTAGAATCACCAGGGAGCCATAAAATCCCAATGCCCAGCTGCAGCCCAGATCAATTACATCAGAATTGCTGGATGATGCCCCAGGTAATTTCAGCGGACACTCAAGGTTGAGACCATTATTTTATTGATAGAAAGCAGCTTATGAGAAACTTGTTAGGAGCTATACTAAAGATATAGAAGGGCTCAGCTTATGGAAAATTTAGCTATGTAGAGGTAATTATTTTTAATCAAAATTTAACATTTTCATTGCAAATTGCCTTCATGTATTTTCATAAGTCAGGCGAAAGTAATTGCAGAACCTGGAATGTTAGCTGGACTATGAACTTTAAGCTATAGGTGATGAGAGATTATATAGAGTGCTGAAAGATTTTTCAGAATGATATAAATCAAAGATTTCAAAATTTGAACAGGATGTGAGGTTTAAGAGCAAAAGGACAGTACCTAATAGAATTGACTTCAGTTGGTGGGCAGAAAGGGCTAGTAAGGGAGAAGAGTTCCAGAGGTTCTGGGCATAGAAAACAAATAGCCTCTGGTATCAAGTATCAGGTGACCTAACCATATTTATGTGTGAGAAAGAGGGCCGTGTAGCTCAAAGGAGACCCATATTTGTATAGGAACTAGACAGAAAAGACAGCTTTTCTGGCAACTCAGTGTGAGTAATGGAACCCAGCTGGTTGGAAGAGGAAACACTGGTTAGAGAAACCTGAGTAGCATCTTAAGTCTGGAAAACCAAACACCAAATCAGACTCCATCCCTATATATCATTTGCTACACACAGTGTTTTGAACTAAAAAATAATAATATAATCTGCTTATTTAAGAAAAAAGACGTTCAACAGACAGAAAAATGACCAAATTATAGTATTGTGTATTGACTTGAGGCGGTAAATTCTCCTTAATACTTGTAGAACATCAGAGTAGAATTTATCAACAATAAATGTGAAAGATTTTCAGTTTGGAATGTCCTTAACAGTCACACTAGAGGGAAACTATTAACTAAGGAAAGGAGTTTCTTTTACCCTGTTACTTCTATTATTTTTCCTGCAATCTGTTTTATTTAGCATGTATTTGTTGGAAAGGTCTTGCCAGAGGACAGATATTAAGAAAGCAAGGAATTGGGTAGAAATTTTTAAAATTTTCTTGCAAAAATTAAATTAAAAAATTTCAAGCTAGTGTTATGATATGAAAGGCAAAAGCTGTCCTCACTTAAATGCCATGGTCTGTCATTTTTAACTGCTGTACTGCCAATAATCCTAACCTCCCTTGCCTCATCTTCTTTTCATCATACCCAGCTGGCAAGGTCCTAACCTGGAATGAATCCAACATTTGTCTTTGCCCAGTCTCCACCTGGGCTGTTGAGTGCTGGTGATGAAAATCTCACAACAGGGCAGATGGGTATTGATATGAATGCATGATTATACCTACAAATGGACCCTCCGTACTGGTAGAAGTCCTAGGGTGATATTCTGCCAGTATCTCATTATGCTCAAAGATTGTTTTAAACCTGAAATCTTTTCAGATATACAATCATTGCTTTTTCTCTTTCCATCCCTATCTTCTCATTCATAGCAGGGAAACTTTTCCTTTACCTTATAGATAAAACCAAAGCCATCTGAAAAGCAACTGCTTTTACCAAAATCACGGATTCATATATATTCCTATTTGGATAAATTGAAAAACATAACCATGACATCTTGCTCTTCTATTAAGTGGGGCCTACTTACCCACTCTTTGATCTGGGATGGGCTGTGTTTTGCTGTAACCAAAAGAATATGGCGATAGAGATGTGTGAGTTTCATAGCCGAGGCGTGAAGAGAGACCTCACAGCTTTGGCCTTTGCACATTTAGAGTGCACCCACAGCATATAAGGACACTTGAACTTGACATCTGAAGGGGGAAAGACCATGTGAGAAACCCCGTCAAGAGCTAGCACCAAACATTTGGATGTGTAAATTAGACCCTCCAGTCCCCATCTAGGAATTGCCTGCAGCCATATAAATAACCTTAAGAGAGACCAGCAGACCACTCAGTTTACCCCAGCCATCCTAGAGAACTGTGAGAAATAAGTTGTTTTTTTCCGCCCAGCACTGTGTTGACTATAGGGCAGCAATCTATATGTTCACATCTTTTCACTTCCCACCTGTTAACCACAGAAAAGATGCTCAAGTGCAAGCCCTCCACCTATGCCTTGGTCTTTTCTTTCTTGCTATTACAGTAATATAGAATTATCTATTATCCCTTACAACTAGTTCCATCTAATCAGCAGTGAAATATCTCCTGTTTCTCTTGACTAATAAAACTTGTTTCAATCCCATGTTCACTTCTAGTGATAGCCCTGATGTTATAGGTCTTCTTTAGACTCCCCTTTATGGCTTACATTGTGAATGAGAATAATAAAAATAGCTAACATAAACGGAACACTCACCACATGCTAGGCACAATTCTAAATCCTTTACATTTATTATTAACTCCCTTACCCAACACCACAACCTTATGAGGTAATTACCATTATTATAATTTTACAGATGAGATAACTGATCCCTTGTTTGGTTCCTCTATATTCCTCCTATAAGTGAGATCATCTGATATTTTTCTTATTCCTGCTGACTTATTTCACTGAGCATAATCTCTTCTATTTCAATCCATGTTGCTGCAAATGGCATGAGTATCTTTTTGATTGCTGAATAGTGTTCCATTGTGTATATATACAACACCTTCATCCAGTCATTTGTTTTAGGCAGGTTGTTTCCATATCTTAGCTATTGTAAATAGTGCTGAAATTAACATAGGGGTACAGATTTCCTTTCAAATTAATGTTTTTGTGTTCTTTGGATATATTTCTCAGAGTAGAATTGCCAGGTCATATCATATCTCCATTTTAGTAGTTTGAGGGTCCTCCACACAGCTTTCCATATGAATGGACCATTCCCACCAGCAGTGTAAGAGAGTTCCTTTTCCACTATATTCTCACTAGCATTTGTTGTTGCCAGTTTTTTTAATGTGGGCCAATCTCATGTGTGTGAGGTGTTACCTCATTATGGTTTTGATTTGCATTTCCCTGATTATAAAAGATGTTGAGCGTTTTCTTTATATACCTGTTTGCCAAATGCATTCCCTTTTTGGAAAAGTGTCTTTTTAGTTCTTTTGTCCATTTTTTGATGGGTTGTTTATTTTTTGTTGAGTCATGTGAGCTCTTTGTAGACCTTTGAAATCAGACCCTTATCAGTTGCATGGAGTACAAATATTTTATCCCATTCAGTAGGGTATTTCTGTTTTGATTATTGACTCTTTTGCTGTACAGAGTTTTTATTTGATGTAACCCTAGCTGTTTATCTTTACCTTCACTTGCTTTGCTTTGGGAGATGAGCCTTTAAAGGTGTTTCTGAAAAGTATGTCATGGAGTGTTTTGCCTATGATTTCTTCTATATATTTTATGATTCCATGTCTTATGTTCAAGTATTTAACCATTTTGGGTTGTTTTTGTGCATGGTGTGAGGTAGTAGTCTAGTTTCATTTTTTGCATGCGTCAGTAGTTTTTCCAGCACCATTTATTGAACAGAATGTCCTACTTCCCTGCTTCCATTGCATATTCTTTGCTCCTTTGTCATAGATTAGTTATCCATAGAAGTGTGGCTTTATTTCTGGATTTTCAATTAGATTCCATTGGTCTGTGTGTCTGTTTTTGTTCCAGTGCCATACTGTTTTAATTATCATGGCCTTATAATATTATGGCCTTATAATACTATAAAGTTGAGTCTGGGCATGTGATACTTTCATTCTCCTTTTTCATCGGGAGTGCTTTGGCTGTCAGAGGTTTTTTTTTTTTTTTTTGTGATTCCATAGGAATTTTAGTAATATTTGTTCTGTTTCTTTGAAGAATGCCATTGAAATTTTTATCAGAATTGCATTGAATTTGTAAATTGCTTTCAGTAGGATAGCCATTTTGAAAATGTTAATTCTCCCAATCCATGAGCAGGGGATGTCTTTCTATTTCTTTGTGTCTTCTATTTCTTTTAACAATGTTTTATGTTTTATAATTTTCTTTTTCTGGGATCTTCACCTCCTTTGTTAGGTTTATTCCCAGGTATTTAAATTTTTTTGGTACAATTTTAAATGGGATGATCTTTTTAAAAATTCTTCTTCAGCCTTATTGTTTGCATATAGGAAGACTACTGATTTATGTGTGTTGATTTTGTATACTGCTACTTTACTAAATTCGTTTATAGTTTGTTAGTTTTTCTGTAGCCTTTTTAGGGTTTTCTGTGTATATTGTCATATCATCTGCAAACAGTGATAGTTTTACTTCTTTCATTGTTTGAATTCATTGTATGTCTTTTTCTTGCCTTATTGCTCTGACTTCCAAACACTACAATCTTTATTTTGCTGAAAATAGCAATTCAACACTTTTGGCCATTCCCACCTTTTCAGTAGATGTTCTCCTCGTGTTTTTTGTGATGTCATACTCCCTGATTTCCCAACTAACCCTCTGATCTACTCCTCCTAGTCTTCCTTTATGGCTCTACTCAGCCCTTGAATGCTAGAGGGTCTCAGGGGTCTTTGCTCATCTTATATAACACATTTTTCAGGTGATATTATAAATTCTATGGCTTGTGCTTTTCTAATTTTTATCTTTAGTCTTGCTCTCTCTTTTGAGCTGTAGATGCCCATATCCATCTTCCCACTTAGTATGTGTTTACTTAAATTTTTCAGGCATCTCACATTTTGATACATCTAAAACAAAGCTCTTTTTGTCACCCCCCCTCCCCAAACCACCTTGTTCCTCTCAAAGTCTTTCCCACTTCATTATATCGCAACATCCTCAGGAATCATCTTGAGTCTTTCTTTTATTCCCCTTCCAACTGATGACCAAGTCATCAACCTTTCTCCCTCTCTTTCCCCCCTCCCTCCTTCTTTCTCTTTCTTGCCTCCTATAATCTATTCTTAACATAGCAGCTGGAGTATTTGTTTTTAAACCATAAATCACATGTGGTCACTCCTGTTCTTACACTCCAATGGTTTCCTATTACCCTAAAAATAAAATCAAGCCTCCTTACTTATATAAGGTCTAGAAGGCTATATAAAATCCGGTCCCTGCCTACCCTATTGTCTTCATTTCACACAACTCCGACTCTTACTCATGGCACTCTTCTCACATCAGGCTTTGTTTCTACTCCTTGGTTTACAGCTTAAGGCCTTTGTACTTGCTGTCCCTAGTAATCGTTGAACTATTCTGCTTCCTCACTTCAATAGGTCTTAGCTTAAACATCATCACCTCAGAGTCCTTCGCCATCTATCTAGCCTAAAGAAATCCCCTACTGTTCCCACTTTCTATCATATTACCCTGTTTCATTTCCTGCATAGTACTTAGAACTTTCTCTCTTCTCCTGTGAGTTAGCCAGACCCCATTTTCCTCATTCTTCTGAAATAGGAACTCGTTACCTGCCCCTTCCTCCTTAGCCACAGTTTGTTGTTCCAGGATGGGCCCCTGGCTCAGCTGTGTTTTTCCTGGGATTTTAGAGCTAGAATTTATAAACAAGGTCATTTATTCTTTAATGGTATTATTCTCCAATGATAGGCATTGTTAGCAAGTGTTAGTGGTCATATTTTGTGGTGGAAATGACTCTGTAAGAACAAATGACACTCACATGATGAGAGAAGAAAATGAAATCATTTTTAAAAGGTTTTTTTTTTGTTTGTTTGTTTCTGTGTCTAAGGTATAAATTACATTCTGGATGCCTATAGCATTAGTTAAAAAATTTTTGACATCAGTATTTTCTTTGAGAAATTTAAAAAGTTCAGAAAGTTGATTGATCTAGCTTGTTCTTTCTAGTGTCTAACACCATACTTAAATGTAGAAGCTTAATATGCACATTTGATGATAAAGATGATGAACATTGTACCTGTAGAATGGGAGGATAGATACTTTTTGTTTAACACTTGCTTTGATACTGAGTAAGAAAATGGGACTAAGAGTTGAAAAGATAGGAAGTAATTAACTCTGAGAGGGACCCACTTGGACTTTCACATTAATATATTATGAAACACAAACTTGTTTTGCACATTGCAAAAAATTACATGGTCAAAGGTAAGATGGTTAGTGTTAAGGTCCATCTCAACCTTCATACAAATCAACCCAGTTGAATGGGTTCACAGATGGAAGGGGGTGCGTGGTACCAGGAATGCATAGATTGGATGGTGATGGATGGTAATCAGGCAGAGATGGTGGGTGTGGTATGGTATATACATTTGTCAAATGTGTGAAGCTGTACTCTTTAAACTTATACAACGTTGTAAATCAATGTTAATAAAAATACATTATAATTAAATATAATTATGTAAACTACATGCTAGTTCTGTAGGAGCTACAGGAATGAATAAGTCAGAGTCTCAGTCATTAAGATGTTTATTACAGGACAGATTTTTTTTTTAAGTGCATAAAGTAAATGACTAAAATACAAGGTAGCTATGATGTTTCTATGTGAGTTACAAATAGAGTGCAATGGGACTGCAGTAGGAGTTCATGACAAAGAAAGGTCACATTCAGTTGCAAGAATAGGGAGAGAGGTTTCATGACTAAGGTAGACATTTGAGCTGTGCCTTGGAGGATGGGTAGGATGGGTTGACTGCAAAGGTCAGAAATGGTATGAGGAAGCAGTCAGCCTTTGAGAATAGAGACAAAGGCATATTTGGCATGAATATGAAGGACAGTGGACCACTAATGAAGGTCTGAATCTGTGAGGTTGACAGTGAAACAACAAAAAGATTATTTACTAGCATTATTATTCCATGCAGTGGGAAGATTCAGGGCATAGTACAGTATGTTCAGTTTCAGAAATATTAAGTTTGAAATGAGAGCAAAATATGCCCCTTAGGCTGAACACAAAGCTGTTGAAGTGAGGGGCTAGAGTTTGGGAGGCATGTTAAGACTGGAGATGTTAAATTTGGAATGTAAATTTATGAAAAGAAGCATGAATCTTATTTGCATATTGTTTGGAACATGGGCTGATGAGGGTCATACATTCCAATATAATGTCATTGGAGGTCATCATGAAGAAAAGTGGCATGGGATAGCAGTAAGACCTGAGGTTGAAAATCAAACTGAAACATCTCCAAGTTGCTGATATGTTCAATTCATTCAAATAAAATTAAGTCCATATCTTCAGTGTTTGATTAGAGACAGTCATTCTAAAAATAGATTCCATTCCTCAAGTTTTTAATACTAGCAAGTATTCCAAGTATAATAAGTTCATAAATCCTCCCTAGTTTAGTGCAGGCTACTTCTTATCTTTCATAATCAAGTCTGTGCCTTACCTATCTTTACCTTACCTCCAAAAATGGACACAAGTAAGCTCTTTCCTTACCTCCAAAAATGGACACAAGTTCCACACATAAGAAAACACTGATAGTTTTGGTATAACATACCAGAATTACCACACAGGAAAGAAAAAACTTAAAATGAGCTATAGATATTACTGCTCCTTTGCTAAAGCACCCCTGTAAGCCTCTAGTGGTTATTTCTTCCTTAATTTCTCATTCTGATGCTGTATTAAGGGGTCATGGTACATTACACCATCATATTCTCCCAACCTGTAGTCCAGACCCCTAACTCTCACCCTAGTTTCAGAGACGAAAGCAGCCTTTTCTCTTCACTAATCAAAGGTCACCTTTTTTTTCTGTTCCATGATTATTCATAGTAAGAACACTGTTAATTGACTTTAGTAATCATTTCTTTATGAAATGTTTATCAAAACATTATGTTGTACATCTTACATATATAAGATGTACACTGAATTTATTCAGAGATAATTCTTACCTTTATTTATATGGTGAATTGAGTTAAAACAGTAATCAAAAGTACATTTTTAGAAGTCTGGACTTTCCATGTTCAAGAATATTCCATGTAGATTGTTCAGCAGATGGATGGTGTGGGGGTTCACACAGGGTTCCAGGCAAGTCCCATGATTTTTTACAACCTTTTCTACAGTATAGTAGTTTGGCTTCTCAAAATCTGTAAGTAAACTTGGAGAAAACGATATATACCTCAAGAAACACAAACTACTCTTTTTCAGGAAGAGTATTTTAAATTCGTATTTAGGGGAAAAAATAATCTTGCTAAAGAATCACCCAACTTATATCACTAAAGAGAAACATAACCCACTGATGAAAATTTGCCTTCTTTGTGTGATTACTCTGAGCTAGGACCTTTTATATCTCCATATTGCAAAGAAAGAAACTGAGGGTCCAATGATACTCTGCTAATAAATTGCAAAAGATGATTCAAATCCAGGCCTAACTAGCCAGTCAGTGTACTTACACATGAAATAATATTAAAGGGAAGCTTTAAACCAGTAATGAAGTCACTATTTTCTCCTAAGAAATTTATATATATGATGATTTTTCATAAAATAGTATCATCATCATAATTATTGGTATGTAGATATTTTTGACATAAACATATTTATTTACTAGTTCAACATATGTTTGCTGTGCACCACAATTAAAAGTATGACACTAGGTAAGACAGAAGCAAATGTGATTTTATAGTCTAGCAAGGAGAGGATATAAAAGACAAAAGATAGTTTGATAAATCAAACAGGAAATTTAAAAAAAAATGTATTCCGGGGTCTTAAGAGTGGGAAGGGCTATCTGTCCTTTGATGGAATTAGTGGTAAAAGGAGCAATTGGAAAAATGTAAAATAAAGATATAAAATTAATATAAAATCTAAAAATAGATATGCAACGAACAGGGGTAAGACAGGCTTATTTTTATTTCGAGATCTTAGAATTCTTCCAGCTGATCCCTTTTCTACCTTGAAATTACTTAAAAATTACTAACATTATTAGCTTCTGTGGATTTAGTTCCATGGCTAAAAATTTCTGTTCTTACAGGCAGCTATGCAGAAGGCCATGCTCCTAAGAATGTTCCTTCTGAATGGATGAGGAACATTTGGATGATCATCTGTTACAAGAGTAACACAATTTCGGAGTAGCGTGGATATTCGACATTGATTCACTTTTACGTTTGTAGTGTGTGTCAGTATCCTGGTATCATTGTGCAGTCCTATCAGATTCCAAACTGGTAGTCCGTGAGCTGTTTATAATTGCTCTTTAAAATCTGGAGTTCGGAAGTGGCAAAAAATGTGCTTCTAATACGAACAAGTCTCCCTTACACGTGAATTTCTTTGGTTAAGTCTATAGTGCAAATGAGACTCTACAGACAAGGCTGTGAAAAAAAATTTCTAAGTGATTGAAACTATCACCTCAAACTACCAATCCCATCAAACAACGCGCTCCAGCCTCCAACTGTGTGGGGTGGAGTCTTAGAAGGAGCGGCCCGAGCATTCTGGGCCTTGTAGTCCGCCGCTCCGTGCCCCCTCCGGCCGGTCCACGTGGTGCGTCTGGCGGCAGCCTGGGGCCGTAACTACCCTACACCTTCCACACGTTCCTGGGGGTGCGGGCCGGGGTGGGAGCCGACAGCCGCCGTGGAGCCGGCTGGCAGGAGGGCCGGAGGCAACCCGAGCCTTTGCGACGTTTTTGCGACAGCCGCGGCCGTGTTCCGCGAGTCCCCTCCCTCCTCTCTCTGAGGAGGTACCGGCTGTTGTGCGGCGCTGCCTTTCTGTTTGAGTGTATGGGAGAGTGAGTGAGTGAGTGAGTGTGAGCGTGTGTGTGTGAGAGAGAGGGTGAGGCGTGAGTGCGCGCGTGAGAAGGAGAGTCCGCCGCGGCCGCTCCGCCGCTCCCCGCAGCGGGAGCAGAACGCTCGACAGGAGGGAGCTGGAGAGTCGGTGCCCCGGGAGCCCGCGGGGACAAGGGCAGAGACACCCGCTCCCCACCCCCAGCCCTCGTCCCTCGGCTCTCCTCCGCCCGGGGGAACCTCCCCGCCCCCCCTCCCCCCCAACCCTAGCCGGCCTCTGCCCCGCTGCCCCCCTGGATGTCCGCGGCTCTCTCGCGGGGCCTCCTCCTGCTCTAGACGCATCGGTCGGGCTGGTGCTGCGGCCGCCGGGATTAGAGCGGGCGGGTTCCCGGGGGCTGCGGCTGCCGGTGCTTCTCCGGTCCCCACCCCTGTCCCCTCGCCCCCCACCCACCCAACTCCCCGGCCTCGGAGGCTGTGACAATGGACTATGACTTTAAAGTGAAGCTGAGCAGCGAGCGGGAGCGGGTCGAGGACCTGTTTGAATACGAGGGCTGCAAAGTTGGCCGAGGCACTTACGGTCACGTCTACAAAGCCAAGAGGAAAGATGGGTGAGTATTTGTGTCTGTGTGCTGGTGACCGCGCGGGGCGGCGCTCCCGCAGGCCGAGGCAGGTATCCGGGAGGTAGAGCGGGGCGCCCGAGTGCCAGGCTCCCCCTTCTTCGACACCCGCATCCGTCCCAGCCAGCCAGGTTTGGGGAGGAAGTGGTGGACGTGGGATCCAAATCCACACGACATTCTGCATGCTGCTGCCGCTGTGTTTTACTTTGGTGGCTATTAGGGCTACCAGCCCTCTACCCCCTGGGCTGTATACTTTTTCAAGGGTTTTGATATACTAAGGTTAAAAAAAAATCGTTATATTGGTCAGTTTGAGTGATTTTGGGGGGTCGATTTATTATGGTAACCTAATGGAGATTTCCTTACCTGCCTCTGGAGTGACATCCATCAGTCTGGAAGGGGAGCTGTGATCCTTTCCCTCACCAGTTTGTGATTGATTTATTATCAAATTTGGATTTTATTTGGGCAGAAAGAAAGCAGCAAGTGAATGTGATTCTGAAGAGTTCTTAGTGGTCATCTGCAGCATAAATGTACCAAGTGCTATTTAGTTATCATTAGCTGTGATTTTTACATAGAACAATGGGGGTTTGCTGCAGGGTGGGTGGTGGGGAAAAAAGGCGAGTGACAAATAGGGTCTGTCTTGTTCAGGCTGTTCCCCCAAAATTTAACAGCCAGGCGATGAACTTTAAATAGTCTTTTTGCTTTAAATTCTTCCCTAGAAATAACTTAATTAAGTCTATAACTGGTAATGTTCCCAATTTAGTTTCTTAAACAGGCAAGTGAAGTGTTCATTTTTCCTTTGTCAGTAGATGAATGTCTTGCAATATTGACAAAAGAGAAGACAATTGTTAGTTGCAGAGAAAATATATTTTATTAACTCCTTGTTATCTTGTAAAAATGAATGTTGTCCTGTTGCCTTGACAATATAGAAAATTGCTGGAAAGATAATTTCCAAACTAATTAATTATATAATCTTTCTATTATAAATAGAGTAGCTTTATTTGAACATCACTATTATTTTGGTTAGCTGCTGTTTAATGTGTAAACTAATTGCTTTTTTTTCCAATTAGGTAGGAAAGTATGTTCAGCACTATATTAGCACTAAAAAAATGAAACCATTCATAAAGCTGAAGTTGGGGGGAAGCCATATTTATAAATACTTTAGTATTCTGAATATTGAAAAAGCAATGTATCTTTATTCAACATTTTGCTTAGATTTATTGAGCTGTCTTTCTCACATATTTAAAATGGACTCTAAGAGGAAAGCAGTAATTTTAATTAATGTGGAATGTATGTTTAAGTTCTTACACTCAACATTAAAGCAGTATAGATATCTGCAAAGATAGGGATTTGAAAACTTGATGTTCTGGGTGCTGCCGGATTTAAAAGTACTTTTTACTGGATTGAATAGTCTGGTGACATTTGAGAAATCAGCATCTGGAGATACTGTTTACTGTGGTTTAATTATATTTTTCATTGAAGTGATACTCTGTGGTAACGTGTATTTTAAAAATTATCCTCATAAACTTTCCATACAGTATTTTTCAAAAGTCTTAAACTATCCTTCCATTCCCTAGTATTATGTAATTTTGGGTATTTTCATAAAATTCCCTATCCCACGAGATTAGACATGGTTGTGCATTTGATCAGTCATCTCTTTTATAAAATTCTGTTGACTTTAAATTATTTTTAATCTCTCTGAGAGAAGTCAGTTCCATTTTCATAAATTACTAATTTAAACTAATAAAATATGAAAACTGTTGAATTTTATTTTACATTTAAAAATAATAATATTGTATATTGCCAAGAGGTATTTTTAGCCACTGTTTTTTAATCTTATTGTCAGGTTTTAATTTAGGCTAAGCAAAACTTTAAAAAGAACTATACAATATAAAAATAGTTAAGTAGTATATGAATGTTTATGCTAGCTGAAAAATAGGATTGCATTTTTGAGGGAAAAAAACTTTACATTTATAATTCTTTGAACTTAATTTCTATCAACCTTTAATGATATTTATATGATGAACTTGATTTTAATGAATCAAATGTCAAGAGAGTTTAAAATTACCTAAGACAGTTTTTGTTTTCCAGAGGGGATATTTTTTGTTTGGGTTTCTTTTTTATATCCTCACTCTGGTAAAATACAACATTGTATTTATGAAATTCTTTTAATCTTATGTCGGTGAAATATAATTTAATGCATTTTAGTCCTGGTAAAATAGAATTTATGACTCTTTAAGCTTTTATATAAAGTTGATGATCAAGTAGTTTGTTTTAGTATTTGTTTACTTTCAAATTAAATTATGTATTCTGCAACTGAAATTTCAGAGTACTCAAGGAACTCTGTAACACTTTCAAAGAGATTATTGACATTTACACTAAAATAAATTTGTTTTGACTTATTTGATTGTTGAAATGGACATATGTAAATGTTGTGTCCTTTCTGTTTAGACCAGAGTAGCTGGCTTCTTAATTTATTAAGTTTTTAGAAATGAAACAGCTTGAAAGTTCATTTCTTTGACTTAGGAATTAGTAATAATATCTTGCTTAAATATACTTTGATAAATTGAGCATTTTAAGGAATGTGGGGAAAAGGAATTATTTTATTTGCAGCATCATACATACATGGGGAAAGGACCTTTTATAATTGTGTTAATTTCAGATACTAACATTGTTAAAACTTACATGCACACTAAATGTTGGAAATAATTTGTACTCACTGTCAGAGATACTGTCCTTTGTTTCTCAACACTAAACGGGTACTCAGTGGGAAGCAGGGTATTCGTTTTCTTTCTGAGTCAATTGCATTTCCTTTTTGGAGAATTTAGGCAACCAAACTCATTTTGTTTGAAAGAATGGAAAAGTGTGAGGAGACAGAAAACAGTCTGTGCAAAATTCTAAACTCCATTAAAATTTTACATTTGTAGAATTTAAAAATCACTTTGGGATATTCAATCTTAAAAACAAACAAAACCCCCCTAAGGTTTTCTTGAATAGGGCTCTTATCTGCTATATTCTGTTCAAAGGAACAGATAATGTATGATTAGGAGTGTGAGTGTATATGTGTGTTTGTTACATACAGAGAACTTTTGCTAGGATACTCTTGTAGGAAATCCAGAGATTAGTAGGCAGTGATAACTATAATAATAGCTAAATTATTGAGTCAGTACCAGATCACTGACAAAACTCTTTATATTCATTATCTGTTTAATCCGTTCAAGCATCATATCACGTCAGTTCTGTTTTTTCCCTTTTACAAGTAAGGAAACTGAGGCTTAGAAAGGTTAAGCAAATTTGTTCATGGTTAAATGACAAATTAAATGTCAGAGCTGGAATTAGAGGATTATAAGCAGATTTCTTACTCCAGAGCTCATGTGCTTAACATTATGCTTCATAGAATTAACATAAACATACACATGGAAATTTGGTTTTTAATGGGTCATTCAGAAAACATGAATGCCCTATCCCAATACTAGTCTTTTCAATTAACTGGTATACTTTCTTGGTATGTTTCTGAATGGCCTGTTTTCTTCAAGTGTTAACAGAAGTATATGTAGATGTGTGGGTATGTATGTACCCACATGTGTGTATATATGGATGCTGTCAAACTTTAATAAGGACATTAAGCTATGAAAATTGTATGTCTAGGGCAAAGAGCTGAAATTGGGTTGATAGTACTTTGATTTCAGACTCTGCCTCTGTTACCAGTATGACCTTGGGCTAGTCACTTGCCCTTACCTTGGTCTCTTTTTAAGATTAGGGATTTGAGTTAGTAATTTTTAGGGTGTTTTTTTTTTAAGCATCATGACTTGAATGAGTAAAAATTAGGTATATAAAATGTAATACTTTTGCAAGAGTGATAAACAACTACTAAAACAAACATTTTACTTTAGGCAGTTGATGTCGTTCCATATGTCTTAATCACAAGCTTTAAATCACCTAAAAGAAGTTAGGTAACTCTCAAAGATTTACTAGTTACTTTACTTAACATGTCCTATATCATTTTTGCATTCTTTCCTATTTATGATGTTGAGATTTATGAGCTATTACCTGCTCCCGATCTTGTGAACCATTTATTTGATGGCTAGCACAGGGGCTCTTCTGATTTAGTTTGCATTGGAAATTTAATTCAGCTTTAATTTCTTAACTATGATTAGAACTGGGTTGGATCCTTTTATTTCTCCCAAAGGAAATTTAATAATTTTTCATCTCAGCAATGCTGAACCCTAATCTATATTCAATTTGATTTCAGTATTTCTTCAGATGTCAGAAATACCAAATACAATGTGAATTATCCCCATCATTGGGGACTTTTTATGCCCAATAAGGAGTATTACTTATAACCTTTAAAAAATGTGGTGGAAAATGACAAACAGAATATTTACAGTGTATTTCTTAACACTTGCATTTAAATTTATTTGTCTGGGATGTTTAGTATATTTTAGCTCCATTTTTTAGGCCACTTTGAGGTTTCATGGTTAAACCCATTTTCTTGATAGTGAGACTGACAAATTAATTCATTTAAAGTAATTCATTTGGGACTTGTTCATTTGATTATTACCTGTACTATTTTTTCCAACATTTGAAGAAATCCACATGATTGTTTATTCAACAGATATTTATTGGACCCTTTTGTATGTCAAGCACTGTCCAAGGTATTGGGAATACAAGATGAATAAAAATAGTATTTGAGGAGATACCCACTGGCAAAACAAACTTGTAAATGAACTAGTAGCTTAATAAATACTGTAATAATTAGTAAAAGGTGCTGTTGGAACACAGGTGGGACCTCCCAACTATTTAGAGTTTTCAGAAGATAACGCAAAGTCTTAAAAGTGACTGTTAGAAGATAGGAAAGATAACAAAAAGGGCATTATAGGAGGAATAGGAACAAAAATAGGTGTTTATTACTATGCTCTTATAGACCCCAGTAAATTTTGTGGGTTTGAATTTTTTTCTTCCCATGCCTTTCCTCCACGTTCCTTTTCCCTTCCCAGCATTTTGAGCTCCTGCTGCATGCGTAATACTTTGTACATGTGCTACAATGCTCCATTATGACCACTGGTCATGATGAAATTTCTCTTCTTACTTAACAACGAGGATAAGTTTTTCAGCATACACTGAACACCTTAACTATCTATGTGGCAGTTTTCCATCACAGAAGTGCTGGTGAGTCAGAATGCAAGCATCTTCTGAAATCCAGCTGGTCTGACTTAAGAATACTTTTTGTATGTAAAACTGCCACAGTAGAACTCCATTTTGATTATGGCTCTTGGTAGTAGTTTTTCCATTGACCTCAACTCCATGAAGAGTAATAAGAAGCTAATATGTACTATGCTGCTGAGATGATAGTGGCAATAGATTGAGGGAGAATTTTTCTTGTTGGGACTCTGATGTGTTGAGGTGGATGATTAGGGGATGGCTTCTGGCATGTTGGATTTTAGCTAGGAAAACAGAAATAATGACAAGTTACTATAAATTATTGTAGGTCATTTGCAACGTAACCACTTTTTAAGTATAATCTTTTCTGGGCAAATGTGTTCAGAATTATGATTTACAAACCTTTTAAATGTGATCCATATGTGAGTTGGGAACTGTTTCCAGTCAATGTTGGTGAATACATATTCCCTGTGACTGGTGTCATCTTTCTTACAGTGCCTTATATTGTTGAATCCAATCCTCAATGTCTCCTTCTTTTACATTTTTAGTTCTTTTTCTATTCTTAGCTGCTGCTAGAGAATAAGAATCCTACTGTCCTTTACTCCTTCAAAACAATTTGTAAATCCTTTTCTTCACACCAGCTTGGATAGGTCTTGTGATCTTTCTGTTACTTAGAAACCACTATGGTATTTTTTGGTTTTAGTTATCTCTTGTCACCTCAAGGCTGTTTTTGATGTTGTCAAGAACCTGTTATTTTGATCTTAACACTTGAAGACTCTTTAGTTTGGTTATTGTCAAAGTTCTAAGATTCTTAGTGTAGTTATTGCCAGTCTGAAAACAAGTCCCTCCTGCAACAAGCTTCCCTTGCTGATGGAATTATGTCACGTCTTTTAATATGTATGACTGGAAAAAAGGAGAACCTCCTTTTTAAAAATATTTTTAAAATATTTTTAAAATATTACATACTATAAATGTACCTTTTAAAATGTGCAGTCCACTGGTTTTTAGTATATTCACAAGGTTGTGCAACCATCACCACTATCTAATATAGAAGGTTTTTATTACTTCAGGAAGAAACTCCATACCCATTCATAATCACTCAGCATTTCCCCTCTCTCCAAATCTTGGCAGCCACTAATCTTCCAGTCTCTACAGATTTCCCTATTCTGGACATTTTATATAACTGGAATTATATAATATATGACTTTTGCATTTGCTTTTCACTAAGTATAATATTTTCAGGGTTCATCAGTGTTGTGCCTGTGACATTATTTTATTCCTTTTAAATGGCTGAATGATACTACATTGTTCGAATATATTGTGGTTTGTTTCTTCATTCATCAGTTTGTGGACATTTGTATTGTTTCTACTACTAGTTATGAATAATGCTGCTACCAACATTCACATGGGAGTTGCTATGTATTCATTTCTCTTGGCCATATACCCTGGAAGGTATGGAATTGCTGGGTCACATGATAACTCCATGTTTAGTGTTTTGAAAAACTGCCACACTTTTCCGAGCAGCTGTAAGTCACTTTTGAGTGGGTTTACCTTTGATTTAGACCAAGATATTTGTCCTTTGTTTACAGACTTGGCTAGCTTACCTTATTCCTAGTACCATATTTGCACTCTTAACACAGTGATTCTGAAACACTGATGAATACAACTGTTACTCTTCCATCCAATCAGACCACTATTCTGAACTCTGTCTCAGGCAGCACCATATGCTGGAAATGTTTTCCTCTCATCTGAAATCATTTCTACCATATAGCTTCACAATTCATAACTACTTTCTCTTAACGTACAACTCCAATAATTCCCTCTTCACTCATCATCCAGAAAACATAGTTAATTCTTCATCGATATACTCTGTAACTACTTCAGTGTATATGTGGTTAATGTTTATATGTCCTTTGGGTTTTTCTGGTGGATGTTTATGGGTTAGATATTATAGATTTCTGCTAGGTTAGTTTTTGTGTTCACCTCAGTTTCTGACACTTTGCCAAATGTTGACAGCTATTTAAAACAATATTTGATGTACCTGAAATTCATAGTTATATGTCTTCCTTTTAAATTTACTAAAATTTATAACTTGAACATGTTAAGGAGACTTGAAAAGTAGTGCCTTGTGAAAATACCTAGAAAAGCAAAGTTTGATGGGCTTGTTATATTGATACCAAGAATTGCTCAAAACCAGAAGTCAGAGTTGGAGGCAAACTTTGTTGATTGGCTGAATATAGAAGGGCCCTGAAAACGGAGCCACTACAAAGCATAAAATATTTTCTGAAATATGACTTGAAAATGAAACAGTTTAAATTGGAATCAAACCTATATTTCTAAACTTAAATAAATATAATTAGTCTCTAATCAGAATTGGCATTTAATTTTGGTTTAACTTCATTGATTATTTCATATTTGAAGATGACTTCTATTATGTGAATATGAAGTTATCTTGGTTAAACTACTGGTCAAGGTAACTCAGTCCACTCTCTCTAAATAAGCTCTTTACAGTCTGTAACTTTGTTATAGCCAGTGAATTCAAGCAAATCAAATAATCATCCTAAGGGGAGGAATTTTTTTACTTCATGATGCAAGGCCTACACTGGGTGTTTATATATATACTTGAAATTGTAGGTTGTCTGGAGAACTAAGGGATTTAAAAATAAACAACAGAATTTGTCAATGTCAGCGGTATTATGGTTTATATTAAACAGGTCATATTTTGGGATAAAGCAAAGATAAGTATTGAAAAATTATTTTTATATGTTTAAAGGAAAACTAATAAATCATAAGGGAATTTAAGCTTACATAGCACAGATAAATTTGTTTAAAGTTTTTTCACTTTGTGAAAGAATTTCTTTAAATACTTGCGCTCCCCTAGTTTATTTAAAAATGATTCAGTTTGCAAAAATTCAATTTATACACAATTTCCAAGAAAATTAAAACACAAAGTAAGGTATGCTTATAATTTGCTTTCTAATGCTGACTTAATATTGAAGCTACTTTTAAATATAAAATTAAGTCATTTAAGTATTTGATATTTCATTATTTCTTATTTAGCTACAGTATGTTGGGTCTGGTTTTTGGGTTTGTTTGGTTTTTTTTTTTGTAAATCTGTATATGTATAATTTATTTGGTAGCTATTTCTTGAATGTCTGTGACATGCCAGGTTCTGTGATTCCATAGTGAACAGCTCATGGGGAACTTAAGATTTTTGAGGGACACAGACAAGTTGACAGGTAATTACAACATAACTAGATAGGGTTTTGATAGGGAAATTATAGGTTGCTGTGGGGATACCTAATTTGCCCTTGGAGGACTCAAAAATAATATTTGAGTTGTGACTTAGAAGAGAATTAGAAGTTATACATGTGAATGGGCAGTAATATGATTGATCTGGAGTTTAGGAGTGAGAGCAGATTAAAGGAGTAGCATCTGGCTCCAAAATTGCTTTATATAGGAAGGGTGCAATCTGGTTGAACAGGGAGTTTGGTGGGTGTTAGATGATATATAGTAAGCAAATTTTATTTTAATTTTTATTTATTTATGCATACAAAATTTGGGATACAGGCCAGAATCCAGGGAGGTGAGAGGATTCACCAGAGACAGCGCTGGGACCAGAACAGGCAGACTGACTGAAACACACTGCTGAGGGGAGTAGTTGGCGAGGCAGGAGAGGTCTGCTGCACCATGTGGGTCCCCTCCTTGGCTGGTGGCAGGGATCGAACTTGTGCTGCAGTGGCTGTGGTTTTCTTCATAGTGTGTTGCTTAACCCACTGCACCACCAGGGAGGCCCAGTAAGCAAATTTTAAATTAAATTGTTTATTTCAGGTAACTCTGTGTGTGTGTGTGTGTGTGTTTGAGGGGAGGGTGGTGGGAGAGGGAGGAGACTGAAGCTTTCACCAGTACCATTTGAAGCCTCCACTGAGTAGCATTTACAAAGAGGTGAAGCAAAGACAATATGATTAGGAAATTTAAAGAATTTTAGTGCCAGAGGAGTAACAGGTGGCAGAGTATAAAAATAAGATTGGAGAAGTAGGTGGGTTCTTATAAATCATGTTAGGAAGGTAGCACATTATATGGAAGACAATGAGGATTTAAAACAGACAGTAAGTAGTGCAGATTTATCATTTAAAAAGATTGCTGAGCAACACAATCGGAAAGGTCAGGGGGAGCCTGTGTGTATAATCATGATCCTGGTTGAGAGATGCGAGTGGCTCCAATTTAGGGAAGTAACAGAGAGAGTGGCGAGGGAAAAATAGGACTTGTTGCTTTATTAGACACGAGGGAAAAATAAGTGATAAGAAACGAGGGTAATGGCCAGGATTTTGACTTGAGCAGCTGGATATTGCCATTAATGTAGACAGCCAAAACAGGAAGAACAAACTTGAGGGGGCAAGATGATAAATTGAATTTTGATATATTGAATTTAAGTATCTGTTAAACATCTGAGAAGAAATGTCCGTGTCCATTAAGCAGATACATGAATCTAAAGCTCAAGAGGAAAGAGAACTAGAAAGAAAGGCCTGGATAGAGACAGACAGACTTATGAACTACCAAGTACTTGAATAGCTTAAGTAACCTGGAAATTGCTTGGTGTGTGTGTAGAATGAGAAGAAGACCTAGAATTTAGAGAAAGAGACATTCTATCCACAAAGCCAAGAAATTGAGTCCTGAAAAAGATGAGGCTACCCAAGGTCACCCCATTGTACAACAAGAATTCGGCATTGTGCATCTTCTTGTCTTTATACAGCAGTTGTAGAATAATCAGAAACTTACAGGTAGAATCTTAACAATCAAGGACAGAGTTTTTCCAGAGGGAGTGGAAGGCTGTAGCACATGCTACAGAGGACAAGAGAGGTAATGAAGTATCTGGGTTAAGTAAAATATAAGAATTCAGTTAGTTTTCTGGACCCCAGAACTTAAATCATAACACTTTTTGGTAGGTTTTATCAAAAACGTTTTGGTACTTTCATGGTTAACCTTATCCAGGGCCGAGCAATGAAAAGCTTCACTTCCATCTTTGGTTCCGCTTCTGCTATATTATTAAAGCTAAACTGGTAAGTGACATTTGTTTTTTATTCCATGCTGTTCAACATAGTAAATCTCTTTTTTTTAAAAAGGAATTTTTTTTTGATTATAAAATGATACATGTGCATTGTAAAAAATATATACAGTTCAGAAATGTATACAGAAACTAAAAATCCCTAACTATTGCTAGGAAACAATTTTTATTTTCTTGTTATTTTTCCAGATAATGCTCTGAATATAACTATAGATTAATGAAAGCTACTATGATCTTATTTTTTAAATTTAAGAATATTATGCCTCTTTCCATGTCAGTAAATACAGTTCCAAATCATCAATTTTAATTATTGCAGTATCACCTTGCATGCATGCATATAAATATGTATCTAATTAATGGCAGACTGATAGAATTTAAATAGTCTCAAAGTTCTAGCCATTACAGTTAGCAAGGCTGTTCACCTCAGAATGTATGCAGTTTTCCAGTGTAGCATCAAGTCCTTGAAGTCAAATTTCAGGGTCAAAGGTATACACTTTCAACAGCTGTATTTTTATTATATAATAAGATAAGATTATAAAATTTGTGTTATCTTGGTGAAAATTCAAATAACAGATAAGGATACCCAGAGAAATATGTCTTCCTCTTTAGAGGTAATGTCAGCAGCTCCTTATGTATTGTATATAGAAGCGTATATATGTAAATACACACACGGGTAGGATTTAAAAAATATTTTATTACCTTACTCTTTTTGAGCAGATAATACTTGCATTTGCAAAACTAAATATATATCCTTGTCTCTGGTAGCCACATATTTCCTCGTCTCAGAACTATCCACTGTAAGTTTCTTGCATAAGCGCTCAGTTTGCAGAAGCACATCTTTTGACTTTATAGTATTATTTTCCATGTGTAATGTAAAAATTATTTTTATGTAATCACATTTATTCATCATTTCTATAATGGCTGTTTGGTTGTGTGTCAGAATTAGAAAGAGCTGCATGTCATCACCTCTAAACATAAATTGTATAGAATAATATCTATATTATCCCATACCTTGCCTTTTTCAGTTTATATGTTTCAGAGATCAGTATTAGCACATATAATGCAATTCATTTCATCAGCTTTATGGACATTTAATATGTCTTTCTTTCTTTTTTTTTTTTCCTTAATACCATTAAACAGTACTACAGTAAATGTCCTTTACATCTATCTTTACACGTACCACCCTTTCAGATGGACATAGAAATACTCGGGTCCCCACAGTGAAATTTGCTATGGGTGACACCACTGGCAACAAGTGAAGTTTTCACATAGCCAGAGAAGCTTGAGAATTCTCTGTCCTAGCTTCTCTAAGTGATCCTAGAAGACTGATCATCATGCTCAAGTACAAATTACACGTAACACTGTCTGTGTACCACTGTAAGACTGGTGAAGTATGGATAGATTTCCCAGCACTTATCGAGCCAGGGCTTCCTAATTTTTGAGGTCCAGTCCGATGTCCTCTAAAAATGTGGCATCAGTTATACACACATGAAAACTCCAAATACAAAACTTATCTGGGAACAGATATAATAATGACGTATTTGAATCATGGAGGTTAAATATATTGTAGAGTTGGAATTGTTTGGAATATTATTCTTTGGGAAATTTTGCTTAGAGTTTTCTTTCTCTACATAGAATTATATATTTTAGGTGACTAGTTCAGTTAAAAAATTGAAGACCTATGCAGATATTTAAAATTAATAGTTATCGTTTTTTTACCTACTTCAGTTCACTTTCATCAGATTTCTTAGTACTTAATTTCTTGATAATAAAAAAGTATTGGTACTACAGTTTTTGCTATCACAAATGATTGGTGTCGCCAACTACTTACTTAGCGCCAATCCTCAGTACTATCACTCTTGTGTAGATGATTTTTTCCTGTTGCTTGACTTGGGTCATCCTCTCATTCCCTGCATACACCTCTCCTATATTCACCCTATATTCATTCCTATATTCACCCCCTTTCCCTCTGCCCCACCCCCTTTGTTTGCTTTTTCTGTTTTATATGGATTTTGTCACTTGTCACCTATCTCAGTTGCAGTCACCTCTGTATTTGACTCCAGCTAGGAAGCTGGAGCCCCTTCTACTGCCAGTAGAGTTGGCACTTGACTTTGTTCGGCAAAGGTAATCATTCTTGTTAGGTAAGCTGGCAGACAATTGTGAGACAATTCTGATGTTAACTTTGAAGAGAATTTAAAAAAAAAATGTTGAAGTACGCTAAACATCATTCTTCATAGAGTAGCTCAATAGAAGCTAGAAAGTACTTCTTATAGATAGGAAGCAGATGTACACCAACATTTAATCTTTTTATCTGAAGACCTATTTTATTATAGATGATCTAGTTCTGTTTAAGAATTTAAACCAGATATCCTGGAAATGGAAATTGCTGTTGTCCCATTTTAGCCAAAATGAGTTGACCTTTTCTTATCCCCTTTAGGTTTGTGGCCTGAGCTAGACTCAGAGTACTAAGTTAAAAACATAAGGAGATCTGTCAAAGTAGTGTGTACATCTGATACCTCATTTATTTCTCTTCTGGATTGACATTAATTTTTTTTTGCATGGTACCATTTGATTATAAAGGGTGATTCAGCTGATGTTCTTTAAGTACTTGAAATTTTCAGTATAAGCAAAAAGTCCTATCTATGCATACCACTTTTAAATCTTTTTTAACTTTGATAGTGCAGTGTCTGCTATTTCTATTGTACTTTGTGAAGCTGGACTCACTGAGTTTAAGTATGCTTGTACTATTTGAATGTTGTACATTTTTTAGTGAAATTCTGTACTATAATTTCTGAAACATTTTGGAATGGAAGATAATCTATGCCACCAGTTGTTTTTAAGTGATTTAGTTGTGGTGTGCTAAATATGGAAATAAAGTCCCTAAGGGTGTCTTCATGAACAAAATGTTAGTAATACCTACTAAGAAGTAGTAAACTTACAGTTCATAACTTTTAAAGAGTTTTATTAAGATATAATTCACAGGGACCTCCCTGGTGGCTCAAGGGGTTAAACACTGGACTATGAAGCATCTGTAGCCAGTGCAGCATGAGTTCGATCCCTGGCCAGGGAGGTGACCACATGGTGCAGCAGACCTCTCCTCCTTGCCCACTGCTCCCCTCAGCAGTGTGTTTCAGTCAGTTTGACTGTTCTGTTCCCCACACTGTCTCTCGTGAATCCTCACACCCCCCCATCCGGCATCTCTGGCCTGTACCCCAGTTTGTGTATTCATAAATAAACACATTTTTTTAAAAAAGATATAATTCACACACCATACAGTTTACCTATTTAAAGTGTATGGTTCACTCTTTTTCCCTCAGTATATTCACAGGGCTGTGCAGTCATCACCACAATCTAATTTTAGAATACTTTGTCCACCCTAAATGAAATCCTGTATCCATTAGCAGTCATTCCCCATTCCCTCCAACCCTTTGCCCTAGGCAACCACTGATCTGCTTTCTGCCTCTGAATCTGCCTGTTCTGGACATTTCATCTAAATGAAATCATACAATATGTGGTCTTTTATGACTGGTTTCTTTCTCGTGACATAGTGTTTTCAACATTCATCCATGTGTTACCTTATATAACATTTTTTTCAGCCATTCATTAGTTGGTAGATATTTGGGTTCTTTACACTTTCTGGTTGTTAGGAATAATGCTGATCTGAACATTGGGGTCCAAGTAACTGAGTTCCAGTTTTCAATTGCTTGGGTTTATATCTAGGATTGGAATTGCAGGCTCATACAGTACTCTGTTTAACTTTTGAGAAACAGCCAAACTTTGCATTGTGGTTCTACCAGTTTTACATTACCACCAGCGTTGTAAAAGGGTTCCAAATTCTTTATATCCTTGCCAACACTTATCCTCTAACCTATTTTTTTCTTTTTCAAATTCATAACTATCTTAATATAGGTATTAAGTGGTTTCTCATTGTGATTTTGATTTGCATTTCCCTAATTCTGAGCATCTTTCATGTGCTTTTTGACCACTTAAATATCTTCTTGGGAAAATATTTAAATCCCCTGCTCATTTAAAAAAAATTTTTTTTTAATGAGCATAGGAGTTCTCTAGATAGACTAGATACTAGAGTCTTACCAGATATATGATTTGCAAATATTTTCCCACTCTTTGGCTTGTCCTTTTACTTATTGGTATTATAGCATAGAAGTTTTTAATTTTGATACTGTTCAATGTACCTATCTTTCTTTTTGTCATGTGTGCTTTTGGTGTTATATCTCAAAAACCATTGTCTCATCCAAAGTCACAAAGACTTACTCCGATGTTTCTCCCTAAGAGTTTATAATGTTTAGCATTTAAACTTATGTCTGTAATCAGGTTTAAATATTGTATGAGTTGGGCTCTAACTTTGTTCTTTTGCTTATGGAGTCAGTTGTCCCAGCATCTTTGAATTGTCTGAGCACCCACATTAAAAATCAGTTGACCCAAAATATAGAAGTTCTTTTATATTCTTAGTTTAATTCCATATGCTTGTCCTTGAGTTAATGCTACACTGTTGATTACTTTTATAGTGAGTTTTGAAATTGGAAAGTTTGAGTTCTCCAGTTTTGTTCTTTTTCATTTTTTAATTGTGGCAAAATGCATATAATATAAAAAATACACAGTGCACAGTATATATACACGGTGGTATTAAGTACATTCTTTCTTTGTGCAACTTACCCTATCCATTTCCAGCACTCTTCATCTTGCAAAACAGAAACTCTGTATCTGTTAAATAATAACCCATTTCCCCTCACCTCAGCACATGTCAACTCCATTCTACTTTTTGTTTCTATGATTTTTGACTTCTTGAAGTACATTATATAAGTGGAATTATACTGTATTTGTCTTTTTATAACTGGCTTATTTTATTTGTCAGAATGTCCTCAAAATTCATCCATTGAGTAGCATATATCAGAAGTTTTCTTTATAAATGTGATTAACATTCTATTGTATGTTTATATCATGAATTGTTTATCCACTCTTCTGTTGATGGACAGAATTACTTGGATTACTTCCCTGTTTTAGCTACTGTAAATAATGCTTCATGAAATGGATATACAGATAGCTCAAGACCCTGATTTCAATTCTGTTGGTTGTACACCTAGTAGTGGAATTGCTAGATGTTATGATAATTCTATTTTTAATTTTTAAGCAACTGCCATGCTGGTGTCCATAGAAAATGTACCAGTACATTCCCAGCAGTGCCCAGGGATTCCAGTATCTTTATATCCTTGTGCCCACTTGTTATTTTCTGTTTGGTAGTGTGTTCCCCCGGCCCCCCACCCCCCTATGCCTACCCTACCCTTCTTTTTCATAACCATCCTAGTGGGTGTGAGGTCCTGTCTCATTGTTTTGATTTGCATTTCCCTAGTGGTTAGTTGTGCTGGGCATCTTTTCCTGTGCTTACTGGCCATTTATATATGTTCTTTGGAAAATGGTCCTTTGTGCAGTTTTTCATCCAGTTGTTAATTTTTGTTGTTGAGTTTTAGGAATTCCTTATATGTTCTTATATTGATCTCTTTAAGAGAAATAGTTTGCAAATGTTTTCTCCCATGTTGTGGTTGCCTTTTTAGGTTGTTCATTTTGTCTTGTGATGCAAAGAATTTAAAAATTTTCATGAAGCCCAATTTGTTTACTTTTATTTCCTGTGCCTTTGGTGTTATAGCTGAGATATAATCTCCAAATTCAGTGTCATGAAGCCTTTACCCTATGCTTTCATCTAAGAGTTTTATAGTTTAAGATCTTACATTTAGGTAATGGATCCATTTTGAGTTAGTTTTGTATGTGATGTTAGGTCACAGTCCAGCTTCATTCTTTTGTATGAGTATCTACTTTTCTCATCATTACTTGTTGAAAGATGTCTTCGCCATTGAATGACCCTGACCATTTTTGTCAAAAATTGATTCTAGGTGCAAGGTTTTATTTCTGGACTCTACTCTGTTGCTCTGTCTGTCTTTAAGTCATTACCATACTATTTTGATTAATTCACCTTTTTAGTAAGTTAAAATCAGGAAATGTGAGTATTCTAGTTTTATTCTTTTTCAAAATTGCATTGACTATTCTGTTTCATAAACTTTAAACTGTATCTAGCATTATTGCTCACATCACTAATAGATTAGAATATCTTAAAAAATATAGTGTGATACAGGCCTAAATAGCTAAGTTTTCTGGGTAAATGGTTCATTTTTATTCCCCAACCTTTACTTATTGTGATTAAAAATCATCCTAAAATGTATTACATAATTTGTATACACGTATGTATATGTTGGCTACAGCACTAGATAACTGTGTTTTTAGATTTATTTATTTATGCACAGAAGAATTGGGGTGTAGACCAGAGGCACAGGGGTGGGGGGTAAAAGGATTCACCAGAGACAGTGGGGCTCAGAACAGGCTTATCTACTGAAATACAATGCTAAGGGGAGCAGTAGGCTACACAGGAGTGGTCTACTATGCTCCTTCCTGAAGGTGGGATTGGAGGGTGAGAAGATGGAATTCAGGCTGCAAGGGTGATAGAGTAATAGAACTGATAATTAACCCCTATGCCACCAGGGAGGCCCAGAAAGCTATGTTCTAAATGTTCATCTGCCTGTGAGCTATTCTTTTACCCTTGAGTTGTTGAAAACTGACACTTAAGGAAATTTCGTGTTTTTAACATTTGAGAACTAATAAGTAAAAGATTGCAGAAAATGTGTATAAATTTAAGGACGAAAATAAAGTTTATCTTAATTTGGTCAGCCAGATCTTTTCTAGGTATTTTTAAAATCAAATTATATTGTGTCTATTGCTTTGAAAACTACAATAAGATACTGTGTTTATTCCATGTTGTAACCATCTTGTTGATCTTTTCAATAGATTTTAATGTGTCTATTTATTATTTTGTGGTTTTTTACATTTTATGTTATTTCACTTTTCCATTACAGTTTTTTATTGTAATTCTTTTTGCTATAACTTTTTAGATACCTATGTCTACTCCCATGTTGTGTTTTTTAAAAGATATATATATTTTTTAAAGCAACACTGTTTTTATAATATTGCATCATAAGATTTAGGTTTAACTCCCCTTTTGCTTTAGTCTAATTGATACATGGTATTGCGCTTTATAAAAATGAATTAGAATGTTCTTTTTCCATATATTGCAGGTGAAATTTATAATCAACAGTTTAAGTTCAAAAATGTTTTTGATGTGGTTTTATATTGTGTTTAAACCTGTAGATTATTTACTCTTCATACTCAGTTACCTTTCTTCATTTGTTCAAATTTTATTTTTGAAATCTTGATGTTGCCTTATATTTTTCTTCATGTAGACCCTTCATATTGTTTATTCTAAATTTTTAATTTTTATTTTAATAGCCTTATGCACAGGTTTGTGCATTACTTAGTCTTGTACAATATTTGTAACATACTAAAGAGTACTCTATTAGTTTTGGAATTTAAAAATATACTCAGAAGACAGTCCAGTGAATCCCCATTACTCTACCGTGGAACTCAAATAGCCATAAATTTTCTTCTTTTCCTTTTCAGTTAACTTTTTTTTAAAATTATGTTTATGAAATTTTTCTTATATTTGAAAAGTATTTCAAGTATGTAACTATATATATGTAGGCGTAGTTACATATATGTGCCTACATATATATAGTCCTGTCTTGGATTTTCTAGGTAGATAGTAATGTCATCTACAAATATTAATAGTTTTCCTATTTCTTTATAATACTTCAACTTTTGAAAAACATATTATTGCAGTGATTGTAACTTTTTAATAATGGCAGTTGAGGTATATTTTCCTTTTAAGTAGTAATATTTGTAGTGTTTCTGTTAAGGACTTGTTTTATTCTCATAAAATTATTAGAGATTGACCTCTTGAAAAATGTACTAAAATCTATGAGCTTGAGCAATTTATTTAATTTCTCTGATCACTTCAAATTTCTCATCTTAAAATGAAGTCATCCCACAGTTTTGTTTGTTTTGTTTTGGTATGACATGATAAAATAAATTATGTAAAAGTAGTTTTCAAACTCTCTTAAAGGTATATAAGTTGGATGTACTTTAATGTATTTATTAAATTAAGCCCACTTTTCATCATTTGTGATTCCCTATTTTTCAAATATCCAATTGTGTATGTTAATTCACATTTTCAAGAAGAGTTTTAGATGCTTATTAGTTTGTAATTTTACTAAATAAATTGTATGTCGATTCAATATTTAAATACAATATCATGGTCATATTTCTCAGAAATCTCTTATGAAAAATCCCTTATAAAAATAACTGTTTCATTGGAGGAAAGGTTCTTGAGAGTTTTTATAGGTTTCGCCATAAGTATTTTCATGGCAGTAATCTAAAAGCAACCTATCTACTGACTGAAATTAGTAGAAACAAACCATTTTGTACGCTCACATAGAAGGTTCTTAGATTCCTTAACATCTTTGTCCTTGACCATACTGTTTTGCTTACAGTACAGTTCAGAACACCCAATAGTTAAACAAAAGAATGAAAGAATGCTTGAGTAAATAAAACAATTAAATTCCAAAAGAACACCCAGACACTCAAACAATGCAATATGTGTGCTTATTCTTTGTATGCAACTATTATTTTTCCTATTTACTTTGTGCTGATTCCATTTTGCATTATTATAATGCCTTCATGTGGTTATTTTTTTCCCCAACTGATCAGTGATATTATAACTTCATTGTGTTATAAAAACTCATGCCTTGAGATTTGCCTGTATTTGCTGGTAAAGGGTAAATAGTAAAGTACTGTAAATCCATTTTGTTTGTAAATGGCCAGATGAGCCATTTGATGTACTGAGGTTCACTGTTATTGTTTGATATTAGTGCAGGTGTTCAAGCTTGGCTTAGTGAACTGTGCTTATCGAATGTTGTTCTTATTAGAAGCATTTGAATAGGTCAAAAGCTGCAGGGGTGGGTATGGTATTACTAAAATGCATGTGTAGGGTGTGAGTTGAAACCGTATTCACCATTTGTTGAGAACAAAACAGAAAATTTAATCCTATTATTTTACAAATTCCTACTATCTTTTTATGTTTGGCAAGTGTTGTCACATTGTAGGAAGCCAAGAACAGGGACAGGTTTGAAGAAAGGCAAGTAAAGTGATTGGGGGAATACTATGCTTATATAAATTAAAAGAATGTGGGTCTTTCAGCTTGGAAATTAAAGGAATAGATTTGAAGTGTAGGAAACTATGATGATAAGGTAAGTGAATGTTGACTTATTTCTTAATCTTAGGCTTATGAACTGTTATTTTTTTTCCTTTCCCAATTTAAAATAGAAGAGTTTGCTAGAAATGCTACAATATGTTATTTTGCTACTGAAAACATAATGACTTTCTATAAAATTTTAGGTATATTTATGAATGATAGATCTATAATTAGGTGTGACTAATGACTGAAACTAAAGAAGACACATTTTGGCAATGTAACATAAGGAGGAACTTTGTAACAGACAAAGTTGTCTAAACATAAAATGGAAGGCAGAGAATTCTTTCTCTATACAGATGGCTTTAGCATATCCTGAATGACAAATTGATGGAGTTGTTGTACAAGACATTCAAATATTGGATAGATGTTTCAACTAGATGACTTGTATCACCCTTTCAGCTCTGAAATTTTAAAATAAATTTCAGAAGCCTTTAACAGAGAACTAAAACATGGAACTTTTTGAAAAGTACAGTAAGTTATATGGAAATCTGTAGATGATTTGTTTTTTAAAAAGTTGATGAGCCACAGTCTTACTTTGTGTTTTTTTTAAACAGTACATGACAATTTTTAAAATAATCATATGGTCATGACAAAAAGTATAAACTGTATATACATGGTACATAGAAAGGCATGAATTGGAGAGTAAATTTCTCCAATCTTCTTCAGGTAGTAGTGAGGATGAGGGAAGATTAAGAATTATTCTGAGGTTTCTGATTTGAATAATTGAGTTGATGGTGGTAATGCCATTAATAGAGAAATGGAAGAGGACACTGTGGAGCCGTTTTACATTGTCTGATTTAATTGCTTGGGCTTTAGAAGATTCTATTGGTTCTCTGGTTAATCTTCAAAGATGTCAAATTATTTCAAAAAAAGTAGGAGTTTACTAGACAAGTTGAGGATAATTTGAACCTCAAAAAGGAAAGTAGATTATAATACATCATATAAATATGCTTGAATTCCTATGGTAGTTAAAAGGGAAGGAGAGGAAGTTCATTACAGAAGAATGCCAGTTGATAAATGTAGATGGCATGGTAGGATTAAATTTTTTTTTTTAAAGATTTATTTATTTATGCATACAAGCACTGGGGCACAGGCCAGAGGTGTGGGGGGGNGAGAGGATTCACCACAGAGAGCGGGGAGCAGAACAGGCAGATCAACAGAAGTACACTGCTGAGGGGAGCAGCGGGCACAGCAGGAGAGGTCTGCTGCACCATGTGGGTCCCCGCCCTGGCAGGCAGCAGGGATCGAACTCGTGCTGCAGTGGCTGCGATTTGCTTCGTAGTGCGTTGCTTAACCCACTGCGCCACCAGGGGAGGCCCGGTAGGATTAAATTTTGTTACTCCAAGCATGTTAATTGATTCAGGCAAAAATAATCTATGGATACTAAAGCCATTTGGAAAAAGTTTGTTAGGATATAGAATATTTCTTTAATTTCTGTGTATAATTATTTTCTGAGTTTAAATGTACCTTTACATTTGGCAAGATCTAACAGTCACCAGCTCAACAAAATATTCAATATTAGCATCATGAATAATGGAGCAGTCCATCATTATGTATTTTCAGATGATGCAATAGTGAAAAAAATCACCCATGATGTTTTCTTTCCAAAAATGTTTAATTTAAACCTTATTATAAACTCCTTCAGTTTTTTATTGAGTTTAAAATTTTTCAAATAAATTTTTTGAAAGCGTATTTAATGATTACATTGTAATGATATCTAATTGTATACAACAATTTGTTAAGTGATTATATGCATCTTTCGATATTACTTAAAGATGATCTTATGACTAAATAAACTTACATATTCAATTAAGATATCATGTAAGTAAGATAGAACTAAAAGTTTTGTTGTATAATTCCATATTTCATCTATTTTTCCTTGGAGTCTCCCAATTAAAAGTCATGCCATGGACCTCTCAGAACTATTGTACTAAGGCTATGGGAATAGTGAGGTGAAGGCACAAGCCCCATGCAGATCTAATTGTTTCATAGCAGTATTTAGCTCAGAGTGCTAATAATCCCATAGGAATTTTATGATAATCTCTCTATAAATTAAGTTGATAAACCATTGATAATATGTAGTGGTACCAGATTGTGATTGTAATTTTCTTTCATTGCTAGCTGGATGTGAGCACTTTTTCAATAAGTAATGTCCACCTGAATATTTCCTTCTGTGAAATTTTGTCTTTTGCCTGCTTTTCTAAAGTGTTAATTTCTGGGAATTTTTGTCCTTTGTTGAATATAATATATTGCAAAAATTTTCTGTCATTTTGTGGTTTACATTTTTACCTTTGTAACAGTGTCTTTTGATGAGTATAAGTTCTTAATTTTAATAGTTTATTTTTCTTGATAAGCAGTAAATTTTAACAAATTTCAGAAATTGTTACTACACCCAAAGTTGCTTTTTCAACATTTAGATTTATATTTCATTTGGGGTTGATTTTTATATATGTGTTAGAGTAAAGTTTATTTTACACATGTTCATAATTATTGTAACTTTATAATATGCATAATAAATTAGGTAATATAAGTCTGTCTGTTCTTTCATTTGATCTTCGTCATTCTAGCTTCTTTACACATTTCAGAATTAGCTTATTAGTATCAGCCAACATAAACACACCCCACAAATTGCACTGGGATTTTGAATGTGAGGCTTTGAATCTGTCCATCAATTTTGGTGAGAAGGATACTAAACCTTGCAGTCTGTGAACATGGTATACCCTCCATTTATCATTTATTTAAGAGTTTTAAATTTTTTCCAGTCTTTTCTACCTTTCATTGTTCTTACACTTCTTTTGTTATATTTATACCTGGGTTTAAAATTTTTTTTATCCTATTGTGAATTGCATTTACTAATTTTACTTTCTTTTTTTATTGCTAGTATATAAGGATGATATTTTGTATTGTGGAAATTGTATTTAGAAACCATTAAATTTGCTTGTTAATTTTAATAATTTATCAATTATTCTAATTCATGTTTGTTTTATCCTTAATAAAGAGCCAGATCCAGGAAAATGCTAGTCCTTACAATGAACTTTCTCCTAGAAATAGCTTTAGTATAGCCATGTGTTAAATTGTAGTAATTAAAGCAATCTTAAAAGCAATAACTGATTTGTTCAAGTTGTACTAATGTAAACATTTCAGAAATACTCCCTGTTTTTTCCTTATTACTCATTTGTGAAGTATTTATAAAATGACAGTTGTGTCAGTGCTTACCCACTTGAAGAGTTTAGAATTGAACAATAATAGCAGTAGGTCAGCATCTGTTACTAGAAATGATAAGCATATTTCCATGTTTCTGTTTATCTGTGAGATATCCTCTTTAATGAATTATCTATTCAGATCTGTCATTTATTACTGAGTTACATAAAGTTTATAATTTATAAAATGTTTCTTTAATATTAACTCCTTCTCAGTAATGTAATGTGTGAATGTTTTCTTCTTTTCAGTAGGATGTCATTTTAATCTGTTACCATTTCCTTTCCTTTTGTAAAAGCTTTTAAGTTTGAGGTCATCCCATTTGTTTATTTTTCCTATTATTTCCCTTCCCCAGAAGACCTTTATCATTGATATCATGGAACATATTGGTAGTGTTTTTTCCTATATATTTTATTGTTGCAAGTTTAAATCTTTCATCCACTTGAAATTTCATTTTGTACATGGAGTTGGAGTGTGGTCCTATTCCATCGTTTTGCATGTGGCCATCTGGTGTACCCAGCACCAATTATCAAACTTTTTTTCAGTCTATGTAGTTATTAACAGTTGACTTGTGTTCCACCATAATCTGTTTTTGAAAATATTCTGTATATGCGTTTAAGGTTCTGTAAGTTTTTTCAGTGGAATGTTCTATAGAAGCCTGTTAAGCCTATCTGGTCTAGTCCTCACTTATGGCTATTTCATTATTCATTCTCTGTCTGTGCTTCTAAGTGGAATATTAAAATCCCTAGTATTATTGTGTTGCCAATATAGCTCTTTAGTTCTCTTAGTAATCATTTATGTATTTTGATGCTTTATCATTCAGTACATATGTGTGTATATGTAAATATACATATTTACATATATATTTGTAAGAATTTTTTATTCTTGTAGGATTATATCCTTAATAATGATCTAATGCTCATATCTATGTCTTCTTGCCTTCTTAAATTTTTGAGTCATAGAGTTGGCGAAGAGCCTGGATGAGACCAGCCCTTGGTATGAATGTGCTTGGTGATGGGAAAGGCTGGCTTATGTTTGTGACATTCCTAATACAACTCTTCTTACAGTTTCCTGGTTTGAGACTACATCTGCATGCTGTCATTGTGCTTCAGGAACTCAGTACCAGTCCCCAGACAGGGGGTTGTGTGAAGGGGAGTGTGCTGTCTATTCTTTTATTTTGGGAATGCCCTGGCTTATGGGAAGCACCCTAGCTCCTCTGCAGATATTTCCCCTCTATAAGGTTTGTGCCTCTACTCTCCAGAGGCAGAGCAGTAGCCCTGTAGTCTCTGAATTCTACCCTGGCCTGCAGTCTCCAGCCATTTCACTCTACCCACTTCTTGTTCAGTGTATAAATCCCCTTTGTGTCCTTTCTGGTGCAGTCTGTGCTTGTCTCTGCTGTCCAAGTAGTGTTTGAGCTTCACCCAAAGCCAACAGTGAAGTGTCCCTCAGTTAACTGTTAAATGATCCTCAGTGGAGTGAATCAAGGAACCTTCTCTGGTGCCATTTCAGTCTAAGCCCATCTTGGTTATTTCTTCTCTGTAATTCCATCATATGTAAATTCCATCATATTCCTCCTTTTTACTTTTAAATTTTAGGCTTTATTTTGACTTCCTACCGTGAATATACAGGATATAGTTGTGTTATGCACTTTACCCCATTCTCATATATAATTAAAACTTTCTTCCTCCATCTCCATAGGATGTCTTAGGACTTCCATGTGCTATCATTCACATTGTACTCATCACCTGTCTCCTGTCTTGTATTTTGATTTTTGAATCTCCATGATCTCTTTGGTTTGACTTCCTTATTTTGCTGAAATTTTTTTCGTAAATTTTCTGAATGAGGATGAATGTAAGTCACTTTTTTAGACCTTGCATGTCAAATAAATGCCTTTATTTAATTTTGTATTAGTTAGATTCACACATTAGTATCATGTAAAGTTCATATTAACAGAGATCCAATCCTCCCCCACCACTGCACACGTGTATACACATTTCAGGTGTTTGGAAAAGTTATTGGCAAAGACAATTATTCTGTGTATATTTTTAAGTGAAATTGTGCATGTGTGTATGTGTCATTCTGTATATGTATACAGATATATGGAGAAAGATATAGTGCCTTAAATAACAAAGATGTTTCTCTTTTCATTATGGTTAGCTGCTTAGGGAAGGTAGAGTGGATTTTCCTGGGTTATTTAGAGACCCACGTTCCTTTCATGATCCCAGAAATAGCAGTGACATCATATGGAAGCTTGTTCAAAATGCAAAATCTGAAGCCCATCTCAGACTTACTGAATCAGAATCTGAATTTTCTGAGTATAGCAAACTTTTCCTGTAAAAAATTGTGCAAATAAAGTAAATATGAATGTCCAGAAACACCCAGAATCAGTAGTTTAACAAGACCCCCCCAGGTGATTCATGTATTCTTTAAGACCTGCTCTGTGGTTTAACCTCCTATATGCTACAAGATCCCTCTGTATTATTACTCCAACCAGTGTTAAGGAGGACCGAGGAAGTGGAGGGCATGCAGATTTGTTTTAAGGACATGAACTGATTGCTACCCACTTTCCCTTTGTTCATATATCACTGGTCAAAAATTTGTCATATAGCCACAACTAGTTGTTACAAGGTTAACAGGAAAATGTAATGTAGTGTATGTATTTAGGTGGGTGTGTGCTCAGCTATACTTGGCTCTGTTTTGAGGATTCTGAATCCATTTGAATGGTTAGCAATTCAATTTTCTGGTTGTTTCCAAGCTGGAAAACTATGAGCCAAGATGTTTTTTAGGTGGTATGAGGAACCATCCTGGAGGTATCAATCAGTTCAGTAGGAAAACAAATTCCTAACTAGTTGGCAGGTAATAACCAGTAAATTTATACCACAAATTTAATCAGTCTTTAGAAGTCACTGATGAGCTCTTGGGGCAAAATACATATGTTGGACTTACTTGAGAATATTGTAGTATTTTTGACTTATCAGATGTGATCCAGTGCCAGGTAATGAAATTTACAGTGTCAGTATAATTAGGTAGCTCTAAAACAGAAGTGCTTAAGTTGAATATAAGTGAGCTGTCTTCACTCTGAGGCCTGTGCAAGTGAGGTAGCCTCTACACATACACCCATCTATTCTCTATCATTTTCCATGGTTTAGTTCTATGATAGTTAGATTTTAAAAGCTAACTCCCACAAAAGATCCCTGAATATTATGCCATTGGAGATATGAACATCCTTTCCTGTAAACCATATGATAGATGGTCTGTTATGGAACATGCCATTTAAAACATTACATAATAGTTGACTCCAGTTTCCCAGAACACACATTGATTCATTACAAGGAATTCATTTCCAAGGGAACTGGATGACTCCCACAGGAAAATGTGTATAAATCCAGTAATTAATGATATAAATGGAATATTTGTGTGTGTCCCCCCACCCAAATTCATATATTGGAATCTAATCCTAAATGTGTTAGTATTTGGTGGTAGTTCCTTTGGGAAGTGATTAGGTTAGGAGGATAAGTGCATAGGGATGAGAAGAGTGCCCTCTATAAAAGAAACTTTAAGGTGCTCCTTCTGTTTAGTGAGAAGAGGGCTATCTGTGAACCAGGAAGCAGGCCCTCAGCAGACTGAATACGCTAGTGTCTTAATGTTGGACTGTCCAGATTCCAGTACTGTGAGAACTGAATTTCTGTTGTTTGTAAATCACTTGATCTATATAGTATTTTTTTAATAGCAACCTGAATGCACTGAAACAGTTTGTATGTTTTAGTCAAATCATGACTGAATTTTAGCCAGGAATTTTAACATAATTCCTGGGAGTAACTAAAAATGGAAATCCTGGTTTTAAAGGTAACCTTAATAGCTAGGGAAATAAAGAGTAGAATAATACAAATTAAAGCATGACAATCATTAGTCTTGTCCAGTGGATCTTGGTCCAGAGGTCTCTCCTTATAAAGAACTGCTCCTAAAAGATTCATAAGAATCCTCAGCTTGAGATTTCTGATAGGAGTAGTCTTCCAGTGTCTCAAGGCCAACTTAGGCTTTTTTAAATTGAGAGACATGATTCCAAAGAGTTTCACTGTCATACTAGTAGTTAACAGTAGGTAAGTTCTTTCCATCATGTTTTAGGACTGTCTTTCTCTGTTTTTCCAAAAGACCGTGTCTCTAGGTTTTAGGTCATATAGAAGTTGTTCTTAAGGATGATGAGAAAATGCTAGTTGTACTTATTGATGGTAAGAATGGGTGTACTGCATGAACCCCCTAATGGACAGTAATTGGCTGTGTCTGCTTATAGCACTGTGGACTCTAATATCTGAGATAACATTCCTAAGTGTATGGGCTGGCCTGTGCTAACTCATAATTGGCAAGAGTTTGGCCTCAGAAGGAATTGATTTCATTGTCATTAAATCCAGTGACATAAATTTTGTGGAGCCTTTTAATACCTTTGCTAATATAAGTTTGGAAGTACCTTTTCTTTCTACCTTTTTTGAAGATTGAAGGTGATGAACAGTGAAGTTTCTGAGTAAGTAGAAAGGCTTCAGAAAGCTTTAAATAATAACTTCCTCAAAATGGGAATTCTTCACCAGAGAGGTTGAAATTCCTCAGGTTGTGAACACAAAATTGAGTACGTTTTTGCTACGAGTTTGAGCTGCAGATTTCCATCTAAGAAAGACTCAAGTTTAACCTAAGAATAAGCAAATGACAATCAGGACGTATTCAAAACTCTTGTCTGAAAAACATTTGGAAGTATTCAGGATGTGAGGTTTGGAATCTGATGTTCATACTTCAGTTTTACTGTTTTAACTAAGGATTATGCTGTTGAAAGATGATATACAAGACCACAGCATGGTCAGCAATTTTAACAATTTCCCCATTGACTTCACTAATTTCTCCTTACAAAAGTACATAATTTTATGTAAAAATTATCCAGGTTCTATATATTCTCTTGTGTCACAAAGGAATTGTCCTGAGAGCTTCAGTGGTTAATTTAGTAATCTGCACCCAGATTTCTCCCAGTACTCTTTCCCTTTTCAACTCTAGGAAAATCATTCTCTAACAGCCTCTTTAAAGTTTTGTTTTTTCTTTTTCTTTTTTTAAAGATTTATTTATACTAGAACTGGGGTACAGGCTAGAGGTGTAAGGTATAAGGTGTGAGAATATTCAGCACAGACAGAGTGGGGAACCAAACAGGCAGATTGACAGAGATACATTGCTGAGGGGAGCAGTGGGTGAGGCAGGAGAGGTCTGCTGCACCATGTGGGTCACCTCCCTGGTCGGGGATTGAACTCCTGCTGCAGTGGCTGCAGATGCTTCATAGTGTGGTGTTTAACCCCTTGCACCACCAGGGAGGCCCAAGTTTTGTTTTTTCTTAATAGAGGGCTGGGGTCCTATATATATATATACACCTGTAAGGTGTATATATATATATATACACACACACACACACATATATACATATATATATATACACCATATAAAAATATATATTATGTATATGTATATATGTTAACCCTTTTATCTTTTAGTTATTAAGCTAGCTAGAGGCTAACAGGTAAATGTACCATGTTCTGTCATCTGGGCCTACCTTGCCTTTAGCAAAGGGTTACATTCTAGTAGTTAGTTGACATCTATTCCAGCATATACTGCATCACATTTTTTTTGTTTCATTCTTAATATATGATCCAGTAACAATGAAGATTAAGTCTAACTTTTCTAGATGAGTGTTTAATTAATCCATTCAGGGCACAGTAGGTCAACAGAAACTAGTTTCCTCATTTTCAGGGAATCGAGAAGTAGCAGGGATCATCAGGTTTTTCTGTAAAGAGCCAGAAAATAAGTTTTAGGCTTTGTGGAATACATACCAGTCTCTGTTATGTACGCTTTCATTTTTTTTTTAAAGTAATACCTTAAAAATGTAAAAACCATTCTTAGCTCATGGGCAATTTAAAAACAGGCTGCAGGTTGTATTTGGCCCAGTGGCCATACTTACCGACTCCCTATGTATTACAGCAATGAATGGGAATGTTGAGGGATAAAGTAATAAGTAAATCTCCTTGCTGAGACATGTTTTGTCTTTTTATTGAGCAACACAAATTATACAGTATTCAGGACCTTAAAGGAGAGAAGCCCCTTAAATCACACTGACAAGTCTAACTACTGTGACTGTTAGACAAACTGCATAGATTTTGCCACTGGGTCAAAAGAAACTTTAATAACTTCTTATCGCTGATGATTTGAAGTTAAGTCAGAACACCAAGGACTTGTTCAGATCTCTCAGGGATAACTAGGTAGGAAAGTTTGTGATCATCAGGTATTTTCAGAGTAGGAAGTTGTTTAAGTGCTAATTTATTGTAAAATAGCTGATCATGTTTATGTTCCCAGGGAAGCAGTTTGGTTAAGACCTTGGCTAAGTCATTTTATAATTACACTCTTATAGAAAAATGGGAATCCATTGTATGCTTTAGACAATGAGATCTAGGAACCTTTGTAAATATTCTTTTCTTTCATTATTTTTTAAAAAGATTTTTAAAAATCTTCCCTGGTGGTGTAGTGGGTTGAGCGCCGCACTGTGGATCATCCTTGGTACAACAGTGCGAGTTCAATCCCCAGCCAGGGAGGGGACCCACATGGTGCAGCAGACCTCTCCTGCCTGGCCTGCTGCTCCCCTCAGCAGTATGTTTCAGTCTGTCTGTTCTGCTCTCCACTCTGGTGAATTCTCTCACCTTCCCATGACTCTGGCCTGTACCCCAGCTCTTGTATGCATACATGAATAAATCTTAAAGAAAAAGATTTTTTTATTTATGCATACAGGCCAGAGGTGTGTGTGTGAGGGGGGCGGGGTGGGTTGAGAAGATTCACCAGAGGCAGAGTAGGGAGCAGAACAGGCAGGTAGACTGAAATACACTGCTGAGGGGAGCAGCAGGTGAGACAGGAGAGGTCTGCTGAACCATGTCGGTCATCTTCCTGGCCAGGGATCAAACTCTTGCTGCAGTGGCTGCCAATAGCTTCAGAGTGCTGAAACTTAACCCCTTATGCCACCAGGAGGGCACCCCTATAAATATTCTTTTAGTTATGTATGCCTTGGAAAGTTCTGAGCAATTTGTAATCTTGTGGTAGGTAGTATACTTTAATAAGGTCCTAGTTTTCTTTGCAACTCTTATATCCTTTCTAGCCAAAACAGAAGAAGGTAATTGGATTTAGAACTTAACCTCATCTTTTGAAAACAACAAAAGATCATTCACATTTTATATTGAATAGAAACCCAGGAAAATTTAAGATCATTGAAATATTGGAGGGTGCCACCCCTTGAAATATTGGAGGGTGTCAAGATGTGTTGATTTTCCTAAGGTAAACAAGTATTGACAATTTTGATCTAAAGAAACACTAACAGAAAGACACATCTACAGGTGTGTTTGTTTCTTTTTCTCTCTAGGTAATATCCTTGACTTAGAGGCTTCAGATACTTGTTTATATACCAAGGATTGTCAAATTTGTATCACCAATCCAGACATCTGTTCAGAGCTCAAGATCCACTATCATACTCATCTCTGCTTACTTCCAATCTGAATTATCACAAGTTTCTCTTATTGACCCTCATCTGATTTGAATTATCTCTCAGTATTCTCCTTTGTAGTTAGTGGCAGCATTATCTCATGCAATAACATAGGTCAGCAATATGGAAACTGTTTTGGATACCTTTCTCTTACAATCTTCAGTCTTCAGTTAACCACAAAGGTATTTTGATCTCTATATCTAAAATGTAATTCTAATCTCTCTACTTCTCATTAACTAATCACTTGCATCTTTTCTGCCATTAATCTAGAACATGTCATTACCATCTCTTGACTGAAAAACATTCATAGAATTTTTTGTTTAGTTTTTAATTGCAATAAACACACAAGTTGTGGTAAATATATGTAACATAAAAGTTACCATTTTAACCATATGTAAGTGTATAGTTCAGTAATACATATTGTTGTGCTGCCATCACTATCATCCATTCACAGAACTGTTTTCACCTTGTTAAATTAAAACTCTGTACCGATTAAACAATGGGAATTCCATTCCCCCTTCCTCTTGCCCCCTGGCAATCATGATTCTACTTTCTATCTCTGAATTTGACTATTCTGGCTACCTAATATAATTAGAATCAAAATATCTATGAGCCATAGGCTTTTAATTTGTTTGCTCCATAATACTTCCCTTATTTTCAATTTCTTCTTCACATAACAACTGGTGTGATCATCTGAAAATGTCATTTTAATCAAATCTCTTAATTGACTTCTCATTGCATTTTATGATTACTTAAAATCTTTTGCTACCCTACCTCACCCAAATATCATCTTATTAGCTCTTCCCTGTTCATGATACTTCTTCACCTTATATACTTCTTCATCTTATATTTCAATCCCTCTTTAGCACCAAGCTCCTTTTTGCCTTAGGGAACTTAGTGCCTCCTTACTGATGACTTTTAATGTGCCGAGACATTATCTAACAAATGATAGATGTATAACAATATCTAACAAATAATAGATATGTATTAAAAATGGTTGAATACAGGAAAATGAACTTGCTACATATTTTACTATAAATAAATAAATAAAAATAAAAATGGGGCCACCATTTTCACACCAGCAGAGATTTTTTTTCATCCTGCTTTCTTTTCAGTTTAATTCCTGGTAGGAGACCTTGTTAAAAAGCTATTCCTTTCTGCTCTCTTTACCTTCTCTTTGCCCTTCATTTTGTTCCATAGATAAAATTTTAAAATGTTTATTAAGTTCTGATTTTTCAGTTGTGATGTCATTAAGATTCTAGGTTGTTTCCCTTTCTACATCTTATCTTTAGTAAAAAATTTATCCTTTAACAGGTCTTACTCAGGTATACAGGAAGACTCAAAAATAGTCACTTGGATTTAAGTGCATCTTGAGATTCTCACTTCCTATGATTCCCTTTTAGATTCAGTACCCCCTTCCTTAACCCATCCACCTTTTCCCCTAGCTTCCCTAAATTCTTTATCACATGACTCTTTGACCAGAATTGGTTCATAACCTGTTATTGAAGCAATCACAGGGAAGGGAAATATGGTACCCTTTGGACCTTTCTAGCCTACCTGGAGGATAGGAAGTGGTCCTCTTTTGAGGTACATAGGTACATTAGGGAAAAGTAATTAAATCTGCACAAAAAATTAAATCTAAGAAAAGAATTAACAGTGGCAGATGCTGGATAGATAACAATATCAACTGTGTATGCAGTATGTCAGGTCCTGTACTTAATACTTGTCATTCCACCATGAAGGTTTTCCACATCCTTTCTAAGCTGTACCCTTCCTTGTATGCTGTTCTATTTCTCTTGTTTTGATTCTTCTTTGTTTCCTGAGTTGAGCATATTGCTACGTGATACTTAATATTTTGCTTATTAATAAACCCCCCTTATTTTAAAGAACTTCAACTGTCCCTTCCGTAGAACTTTGCATTTTGTTTTGTAGCTTTCTTTTCTACAGTGAATGGTGTCATCTCAAGTTAATTTTCTCCTAAACCAATTAGTTGGCTATTTTTAACTTATCTTTCTTATCTTCCATTCAGTTAATTCCTAGGTCAGATTAGTTACTGTTTCTATGGGACTTGAATTTGTATGTTCCTCTTACTCTTGATTGCATTCTTTCACCTAGGTTGTGACTATCTTAAAGACAAGGGTTAGGTCTAATATCCCCATCACCATTTGCAGTTGCTTAGTAGAGTGAACAGCATACCTAGTTTATAAGAGTGCCTCAAGTTGGGTGGTGAAAGAAATACTGAAAAGAGATGTGTATGTAAGACTTCACCCCCAAAAAAGTATGGAGTGGTGCAAAGTGATAAAAATAAAGAGCTGCTACCAAGAATACTCTGTTAGCAAAGTTGTCCTTCAGAATTGAAGGAGAGGTGAAGACTTTCCAAGACAAACAAAAGAAGAGGGAGCTCATCCTTACAATACCTGTCTCACAGGAAATGCTGAAAGGAATTTTTCAACCTGAAATGAAAGGATGCTAATCATTATTATGAAAATATACAGCACATTGACAAAAATAAGTAGTCAAACTGCACTACTACTGTAACATGATGATATGTTCCCCACTTAACTCTAGTGTAAAAGTTAAAGGACAAAAGTATTAAAAATACAGTTTCAATTTGTTAGTGAATATAGAATACAAAAGATAAATTGTGACTCAAAAATATAGAATGATGCAAGTAAGATATAGAGTTAGTTCTTGTATTCTGTTTAGGAGATTGTCAGCATAAAATAGAATTACAGCTATGCAGTATTTCATGTAACTTCATGGTTACCACATAGCAAAAGCCTGTAGTTGATATGCAAAGATAAAGAGAAGGGGTATCAAAATATACCACTATCAAAAAGTCATCAATTCAAAAAAGAACTCAGCAAGAGAGGAAAAAAGAATGTGGATACTCTAAAATAGCCAGAAATAATAAGTTGGTATTGGTAAGTCTTCACTTGTCAATAATTACTCTAAATATAAATGGATTAAATTCTCCATTAAAAAGCATAGATTGAACAGATTAAAAAACAAGACCCAACTATATATTACATGCAGTATACCCATTTTGTCTTTAGGGATACATGCAGCATTTAAGAGAAGGCCTGGAAAGTATGTTACATGTAAATGGAAACTGAAAGCAGAAGTAGCTGTGCTTAAATCAGACAAAATAGACTAACTGAAAAGCTGTAACAGGATATAAGAAAAGTCATTATAGACATCTTTGGAGGTACAACACCTAAAGCACGGATAGTGAAAGAGAGGATAAACAGGTGGGACTACATCAAACTTAAAAGCTTCTGTTCAGCAAAGGAC
>JAGFMF010011789.1:198172-216182 GCA_019455555.1 Galemys pyrenaicus | reverse complement strand
AAAAATACCAGATGGTTCCTCCCCTAGGAGGAATATAAGGGAACCAAATAAAGATCAAGGAAAGGAATAAGAACAATAATAATAATAATAATAACAACAGCAATAAAGACACAGAAACCAAAAATGAGGACACAAGGACAGACTGGGGACATCTGGTGGGGAGGGGAGGGGGAGGGTTGAGGGAAGATGGGAACACGAGGGACTGAGGTGATGGTGATGGGGAATACATGGGGATTACAATTAATGGCAAGTATATGTAAATTTTAAAATATTTTAATAAAAAAAAGAAAAGTCATTATATAATGACATAGGGATGATTTCATTAAGAAGATGAAAGTGTGTGTGTGTGTGTGCGCGCGCGCGCAGTCTCCCAACTTTGGAGCTCCCAAATCTATCAAATTTATTAAGCATATATTAACAAATCTGAAGGGGAAATGAGCAACAATGCAATATAGTAGGGGATTTCAGTACTTGACTTTAAACAATAGGTGGGATTATTCAGACAGGAAATCTAATAATTCATTGGACTTGAACCACATTTGAATATCTAGACATATGCTTCTAACTATACTTGAATCATTGAACTTGTACCAAAAATTGAAAGAGGGACAAGGAGGCAACATTCCTAAACTCATTTTATAAGGTTAACAATACGCTGCTATTAAAGCCAGATAAGAACATTAACAAACACAGAGAGAGAGAGAACTGCAGGCTAATATACCTGATGGATATAGATGCAAAAATTTACCTAGATGTGTAGTAGGTTGTACCATCTAGGCTTATCTAATTACTTTTTTGTGCTGCTCACACAACAGTGAATATCGCCTAATTACACATTTTTTTTTAGAATATATCATCATTGTTAAGTGAAAAATAACTACTGAATGAAAGATAAGAATCACAGTTATCTTAATAGATACAGAAAAAGCATTTGACAAAATACAACCGCCAGTGAAAAGAAAAAGGTTTTCTTCTGCCCATTCTTACAGCTAACAGTCAATAATGTACTGGAAGTCCTAACCAGAGAAGTTAGATAAGAAAAAGAAATAAAATACTTCCAAGTAAGAATGGGAGAAGTGAAATTATTTCTGTTTGGAGATGACATGACCTTATAGAGAAAAATCCTAAAAACACCATCAAAACCTATTATAGCTAATCATCAAATTTGATAAAACTTTAGGATCCAAAAAATCAACATCATAAATCGGTTGGGGCTCCTAGACTCTAACAAATAAAATATCTGAAACACTCATTTGAAATAGCACCAAAAGTAATAAAATACATAGGAATAAATTTAACTAAGTAGGTGAAAAACCATGCACTGAAAACTTCAAGTCTTTGATGAAAAAAATTAAGGAAAACACAGACAAATGAAAAGATAGCCTGCCTTTATCAATTTGGGAGAATTAACATTGCTAAAATGTCCATACTACCCAAAGATATATACAGATGCAATGCACCCCCCATAAAAAGTCCAATGACATTTTCCCCAGAAATAGAAAACTTAAACTATGTATGGAACAACAAAAGGCTCATTATTGATAAAAAGCAACAAAACTGGAGGCATCACACTTTCTTGTTTTAAACTATGCTACATTGTTGTAATCAAAACAGTGTGGTCCTGACTTAAAAAGAGACATAGATCACTGGAACTTAATTGAGAGCCCAGAAGTAAACCTATGCATATATTACTTTGTGACTTTTTTATGTGACTTTTTTGTTGTTAATGAATAATCTGAAACAAAAATGACTCGAATTTTAAGATCACATTTGAGCACTGAAAAATGCTGAGTTGTGTTTGTTTTTTAACAGTTTATAATCTACTTCTAAGCTAAGAGCCCATGTCTCAACTGTGGTTTTGCTATAGACAGAAACTGACCTAGGTTTGACATTTGGAGACTAACTGCCCTGTATACTATTTTTAGATTATGATTTAAAGAGATGCATAGTAGTTGAGTGTAATTGCCCAGGAAACTAGAGTGAGCTGGATTGCGCTCAAAGTAGCTACAATCTCAAAACTCGACTTGTTTGTACACTTCAATAAAACCATGAGCAAATCCGTAGCCAGGTATGAACTCATAAGGAATGACTAGGGATACAAGTGGCAATGGGTATTGTTATTAGCAATACCAAGTGTCTGCTTAACATTTCAGAAATTTAAACCACAGAGAATCAAGAAAAGAGCTTGTGAGAAAATGAGGACACACAGATTAAAGCTATATATTTTGGTTTTATCATCTAGATCCACTCATGGGACCTGGGTGGGAGTTGTCTCTTGATTCAAAGATTTTTGGTTGAAACCGTCTTCATTCCATAAGTCCATATCCTTAAGGAGTCCTTAGTTTGAGGTCTCTGGTTGGGATAGTTATATCCAATAACATAAGGATATTATGTCACCGTAATCAAGCACTAGACCTAAGGAGTTTTATTGCTGTTTTTGTTGTTAACAGAATGTGGCATGATCATTTCCATGGAGGTTTAAGTGTAGTCTTTCTCTAATGATGCTTCAAAAATAGCCAGTTACTTTATCTGAGAGCATGTAGAACTGATTAATTATCTAGCAAGGGAAGATAGTTGTTTCCATTAGTGGTAAAATTAAATAGCTCTGGAAAACTGTGTTAGCCTGAATTATTAGATGCCTCCTCTATTGACGTATAATGCACAATTACTTTTTAGATTCAGTCATTTTGAATCCTGATTACCCAGGAAGTTTGAATGTGTCTCTTTGTTCAAGACACAGTGATGAATTTAACAAACTTTTTCACACCTTGATATCTACCACCAAGTGTACTATATTTGACCCTGATTGATAAGAATATTGAAACTTTAAGGCAAAAATCATTTTGAAATAGTTATTTTATCAGTTTTTGTATATGAACATGAGTCTGCCTCTTCTTAAAAAGTATATAATCACTGAGTATCTGTACATTCATATATTTTATTAGTATTTAAGCTGTAAAGACCAAGCATCTCTTTTGATCTGTCACATGAATTTGGAGAGAATGTTTTTCATAATAGGAAATTGAAAGATATTTTAAGTGTAAATGATAATGTTTTATTCTTATTTTGGGATCTAAATTCTCAAAAGGCAAAATCTAAGAGTTTCAAATGATATACATAAACCTAAGTGATGGTATCCAAAGGTAAGAAATAACTCCAGGTGATATTTGAAAGTATAGCAACAAGAACACTAAGTATTAGGACTTGGGTTTGTTAAAATTACCCATTAACATGTATTTAAGAATTTTCTTCCCCTAATTGAAAATATTAAGGTCACTAAATATATCAAAGGTATCACGTTAAAGCAGTAAGATGTTTTAGTTCACATCTATAAAGCATTGAGCCAAACTAGGTTATTTTGTGTAATCATTAAGATTTCATTCCAGGGGCCTCCCTGGTGGCGCAATAGGTAAAGCACCACACATTGAGGCATCCACAGCCATGGTAGCACGAGTTCAGTCCCCAGCCAGGGAGCTGACCCATATGGCACAGCAGACCTCTCCTGCCTCACCCACTGCTCCCCTCATCAGTGTATTTCAATTGATCTGCCTGTTCTGCTCCATACTCTGTCTCTGGTGAATCCTCTCACCTCCCGCAACTATGGCCTGCATAAATAAAAAATAAAATCTTTGAAAGAAAAAAAAAAGATTTCATTCCATAGTCCAGCATGAGTTCTCATAGAATTTTTCTCTTCACTAACCATCATACCTTCACATACAATGAGAATTTTATGTAATCTGCTTCCAAATTATCACAGACATAATTATTAAGTTTAATAATTAGTCTTTATGTAATTAACAATGTTTTACAAGGCAATCAAGCACAGTGACTAATTTAGCTGTTTTTGTTGGTTTTTTTTTGTTTGTTTTTTCCTTAAATGTGATTTTTGTATGAATGAAGCAGTATACTAATTAACATCAGGATACAAACTCCTTGATCTAGCTTACCGTTCCAAAATGTTTTCCTTGCATTGCAGCTGAAGATGGAATCCTCCAGAATAGACAGCTACACAGAGCTTAAACTCCAAGCCACAACCATTGACAGTGTAATCAGTACTTCATGAGTTCATACAATACAAATCTAGTTTAGAACTTCTAGCTTCCAAAACTTGAGAAATGTACTCATGTACTGATTCTGGTCCTTTTGAAAAACGATTATTTTTATTGAGATATAGTTGACACAAAACACTGAAGTTTTATACACTTTGAAGTTTATAATACTGGGTTATCAGTAATCACTATGTTTTGCGTTAGATCTTCAGGACTTTTTTATATACTGGTTACAGATTTGTACCATTAAACACTTGGCTGATTCCACCACCCCATCGTCCCTGGTAATCACTGTACTACTCTCCGTTTTTTAAATCCAGATATAAGTGATACCATACAGTATTTTTTTTTCTCTCTGATGTAACTCATTTAACATAATACCTTCAAGGTTCATATATGTTGTTACAGAATTTCCTTCTTTTTTTATGACTGAATAATATTGATCCTTTCTAAGTGGTCCATTACACATCCCTACACATGGCTTGTAAATTCTTTGGTTTACCTACGCTTTTTAAAATATCTTAATATTGTGTCTTTGATGTGGGTCTGTCTGTTTTTATTCATTTGTGATAGAAATTCATTGGACCCTTCCTGTTCTACAAATTCTGTACTTCAGTTTGGAAAGTTTTTTTGTGTGTGTGGGTTTTTTTTTTTATTTTATTTTATAGATTGCTTCTCTTTTTTTTCTGTTCTTCCTAGACTTTTTGATTATTTGTATGTTGGACTTCATGAACTGGTTCCCTAATTTTCTTCCTTTCCTTTCACATATCTCTTATTTAGTTTTATTCACCTACTTTGTTTTTATCTCTTCAACTTTATCTTCTATCTAGACAGTTCTCCCACAAATCTTTCATACTCCATTTTCTGCTTTTGGGTGATTTTGCTGTATAAAATCTAATTCGTTCTCTGCTTTCTTTACTGTCAGCTTCTCTGATCTGGTTTTCTTGCAGATTAAATTTTTTTGTTAATTAAGAGGAAATTTTCATATTGTAGGTTTTAAATAAGACAAAGTTAAGGTTATTATGAAGGAGGTAAATGGGAAGGTATTTGGTTTAATTATTTCCTTTGCTACCATTCCTTCCTTAGAGACTCAAGTCTGTGGTGTTATTCTCAAACTGCAGATATGACAGAATCTATTTTGTTCCTGGTTCTGGTTAAATCAGTACTATGTCTATGAAAGTATCTGATAAACTTATTCTAATCCCAATTTCATTTTATTTTTTTAGGCACCCTCTGTAACACCTTTAAAATTTTTCAGAAATCATGCAGATATAATGAATATTATGTACAGATCTTCTTAACGTGTTTTAAATATAATGAGTGGTGCTTTACTGCAAAGTATATTATAAAGAAGTTTTGTTTATCTTTTTTTTTTTTTTTTTTTTTTTTTNTTTATTTTTTTTTTTTTTTTTTTTTTTTTTTCAGAAAAATAATGTTATTAGGATTTGTTTTCCAACTAAGGATTTGGTTATAGAGCAAAGATAAAGCTATGTAAATTTTAATAATAAAGTATTAAATGAACATAAATGAATTTTGTGAGAAATTACTAATTTGTTCTACCGAGCATTATCTCTATTCAAGTCTTCAACTCTGCCTCCTCTGCCCTTACTTTTAGAGTATAACCTCATTTCCAACATAAATTTTAAAAACAGTGAAAGTCATCAAAAGGAGAACTCCTCTAACTTTTTGCCTCTGAACCAAATTCTTTTCACCTTTTCCATCCTATCCTCTATTTTCTTTCTTTTCGAATAGAAAAGTTATTTCTTCTTTCCTGAATCAAATTTCCTCCTAGCATTTTAATCTTTACTCTATCAATTTTTCTCTCTCCAGTATCAGCAGCTACTTTTCTCTGGGTTCTCTCTGTTAGTACTTAACATGTTCATATCTTTTCCATTAAAAAAAAAATTCTTTTACCTTTTGTATTACTCTAGCTGCTTATTTTCCCCCCTTCAAAGAATTATATTCATGTGTTGTCTCAATTTACTTATATGTTGCATTCATTCCTCTACAATATAGACTCTGCCATTACATCACTACATCCACTGGTGACTTAATCTTTGCCAAATTAGGTGGCTATTTCTCAGTCCTCAGGTTATTAACTTCTGTGCAGCTTTTAACAATTTGCTATTCTTCCTTTTTTGAAAATCTTTTACTTGACCATCTCTTTGATCTCATCTCATGTACTCTGCTGGCTTCTGCAACTATGAATATACTGATTACAGTAAACCAGCTTCTTCAGCTTTCTCAAGCTTTGGGTGTGTTTATTCAACTTGATGTCCCCACTCACAAGTATGCAAATTCAACCTCTGCAATCAGGAACTAGCACATTTGCTTCTCCCAATCTCTTCCTCTGTGTTTCTTATTTCAGTCAATAATGTCATTAACATGTTACCCAAGGAGAAATAATTTTTTTTGAAAATATGGAACACTTCATGAATTTGTGTGTCATCCTTTTTCAGAGGCCATGCAAAATCTTCTCTGTTTAGTTATAATTTTAGTACATGTGCTGCTGAAACAAACACGAAATCACTATTTTTGGCTCTTCCTTTTTCCTTACCCCCTATATTCAGTCACCAAGTGGTACTATATGTATCTCCAGTCTACTCTCTATAGCAACTACATTTTTTAGTATCTCCATCAGCTCTCACCTGGGTAATTTTAACACTAATTACTTTTAACTGGTCTTTCTGTCTCTTGTCCTTATTTCCCCCCAACTCAGCATTTAGAAGACAGTCTAAGATTAAATTATAATTGCTCTTCCCCTATAATAAATCTTGAATGGACTACTTCCTTGTATCCTTGGAATAAAAAGACTTTTATGTTTGTTTTCTAATTTTATTTATTCACTGTATATTTTCTTACTTAAATGTTTTTCTCTCACCTCATGTGCCTTCATGCTGTGTTCTATCTCTTAATTGATATACACACCTACATCAGAGTTCTCAAAGTTGGATCTGGAAACTTCTTTGTGGTCCCAAAACTCTTTTCAGAGGGTCTGCAAGATCAGTGCTATTTTCATAATAGTGCAGTGGTACTTTATTTTTTCCCACTGCAATTATCATGAGAGTGAGAGTTTTTTGCAAAGGTGACATAGGTGGTGATGTCATTGTTCTTGTGACTAATAGCTATGTGATTTTATATTTTATGCTTTTAAAAGATTCCATCTATTTTTAAATTCTAATAGGGAAAACATTAAAGATAAAACAAACAAAAATTCTTCAGGGTCCTCAGTAATACCCAAGAGTAAAGAGATCCTGAGTCTAAAACATTTGAGAACTGCCACTTATGCCTCAGGTGATATTTCCTCTGAGAAGTGTTTGCTTGGGTCTTTCACCAAGTAATCTCTGTGGTTTGTACCCTATCATAGCACTTATATTGTGGTGGGTTCATTACTTACTCATTTAGGCTGGAGTTTCCAGAAAACTCCATAAAAGAAGCAACTCTGTTATATCCCAAGTACCTGCCACAGTTCTAAATACATAGTAAGTGCTCAATAAACATGTTTAATGAGCTTCGTTCAGGCGTTTGGGGATGAGAACTATGTTTTAAAGTATAACCATTTTGTACTTAATGATGTATTCATTAATTTTTTTATTTACTAATACTTGAATGAATTTTTAGAAACAGGTTCACAGGCTTTATTTACATACACACATGCTTTCTCATGCATATACATATATATGGAAGAAGTAAATACACATTAGAGCAGAGCATCTATTACCTGAAGCCAGGAGCTCTATTTCTGAATCTTTTATCTTCCACAAATAACTATAGAGCCTTGGATAAGTCTTTTATTCCTTTGAATCTAACTTTCCTCTTCAAATAATGGTCACAGTATGAATATGATTATATGTGAAAGGTATCAAGTGTGTTTGTGAGTTATATTTTATTAGAAATCTATGCATAAACATAGATTTATCTATATATTAATTTTTTTTACAGGAAAGATGATAAAGACTATGCTTTAAAACAGATAGAAGGAACTGGGATCTCTATGTCGGCATGTAGAGAAATAGCAGTAAGTGAAACTTTTTATGATCATCAACTGACTTAAGAGTGTTTACTATATAAGTCTTTAAATGTATCTGTCACATATATACACATTAATTAAAAGTTGGCAAATATTTTTTGTGTTTCAACCACCTACAGAAAAATCTTTTTTAAAGAAAAGTAAAAGTGGCGTGTAATTCTAGCAAAATTTTCTATATTTATTTGGGATTAGATCATTCTTGGTTATTTTAATGAATGTTTTACCAATAATCACTAAATAGTTAAGTGTCAGTTCTTTTGCCTATTTCACTGAGAGTAATAAAGTGGTATGTTTGTTGATATGCAATTAGTATTTCTATTTTAATGAGATTAATGTCAGTACTTCTGAATTTAGAGAGTGTTATTTCATTTTCATTATATCTGTCCATTCAAATTTTAGTGTGTAAAAATATGTGCCTGTTTCTTTTGGGAGCACAGCTGTCCATACAGTAATTAGAGTCTCATTTTGTTTTAAAAAGAAATATTTCTCATTTTAATGCTTTGCTTTTTACATCTATAAAGATGTTGCAGATTTGTAATTTGCATTTTCTTTTTATATTATTGATTTCTTATCTTTATTCTTTCTCACTTTTGGCTTACATTTCTTTTTATCTTCTTATGGTAGAACTTTTAATCACTGATATTTAGACTCTTCTAAGTAATTAAAATTTTAAATTTCCCTCTAAGCCGAAGTTTACTTGCATTCCAAAAAGACTTCTATATTGTATTTTCATTATCTTTTAGAACTAAATAGTCTCAATTTTATTTGTGATCTTTTTCCTTTTATTCATGGATTATCTAGAAATGTATTGTTTAATTTGTAAATATGTGAGACTTTCTAGATAATGTTTGTTACTGACTAATTTATTTCCATGTACTCAGAGAAAAGAGACCTTGTATTTTAGAAATGCATAATGATATAGTTACAGGTGAAATTGTATTATGTCTAAAATTTACTTCAAAATAATTCAAGGTGAAGTGGAAGGAATGCATTTGAGTATAAATAAAATACAATAGGCTACCAGTCAATAATGGTATGTGGTGGTTGGCTTTACTATTCTGTTTATTTTGCTTTTTAGAGAAATTCTGTAATAAAAATTTAAAAAGAAATCCATCTCTTCTGGAAATTCTTATTAAAACTCTCTCCCTTCCATTTATTAAGCCTTCTTCTCAAAAGTCCTGTGTCCCCACTGCTCACCTCCATTTTTCTCTGTGATCTGCACCACTTTATTTCTTTCATAAAACTTGCTAACATAATTCTAAGGAGTTTCTTTTTGTTTCTTCATTTAATAACGTTCTATTTGTTGTCCCTACTCCCACTGGACTATACCATTTCTTCACTAGACTGTACTAGGTATTGACATGACAGTCCTTGCTCAGTAAATAATTGTTGTACAAGAAAGGGAGGAAAGAACAACTCTGAGAATTTCTACTAAATTTAGGGACATTCATTGTATATCTTCATCTTCATTGAATTGTAAATGGTTAGTTTTATATTTCTCGAATTTCCTGTGCAGTGGAATTCCTTTAATTTAGTGGTTTTACAATACTGATGGCTTTACACCATCAGTATTCCAAGAGACTGCTTTGTAGTTGAGGTAGGGGAGCAAAGGCAGCAGAGGTAAAGCCTCAGTCACACTCTACATTTATAGCTTACAATTATATTTTCCTTGTACCTTTAGTAATTTCAACACAACTGCATCATATTTACAGTAAAAATTTAATTTATTTTTGCTATGCAATAAAATTTTAATATTAGAAATCAGTGTCACGTTGAGATAGTAGAGATTTTCTTACCTTTTTCCTTACAACTCTAAGTGATATTTATTGACAAGATACAGTTTTAAATATTTTTTTATTTGTACTTTAAGAGTTCAGATTAAGTGTGACATATTTGGATGAATTAAATGTTTTGTATATTTATCAGTGACCTTGGTACTCAGGAAATTTATTATAAGACTTTATTTCCTATATAGTTAGATAAACTTAATGGTTTCTATGATAGAAAGCATTGTATAAATTTATTTAAAGATATCCTTTAAAAAATTCTAACATAAAATCTTGAAAAAGGTAAAATTAACTTATCAAATGTAAGAAATAGGCATCTACATTCTATGGACTCTTGAAGGGGTTGATGAAATACTAATGTTCTATTGATTAGAGTGTGAACTGGCATCTACTGTAGTATTAGAGCACAATCTCAGAGTGTTACAAGTAATGACTAAGGCCCTAACCAGATTACCTGGGCTCTTGACTTTACCACTTAACTAGCTTTAGGGTTCCAACCAAGTTACCTAATTTTCCTGTGTTTTTGTTTCCTTATTTGTAAAATGGAAATGATAGTCTATCGCAGGGATTATTTTGTGGAGCTTTGAAGACATACTGAAAACTCTGGGTAGATGTTAGCTGCTCCCAGTATCAGTTACCACTAAAGTAGCCACAACATTAGAATTGTCTGCTTACTAACATTTGTATCTACTAGAGGACTTTAGTAAAAGCACATTTTGTATCCCAGGAGCTAGTGAAGTATCCATCACAGAGAGTCTGACTTATAGTAGGCATTTGGTAAATGTTAGCCCTGCCTGATCTTTTGGAAGTATTTCAGTGTAAATATTTACCTAGAGGTAAATACCCACTGAGACTGTCATTCCGTCTCCAGTCCAGTCTCCAGTCCCGCAGTGACCTATCTCCTGATAGACCTCACTTCTAAACAGAGTGTTTTACATGCTCAGTGTAATAATTATTACTTTATTAGTTTGCCAAGGCTGCCTTACAAAATACTGCAGACTGAGCGGCTTAAACAACACAAATCAACTTTCTCAGTGGTGGAGACTTTAAGTCTAAGATTAGGGCACCTGCAGGGTTGGTGTTCTCTGTGACCTCTCCATGACTTGCAGCTGGACACCTATTCAGTTGGTTGTTCCTCTCTGCAATGCCCCTCATGTTTTTGTGCTTAATCATCACTTCTTATAAAGTCACCATTCTCCTAAAATCACATTTTAACTTTTTTCCTTAAGGACCTTATCTACAAATATAGTTAGGTTTAGAGGTGGTTAGGGCATTAACAAGAGTTTGGGAAGAATGCAATTCAGAACATAACACTCACTCACTATTCTTATTATAAAAATAAAAATAAGTAATAGTTCTTATTACAAAACAGTTCTTATTATAAAAATCATTACTCTTGAAGATTTTTTTCTGACTAATCCAATGAGCTTTTTTTTTAAAAAAAAATGTATTGTTTTTAAATAGGTAGAATTTTTTTTAAGAAGTCGATTTTTTATGGTGAAAGCAGTGGTATTATCAAATAGATCAGATCTTAGATCAGAAGCCAAGGAATATGTTGTATGATGCCCTTTAATATATTTGTGTATTCTGTTTATTCATGAATTCATTTTTTATATATTCACCAGATTTTTTTTAATTGAGGTAATACTTAGATACTTTCATCAGTATGTAGTGTACCCAGCACCAACTCATTCATAGTCTACCACCATAGTCCATTGTGCTTTCTTCCCTTTTTGTTCTTAACCCTCCAAATATTTAATGAGTACCTACCAGGTACCAGGCAGTATACTAGAAGCTAAGTGTGGTTGTAACTAAGATGCAGTGCCTGCTGCCCCTGTCCAGTTCATAGCCTAGCATGTATTTAAAATATCTGTGACGCTGGATTGTAAAATCCGCCCCCCCCCCCCGCACCCAGGGTATTAGATAAATACTGGTGTTAGAGTATTGGCTTTATATTTTAAAAATTAATTAAAAAGGCATTTAAATCTTGATTCTGACCACTTCCTAGGATTGTAACCTTGAGCAAATTATTTAATCCCCTTCAATCTTCATTTGCTCATTTTTAAATTGGAATAATACAAATATTGCCTGGGGTAGTTCATGTTTGAGAAAAAGCATGTCATATGCGATGCATCTTAGTTGGCTTCTGTTTAGAAAGAACTTAATAAAATGGTTGCTGCTACTTTCTTTTTTTAAAGTATAGGAACTAAGCCTTATCTTGGAGGTGAAATTGAGTAGATAGCTTTATATGTAGGTTTTTAATAACTGGAGGGGACTTTTGCCAAAGCTTTGGAGTTTGTTTGTTATAATTTCTACCATGGCAGTTTCCAGAAAGGATTTGAAATAGCTGCCTAGCTGAGAAGTGTTTTCCAATTGTGAGGTAATGGAAAAATCACTGACCCAGAATGATGATGAACTAAGAGTTAAGTTTAGCTCTTCCAGCCAGTTGGATGATTTAAGGAGACACCAAAGTCTATCAGATTCTTTACCTTGTTTATCATTTTAGATGTTGGCCTTTAGGTTTTTGAGATTGTATATAATCTCTCTAGTCTTATAAAGTTGAAATTATATTCTAAAAGCAGAAATACATAATTTGAACCTAAATAATAATCATTTTCAGAGTATAAACCTTAATGATTTAATATATAGCCCATTCATAGTTTTTTCTTTGCTGAATTTATAGCTCCTAATATAGTATTAACATTACATTTATATTGATTCTTGTTTTGGTGGCAGTATTTTTATTAAAGGTCATGAAGTCTTAATTTCTAAGATCTTGATTTTCTCACATGCCTGTCATATATTTGGAACACATTTGGAAGGCACCATGTAAGTCAGTTTTAACTGATAAAGATATAACACCAGGTTTCATGAGTTTTATTGATCATTGTTGCAATTTTTGTATTCCCATGGTGGAGTGGGAGAGCTTTTTTTAACTGATGGATTGTTAGGGCCATTGTGGTTATTAAATGTGGGTAAAATAAGGAAATAACAGATTTTAAGTAGAAGAATGTCATTCTAGGAGTAGAGCACATAAAAATGTACTCTTTTTGGATGCTTCTATCTATACAAGTGCTCTATTATTAAAAATGTTAATTTTAATTAACATTATTTAAATGCCTGAAAAAACAGAACCTGTATCTCACAGAATTATAGATTTTAATTTTCATCTGATTTTTTAAAAAGATTTATTTATTTGTGCATACAAGTAGGTCAGAGCTGTGGGGGGCGTGAGAGGAATCACCAGAGACAGAGTAGGGGAGCAGAACAGGAATATCTACTGAAATGCACTGCTGGTGGAAGCTGTGCTGTGTGGGTTAGCTCCCTGGCTGGGGATGGAACTCATACTGTAGTGGCTGGCAATAGCTTAAGAGTACTGAGACTAAATTTAATCCCTGTGCCATGCCGCCAGGGAGGCCCTTCTTCTGATATTGATGTTGATGAATATTATATTGTTGCTATTGGTTTTTAAAAAGAATTACAAGGTACAAATTTGTTTTAAGTTCAAATATTTTATGTTATCAAAACATAGGACAACCAAATATTTGTAAATCCAGTCTGATAGAATGTAGAATATGAAAAGAAAAAAACAATAAAAGCAAACCAGCTGAAAATTGGGTAAAGGACTTGAATAGATACTTCTCCACAGATAATATACAGATAACAGACAAGCATATGAAAAGATGCTTAGCCTCATTAGTCATTAGAGAACTGCAAATCAAAACCACAGTGAGATACCTACCAGGATATGGCTGTTATTAGAAAAATATAAAAAAGAAAGTAAGTGTTGGTGAGGATATCAAGAAATTGGAATCCTCATGCATTGCTAATAGGAATGTAAAATAGTATAGCTGCTGTGAAACCTATTTTGGTGGTTCCTCAAAAAGCTATATATAGCTATTATATGATGCAGCAGATCTCCTATGTATATATGTAAAACTTTGAAAGCAGGAACTCAGTTACCTGTACACCAATATTCATAGCACCATTATTCTCAGTAGCCAAATAATGGAAATGACCTGAGTCCATTAGCAGATGAAAGGATAAACAAAAAGGAATGAAATTCTGATACATGTTACAATATGGATAGACCATGAAGCCATTATACTAAGTGAAATAAGCCAGACAAATGTTGTATGATTATACTTACATCAAGTACTAGTGTAGGGAAATTCAGAGATAGAAAATAGTATAACAGAAGTTATCTAGAACTGAGGGGGAAAGAGAAATGGAGAATAATTATTTAATAGGTGCAGTCTTCCTTTTAGGACAATGAAAATTTTCTAAAATGCATAATAGTGATGGTCATATACCAGTGTGAATATACTTAAGCCTACTGAATTGTGCACTTAAAAATTGTTAAAATGGTAAATTTTTATACAGTTTACCACATTTTTAAAAATTATAGCAAAGCAAAATATTAACAGCAGAATAGACATTTATATCTTCGAGTATCTTTACCCCAGAGATTTTTGCTCATTTGTTACTGAAGCACCTGTATGAATATCTCAGAATTGTGTGGGTATTTATTAGACTTTCAGGATTTTTACCATAGGACTCATATTGCTTTTGAATTACACCTGTAGGTTTTTCAAACATTTTTATGGCAATGATTTTTAATGGTTTTCCTTTGTTTTGCAGTTACTTCGAGAGCTTAAGCATCCAAATGTCATCTCTCTTCAAAAGGTGTTTCTGTCTCATGCTGATAGGAAAGTATGGCTTCTGTTTGACTATGCTGAGCATGACCTCTGGGTAAGGTGAATTCTTGGTATTCATGGAGCCATTGGTTTCAGTCAAGTATTAAAAGGCTAAAAAACAGCTTAAAGAACTCATCTTTTTGTGAGATTCAACTAAATTTACAGAGTGTGCTTGATAAATATCTGTGCTAGAGTATTTTGTTTACTTTTTTGAGCTTTGTAAATACTACACAAAACAAATCTGAGGAGTTTAAATAACTATTCAGTATTATTTCTTAGTAATGTATTTTTTTAAATGAAAGGTAATGTTATATAAAGGTAAATATGTTATAAAATTTAAAAACAAGCAACATATTTCCTTTTATTCTGTGGTATAAAAGAAGTGAAATGAGAAGGTGATATCCTCATGTAAGGAAACAAATATGTTGTATCTGAGACTTCATGCTTCTGTTGTCAAATGACATTAGACAAGTCTCTTGCAGCTCTGAAGCTATAGCTCCTCTCATATGTAGAATATGATATCTGTGCTATTTTTTGCAAGATTTTTCTGAAGATAATTTTGTTTACTAAAAGCCTTGTATACTAAATGTACTACATTAATGTAGGAAACTATAATTTATTTATTGGATATCATTCACAACTGATATTTAGTATCCTAAAGCACTTTTTATTTCCATCAGCAGAAATTCAATATTGTATTGACTTGAATTGGGCATATTCTTGTAGAGGAAGAACTTTGTGGGAAAGCACTACTAGAAAATGAAATTGGCATGAAAATAGATTCTAGTGTCTATTGGGCTTTTAGTTATTTTGTATTTACCTGCCATGTATTAAGAATATTTTTAATTATCTAGACCCAATTAAATATTTGAAGATTCTCAAAATCAAGTACTTCATCAAAGTTTATTAGTTAAGATAATATTTTTGATCAAAGTTTATTAGTTAAGATAATATTTTTAAAATACTGTATTTAAAAATTGGTATAAACTAAGATTTTAAATTTATTTTGTCTAAGTAGCAGAAATACAAAAGTTGCCTTGACATTTTTTTTTAACTTGGGTTTTACTTAAATTAGTATTTGTAGGAGTCTTGGATAATTATAAAATATCGAGGATAAAATATAATGAAAATCTAACAGAATAGCCAAAATAATTTTGAAACATAAAACTTACATTTTGACAAGTCTTGTATGAAGAAATATGTTAGCCAGCTGACAGTTTAAAATGCAAAAAAAGGAATAAAAATTGAATATTACATTAATTCATTAACCATTTTTTACTACTGTGAATATTTAATTTCTATATCATTAGTAATAAAGCCTTTAAACATTTTTGTATACTAAATAAACATGGCTTTGAATTTATGAGGATAAATGAAAGGTAAAACATCCTGAGGCAAGAGATTATAATGTTCTGGTTTATTTTTTTAAATCTTCAAGATAATTTATATTTTTCTTTCAGCTGTTTGTAAATGCAAATAAGAAATTTGGAGAGGAAATTAGTACAAACTATAGTAAAACTGTTTAATAGTAAAGTCACCTTTTGAAAATGGTAGAATAGTCTTCAATTCTTGCTGATTTCCAGAAATAGCCTCATTTATATAATTTTAACTCTTTTGACAGACTTAAGAAATTAAAACTTATCTGGGTTTCATATGCTTTAGGATTTATCAGAAATATTTTCACTCTAGATTTCTATTTTCCATGTGAGTTGACCCAAGCTGTTTTTTTATAAATTATCTGGTAGGAATTGTTTTCAAACAAATAGTAGACACTTGAAATTTTCCCTCACTGTTTTATGAAAATGTTGTCTAAGATCCATGCTGGTTGCAATTTTTTTCTTTTTAAGCCTTTCTTTAAAGGAAATCCAATGAAATCAAAGTAAAATTCTATTAATAGAAAATCTGTTAAATAAGGGTTGCCAATCTTGAATTCATCACTTGTCATACTCAAGCCTAACATGAAATCAAATTATATGATCCAGGTTATGAGAAATTTACAGACTGGTTTAAAAAACAGTATTATAAACAGGCTAATTATAATGATCATAAGAAGTAGTATTCAATTTGATCCCTAGCAATCTGCTATTTTATACTTAATTTTATATCTAGGTATAATAATTATATTTTTACAAGATATACTGCATATTTTGATAGAATATTACAGGTGCATAAAGTTACTGATTACTGACTTAATCATTTTATCAATACTCATTTAAGCCAAGTAAGTACTTTTAGTGTTCATTTTAACAAAGACCAAGCAATAATTCAGCTTACTAAACCTAATCTTTTGTCCATTTTGTTTTCTTATTTTAATTGGACTATCAAATTAGCTAGGGTAAGATTGCACAGGGTAACAAAAACAGCTGCAGTAAAGAGTCATTTTAAAAAATTGCTTGGGTGTTGGTGAAATTTCCAGGTATGAATACCCACACATTTGTTATATATTTCTAGAGTAAATATAAAGGTAAGAATTTCCTTCACAGTAGTTTTTTTCTAACTACCGAACTATTGGTAAAAAGTAACTTGTGATACTTTAGTGAAAATGTTAACTGAAGAAATCAGTTTATTTTATCTTCTTTTACATACTTTAAAAAAAAATGACTAAGAAGAAAAATAATGTAAATGCTACTAACATATAGGTTAATTATGCTACATATGTACCTTACATTCTACCAGGTAGTCTTTGTGATATATTTTTTCTTTAGAAAGTAAAACTGTTTTACTCATTAATCATTTAATTATTCCTTATTCATGTTCTATTTTCCATATCATAAAATAGGAAAAGGAAATGTTAACGTATAATATTAAATATCTTACTCCTGTTTTAATGTTTGTTAATTTCAAGAGGAGACTTAATATTCACTTACAAATTTTGGCCAAGAGCTCTTTTGCATATTAGATGACAAGCATAGATATAGTGATGCACACAGCAGAGATGATTGCAGCTGGCTACTAGATTTTCTTGCAGTTTGGGTGCTTTAATTAAAATGAAGAAACCTGTCAAGAAAGTTTGAAACATTGGACCTTGTTTCTGTTGAGGTACATTTATTTACAAAGTGATTTTTCTATTTGTAAAATGGTACTATCTTTTACCAGATGTCCACTAACAATATACGTAAGAAACTTTAATATATGTGACTGTTTTTCTCATCTGGAAATTAAATAGTTTTAAATAGCTCTAGTGTGAACTAGTCATTTAAATGTTATTTCTTTGTGCATGGGTGTATATTCCATGCTTTCTTTATAATCCATGTATCATAAATATCACAACCATGCTCTATATCAGCTAGACATTTGCTCTGTTTCCCTTTCATATAATCACTACAGAATAAAAAGATTCTGTTCTCCAATAATAATAATAACAATAACAGCAATAAAGACACAGAAACCAAAAATGAGGAGACAAGGACAGACTGGGGACACCTGGTGGGGAGGGGAGGGGGAGGG
>JAGFMF010011789.1:115877-198155 GCA_019455555.1 Galemys pyrenaicus | reverse complement strand
CACGAGGGACTGAGGTGATGGTGCGCTGGTGAGATGGTGATGGGGAATACATGGGGATTACAATTAATGGCAAGTATATGTAAATTTTAAAATATTTTAATAAAAAATATAAAAAAAAGATTCTGTTCTCTTTTTTTGAATTTTTTTATTGAATATTTCCACCAGAAAACAGAAGATCAAGTGATTTTAATTATACTTAAAAAAAATAAAATCACATTTTCCCCCAGTAATCATTTAAATTTTCTAAGACACCGTCACTTGCTTAGGAAGTGAAATTTTAGCTCCGGTTACATATTAGGAAATTTTGAAGTTATTTATGTTACTCAACAAAATGTGAAATTATGTTTTCACTATCTTTGGGAATCTCAGTGTTTCTTTTTCTGTTAGGAAATTATTATATATCAAATGATCTTTCCATCTTCTCTTTTTCAAGCTATTGGTGATATTTTTCTTTCTTTCAGCATATAATCAAGTTTCACAGAGCTTCTAAAGCAAACAAGAAACCAGTTCAGTTACCTCGGGGAATGGTGAAGTCACTATTATATCAGATCCTAGATGGGATTCACTACCTGCATGCTAACTGGGTGTTGCATAGGGATTTGGTAAGTTGACATGTAGTTACATTTAAGGTAGAAAAATGATTTTGTAGTTGGATGATTTTCTACTTGTCTCTAGATATTAGTACTATATTCACCTTGTAGAGGAAGAGATAGTGCTTTAGTCTCAAAATATAGCCTAGCCTGTACTGTTTATATAATGCATCCTACTTCTCTGACATACACTAGCTAGTATTTAATGAACAGGTGAAAGAGGTCACAGTTGTTTTCCTAATAAGCTTTTGTTTCTTTTTAAGTCTGTAAAATAGAATATTGTTTTGCTGTTGATTATTAGATGCCAGGCAAACTCTAGAAATTAATATATTTATGAATAACTTGAAAATAAAACCCTTGTAGTCCACTAATACTAAGTTACATATCAGGAGCTTTTAACTAAATCTGCTTGTTTTTTAAACCCATTATACTAGTAGCAGTCTCTTGAAAATGTCTTTATTAATTGTGTATACTTCTAAGAAGTCTTGCTATGTGAAGTTACATTAAATTATTAAGAATTTAGAGACTTCAGAAGTTGACTGTCTTATTTTTTGTGATTAAATAGTTGGTGCTTTTTGTAAAAAACTAGTCTCGCATTTAAATTGCATTATTATTAATTAGATCTTCATAGATTGGAATTATTTAAGCCTCAAATTGTCTTTTCTTATTGTAATTTTGTTGTTCTTTACTTTGTAAAGGTAGTAGCTATAGTAATTACAATAGCCGCTTCCTTTTAAACAGTTAAACATAAAAAATGTTGTAAATGATGAGTTGGTTTCTAATTACATGTATGTAAAGGTAAAAAACTTGCAGTTGTTTTTGAGGTGAAACTGACCTAGCACTCACATAGGTATTCTTTACAGGAAAATTTAGATTTAATGCATTCAATCGGATCTTCAAATCAGGTGTTCCACTCTAGTTCTTTCATCTGCCTTCAATAAAATCTTGAAATACATTTAATGGTAACTATTTTATTTGCAATTCTCATACTTAGCATTAAATCTTGTTCCAATAACATCAGAAATTTGTTTGGAGAAAACTTTTTTCCTTATGTAAACTTTATTTTTAATAAATTAGAACATTTAGTTATAGACAATGGATTTACAAAACGAATTTTTTTTTTTTTTTTACTGGATCACACGGTAAATTTATTTTTAATTTTTTGTGGACCCACCATACTGTTTTACAAAACGAATTTTAAAAATCCTTTGGCTTTTTGTGAAATTTCAGCTTTTAAGAATGGCATTAACTTAGGGAAAACTATTACTACTCTTTAGTGACTGACTTTTTTATGATCTCTAAAGGGGCAAAATCTGTAGCTAGAGTGCATTTTTTCCATAGGGCTAATTATGCCAAAATAACATTTCCAGGTTTTTGTCCCCTTCCAGTTATCCGCTTATATAAAATTTCCCCAGTCAGGGAAATAATAATAATAGTTCTGGAACTCTTACTGTCTAAAAATGATGAGTGCATCTATATGAATATTTTAAGAAAAATTGGCAGAAAGGAAGCACATGGAACATTTATTTTTGTGAGATAATTTATGTTCCAAACCAAACTTTTTAGTGTATGTGTGTGTATATATGTACACATATACACACACAACTTTATGTCTTTGGGGAGTGAAATAGTTCAACTACCATTCTTCAGTCCTGCTTCTGCCGTTACCATCTATATTAGTGAGGGTTCTCCAGAAAATCAGAATGTAGATATGGAGAGAGAGGAAGTAACACATTATTTTAACACATTCTCTTAGGTGATTGTGGAGGCTTGCTAAATTCAAAATTTTCAGAGTAAGCCAGCAACGTGGAGACCCAAGCTAAGAGTTGCAGTCAAGCACAGAGGCAGTCTACTGGCAGAACTCTTGTTTAAGGAAGTTCAGTTTTTGTTCTGACAGGGTGAGAGGCTCATCCATGTTAAAGGATAATCGACTGTACTCAGAATTCACCAATCTAAATGTTAATTTTATACACAAATACCTTCACAGAAACATCCAGAGTAATATTTAACCAATGTCCATCACTGTGGCCTGGCCAAGTTGACACATAAAACAATCATCCTGTACAAATGAGTAAACAGAGGCACAAGGTGAAGTAATGTGGGAAAAGTTATTTCTGGGTTTTTTCCCCTTCCAGTTATCTGCTTATATAAAATTAGAGTGTTGGGTAAGGATTTTTACATGATACTGTAAGGAGGAACTAAGTCTGAAAAGTCAATGAAAACTTCAAATAAAGATGTTTTTAAGTGATTCAACATAAGGAAAGGTTCCAACTCTATTAACCCGATCAGATTGAGCTTGTTGTTTTTCCTAAAACCAATCAAATAGTAAAGCATGAAGCAACAAAATCATATTTGAATACTTGTGTAGAAGCCAAGGTTTGATTTCGTAATGGAGTCTGAACTCCTTTCTCTGAAAAGATATTTCCCATGGGTTGAATAAAGCACATTAACAACGACATGAGAAATTTCACTAAGCGTGCCCATGATTTGAATCTTTTGAGGACACACAGTAAGTTCATTTTCTGTCTGGCCTCTTTCAGTGTAACTGATTATTTTTATAATAAAACTAACTAAATTTAGGAATGGTTTTCATTAGCAGTTTGTAAAATAAATTTCAGAATCAGTTACCTTTTCTTTTGCTAGGAAAGATTCTGTGTAAAAATTTACTTAAAAATTTGCAAATAACCATAAAATTTACTGTCAAAAATACACATGCTAGTATTTGTAAATTCAAATGAAAACTGACTCTACAGTCTTGACTCCTGTATCTCCTTAAACTTTTTTACCAGACACCCTAGAGTTGATTTGCCTGCTTGAATTTCCTCCTTCCTTCATCTCCATTGTTTGAAATTTTATTCATCCTTAAAGTTCTGCTCTATTTCCCTTCCCACACACAAACTTCTCCACCCAGCCCTTAATCACCACAGCTAAAAGTGAGAATGTTTACATGGAAAATGGCATAGCAGTTACTTTGAACTACTGGTGGGGCTCTCAGTATGTTCTTATTCTAGTATGTTCTTATTTGATTTTAAGTTCCTGAGGGCATAGTCTGTGATTTACTAAGTGTTTTATCCCTCCCAGTGCCTAGCAAAATACATTGTAAATGTAGGGAGGATTGCCTAAATTGTCCAGTGAATGAATGAGCTCATTTGTAATGGAAACAAAGTGACTTCGAAGGTTATTCTCTATAGGGTGTTCTAATACTATCAGTATCCACAAAAGCATACATAGTCTTGTTATTCTTTTTTTTTTTTTAAACCACCTTGTTTTTGCTGTGAATGGCTTAAGTAGGAAAGCACCAAACCATTTTTCTTTTCATATGACATTTTAAGTCCTTTCATCGGCCTTCCTCAGTCTACCTAAGAAATCCACTTGCCAGTCAGTTCAAAGACTATTCAAATAATGATACTGATCTGTTGATCCCTCTTATCTCACCGTTTCCTCTATACAATATTTTTGTTCCACTCAGTGATACTATTTCCTGACCTGTTGCCAGTTTTTTCCAATGTTCTACTTATGTAATTCTCTTTTCTTTTTCCTTTAATTTTCACATGTGGATATCTCTATCATGGTTCATTTACATATCTCATCTTTTCTGAAAAACACCTTAAAGTTACAGCTGCATAAATTTTTCTATAATTATAGGTAAGAGGGCAATAACTGCCTCTTCCTAAATATAGCAGTAGTTCTGAATTTGCATATTCTGTTTTTATACTACCAATTTACCAATTTACTAACAATGTAAGTAATTTTTCACTAAATTGTTCACTTTAAATTTTCTAGTACACTCAATGTCACCTGAATTTTTGGTTTTTTGTTGAAAATATTTGTCTAGCATATTAGACCATGCAAATGGTCTACACTTAAATCAGACTCTGACCATTAAATACTTGGACTGGGCCCGCCCTGGTGGCGCAGTGGGTTAAGCAATGCACTATGGAGCAAACCGCAACCACTGTAGCATGAGTTCAATCCCTGCTGCCGGCCAGGGAGGGGACCCACATGGTGCGGCAGACCTCTCCTGCCTCACCCACTGCTCCCCTCAGCAGTGTGTTTCAGTCAGTCTGCCTGTTCTGCTCCCCACTCTGTCTCTTGTGGATCCTCTCACCCCCCCCCCCACTCATGGCTTGTACCCCAGTTCTTGTATGAATAAAAAAATAAATCTTAAAAAAATAAATAAATAAATACTTGGACTTGTGACATATTCCCTGTGGAACTTACTAGAATGTAAAATAGTAGTTAATATGACTGATTTATTGCTATTATTTTTATTAAGTGTGTGTCAAGTCTTTGTATGATCATTAATTTGTTAAATCTTTGAAAATCTAATATCCAAATCTCATATTACCTCAATGATTTTATCATATCGTTGTATTTAACATGAACAATGAAGTACTTAGAGTTGTATTTTTCTTTTTTAAGATTTATTTATTTGTGCATACAAGAAGTGGAGTACAGGCCAGGGGTGCAGGGGGTGAGAGGATCCACCAGAGACAAAGTGGGGAGCAGAACAGGCAGATTAACTGAAATACACTGCTGAGGGGAGCAGCGGGCGAGGCAGGAGAGGTCTGCTGAGCCATGTGGGTCACTTCTCTGGCTGGGGCTCGAACTCACACTGCAATAGCTGCAGATGCTTTGTAGCAGTGCTTAACCCCTTGCACCGTAAATAGAGGGGAGGCCCCATATTTTATTTTTAAAAAATATATGTATTTATAGCATATGTATTATATGTAAATATATATTATATTTAAATATTATATGTTACATTATTTCTGTATTACATATTTTTAAATATATTACTGAATACCATTTTTATTTTTTTCATAACATAGGATTTCTCCCCTTAGATATGGTCACCATAGTTCTCCCACCACCAAAGTACCTACAGTCCTCCACATGCATTGTGCTTTCCTCTCTCCCATTTTCTCCCTTTCCCTTTTTATCCCCTCTCTCCATCCTTTCTTTGATGCCTCAGATCTATGTTCAGTTTTCAAGAGTTGGTTTTAAAATTCGTCTTTGTCTGATCCTTTGGTTTCTCTATATTCCACATGTAAGTGAAACCATCCAATAGTTATGTTTTTCCTTCTGGCCCACTACACTTAGGAAAATCCCTTCCAGACTCATCCATGTAACTACAAATAGCATGAGTTTATCTTTTATGATTGTTGAGTTATTCCATTGTGTGTACATACCACATCTTCTTGATTCACTCACCTGAGGTAGGTAGGTTGTTTATATATCTTGTCCACTATAAATAGTGAAACTATAAACATAGTCAAGCAGCTTTCCTTTTCAATTAGTGTGTTAGTGTTCTTTAAGTAGACACCCAGGGTGGAATTGCTAGGTCGCATGTAAATCCACTTTTTAGTCCTTTAAGGAATCTCCACACTTCTTTCCATAGGGACTTATGCAATGTAAGAAAGTTCCTTTTTCTTCACACCCTAACCAGCACTTGTGTCTGTTTTTTGTTGTTGTTGTTGTTTTTTAGTATGGGCTATTCTTACAAATGTGAGGTGGTATCTCATTGTGATTTTGATTTACATTTCCCTGATGATAAATGATGATGAATGTTTTTCATATGCCTCTTGGCCATCTACAAGTCTTTGGAAAAGTGCCTATTTAGCTCTTCTACTCATTTTTTGAGTGGATTGTTTCCTTTTTGTTGAGTTGTGCAAGCTCCTTGTAGATCTTCAATATCAGTCCTTTGTGAGATATATGGTATGCAAATATTTTCTCCTATTCTGTAGGGTGTCTCTTTATTTTGGCTACTTTTTATTTGCTCTACAGATTTTTAGTTTGGTGTAGCCCCTGTTGTTTATATATATTCTTCTTTGTTTTCCTTATTGCTTGAGATAAAACTAAAAATGTCTCTGGATTTTCATGGTGTATTTTACACATTAAGCTTTTCTCTATGTATTTTATGGTTTTAGGTCTTACATCCAAGTCTTTTATCCATTTTGAGTTGATTTTCATGTATGGTGATAGATAGTATTCTAGTTTCATTCCTTTGTATATGGCAGCTCAGTTTTCCCAGCACCATATATTGAAGAGCTTTCCTTGTTCCACTGCATTTACTTTCCTTCTTTGTCGTAGATTTCTTATTCATAAATGTGTGGTCTTGATTCTATTCAATTGGTCTATGTGTCTGTTTTTGTTCCAGTACCATGCTGTTTTAATTATTATGGCTTTGCAGTATACTTTGAAAATCAAGAAGTGAGATACTTACATTTCTCCCCTTTTTAGTCAGGAGCACTTTGGCTCTTGGGGGTCTTTTGTGATTCATATGAATTTCAAAACGTTTTACTTTTTTGAAGAATTACTTTGGGATTTTTATTGGTATTGTGTCGAAATCTATGTATTGCTTTGGGTGGGATATATGTTTTGATGATGAGCAGGGAATATCTTGCCATCTTGGTGTCTTCTGTTTCTTTTAATGATGTTTTAGAGTCTCCCTTGTGTAAGTCCTTCACTTCCGTTGTTAGCTTTATTCCCAGGTATTTATTTTTTTGGTGAGATTGTAAATAGGATTGCTTTATCAATTTCTTCTTCTTCTAGCTCATTGTTTACATTATAAGAGGGAACTGATTTTGTATCCTGCCATTTTGTTGAACTGGCTTATTGTTTTATTTTTTTCTATGGACTTTGTAGGGTTATTTATATTTATTATCATAGCATCTGCAAATAATGATATTATACTACTTTCCAAATTTGGATTCTTTTGATAGCTTTCTCTTGCCTAGTTTATCTAGCTAGGATTTCTAATACTATGTTGAATTGTAGTAGTCAAAGTAGACATCCTTGTCTTATACCAGCTCTTAGTGGACAGCCTCTTAAGTTTTCCACCATTGTAAATGATACTAGCTGTGGGTTTGTCATATATTTTATGATCCATTTAGTTTTACCCTAGTTTTTATATTGTTTTCCTCAAAAATGGGTTCTGAATCTTGTCAAATGCTTTCTCAGCTTTTACTAATAAGATCATGTGGTTTCTACTTTTTCTTTTTGTTGATGTGGTGAATTATGTTGGCTGATTTTCAGTTGTTGAACCATCCTTGTGTTCCTGTCATAAGTCCCAGTTGGTCATGGTGTATAGTCTTTTTAATTCATTGTTAGATTTGGTTTGCTAAGATTTTATTGAGGATTTTTGTGTCTGTGTTCATTAGGAGAATTGTTTTGTCATTCTCTTTCTTTGCATTTGGTGTGATGTTGGCCTAATGGCATGTTTTTGGGAAAAATCCTACTTGATTTTTTTTAAAGAGTAAGAATATGAGCAGGATAGATATTAGTTTGTCTTTCAAAATTGGTCAATTCTAACTTGTTCTACAAACTTGTCTAACCATCTGGTCCTGGGCTTTTGTTTTTTGGAGTGTTTTGATTACTGTTTCACTTTCTTTGCCTGTGATTGATTTGTTCAGATTTTCTATTTCTTCCTATTCAGTGTTGGATGATTGTATAATTCTAAGAATTTGTCCATCTCATTTAGGTTGTTGAATTTTTTTGCATGTAAATGTTCATAATAATCTCATTATCCTCTGAATTTCTGAAGTGTCTACTGTAAATCCTCTTCTTTAATTTTTTATTCTTTTTTTTTTTTTAAAGATTTATTTATTTATGCATACAAGCACTGGGGTACAGGCCAGAGGTGTTTGTGGAGGGTGAGAGGATTCACCACAGAGAGCGGGGAGCAGAACAGGCAGATCAACGAAGTACACTGCTGAGGGGAGCAGCGGGCACAGCAGGAAAGGTCTGCTACACCATGTGGGTCCCCTCCCTGGCTGGCAGCAGGGATCGAACTCGTGCTGCAGTGACTGCGCCTTGCCTCATAGTGCGTTGCTTAACCCACTGCGCCACCAGGGAGGCCCTAATTTTTTATTCTATTTGAGTTTTCGCTATCATTTTCTTAGTGAGCCTAGCTAGAGATTTGTTTATTTTGTTTAGCTTTTCACAGAACCAGCTTTTGGTTTCATTGATCTTTTCAGCTGTCATTTTCATTTCTGTATCATTTATTGGCTCTCTGACTTAGTTCCGTCCCTCCACTGGCTTTTGGATTTTTTTTGTTCTTCTTTTTCTAGTTCCTTAAGAGGAGAAATGAAGTTTTTTTTTTTTTTTAAATAAACTCTTTCTAAAAGTTTGATAATGCAGACCTATATTGCTATATGCTTTCCTTTTAATATTGCTTTTGTTCTGTCTCATATATTCTGTAGTTGATTTGCAGTTCAGTACTCTTATAGTCAGGGAAGATACTAGGTGTGATTTCAGTCTTACTGATTTGTTGGTGCTTGTCTTATGACCTATTGTGTGGGTCATTCTCCAATACTGGAGAATGTCCCATATGTATTTGGTTTTGGGGGGATATAGTGCCCTATAAATGTCTATTAAACTTATGTGATTGAGGGGCTTCCCTGGCCACACAGGTGTTAAAGGCTCAGCACACTGAGCTATCTCCAGCCACTGCAGCATGAGTCGGTCCAAGCCAGGGAGCTAACCCACATGGCACAGCAGACCTCTCCTGTTTCCCTGCTGCTCTGCTAAGCAGCGTATTTCAGTGGATCTGCCTGTCCTGCTCCTGACTCTGTCTCTGGTTAATTTTCTCACCCCCTACACCTCTAGCCTACACCCCAGTTCTTATATGCATAAATAAAAAATCTTTAAAAAATAAAAATAATAAAAAAACTTATGCAATCAAGCTCTTTATAGCAATTGTGTCCTTATTTATTTTCCCTCTTATTGATCTGTCCATTGGTGACATCAGGGTCAGAATTTCCAACCACAAGTATATTTTCTCCTCTCTCTGTTTTAAGATTTGATAGTAATTGTCTGATGTATTTTGGTGCTCCTTCATTTGATAAAGCATATATTGATGAGTGTTATGTCTTTTTGTATTGTTTCCTTAGTTATTATTTAGTGTCCATCCTTGTCTTTTACCTTTTTGAGCTGGAGGTCTATTTTATTTTATGTAAGTACAGCTGTCCCTGCCTTCCTTTGGGTGCCATTTGCTTATAAAATTTTCCATCCCTTTACTTTCAGTTCTGTTTATCCTTGGAAGATAGGTGTGTTTCCTGAAAGCAGCAGGAGGTTGAATTCTATTTCCTAATCTAACTCAGTACCCAATCTTTTTATTGGTGAGTTCAGTCCATTGACACTTAGTGTCATTATTGATTTATTAAAGGTCCATTACTGCCATTTTCCCCTTTGTTTTGTGATTCTATTCAGTTGCTTGTTCAGTTCTTTGTGTTTAATATTCTCTTTGGTTTTTGCACTAGTGCTCCTCTTAATATTTCTTGGTGGGGGGAGGGTTTGTGGTTGCCAACTCCCTAAAATTTTGTTTGACTGAACTTTATTTTTTCATCATATCTGAAGGAGTGTTTTGTGGGATAGAGCATTCTCGGCTGAAAGTTTTTATCTTGGAGTATTATGATCATATCCCTCTATTCTCTTCTTGCTTGTAATGCTTAGTAGTAGCCTAATCTGTGTTCCTTTATAGGTAATCTTCCTCCCTCCCCCCTTCTTCGGCTTCATTATTTTTTCCATCTCTTGGATTCTTAGAAGTTTTACTACTATATATCTTGCTGTGGGTCTCCTTTTGTTGAAGTAACTTAGTGTTCTTTTTACTTCCTGTATTTTTATGTTTAGCTCCTTCAAATTTGGGGAGTTTTCTTCCATATTTCTTTAAATAATATTTTAGTTCCTTTCTCTTTATCTTCTCCTTCTGGGATTCCTGATATTCTTTTATTTCCTTTCCTCGTGGTGTGAGATATTCTTTTAAGATTTTTTTTTTAAGATTTATTTATTTGTGCATACAAAAATAGAGGTGCAGGCCAGAGGTGTGGGGGGTGAGAGGATTCACCAGAGACAGAGAAGGGAGCAGAACAAGCAGATTGACTGAAGTACACTGCTGAGGGGAACAGCAGGTGAGTCAGGAGAGGTCTGCTGTGCTATGTGGGTCACCACCCTGGCTGGGGATCAGACTCCTGCTGCAGTGGCTGAAGATGCTTCATAGTGCAGTAATTAACCCATTGTACCACCAGGGAGGCCTCATGGTGGTCTCATAATTATTGAAATGTTGCTTCATTTTTACCTCTTTGTATCTCTCTTTTTCTATTTTTATTCTTTCCCTATTTGCATCTTTGAGCTCAATGATTTGATCATACGTTCTCATCCATTGCTCCATCTACATCCTGCAATACAATTATTTTCTTATTTGAGGTTTCAGTTCTGCTCTTCTGTTGTAGATTGTGTTTCTCATTACTTTCACTTGCTTTTCTGCGTTTCTTTCTTACCTCTGAATTGTTTTTCTGAGTTTGCTTTGTATTGTTCCATGACTTTAGCTTTCATAATCATTGCAGTTTTAAATTCTTTCTTTCAAAAAGAGTAAAAATACTCTTCAGGTCTTTGTGGTTTGATTCTGGGGTTTTGTTTTTTTCTCAGGTGTATCATTCCCCTGGGGACTTGGTTGACCAGTTGTCTTCTTTTCTTCCTATTCTTTGCTTTGGATTTTCTCTGCTCTAGCTGGGCTTTGTTGTTTATGGGTCCTCTGTCACTGTTGTGGGTTCTTACTGGTTGATGGGTGTAGCAACTAGGGCTCTGTGAAATCTTAGGAGCCCACCCCAGTGTTCCTAGAGGTGTTCTTCTAGCTGGCAGGCCACCCAGGGCTTAGAGTTGTATTTTCATTCTGTTGCACTAAGTGGAATATAATATTACTTGAACTATACTTAATACAACTTTACTTCATAAGTATTTTAGCTATCTGCTAGTTGCTTACTCCTGCCCTGAACCAATTCAAAACAATTTTTGTGCCATTGTAAAATTTCCTAGGAAATAAATCTTTACAGAAATTTCCTTTGAGAGAGTTCCAGTGTGGATGTCCTACTGTGATTAGTACAGGATGTGAAATAGTCCAATGAGCCACTGCATGAACATATTTAAAAGATGCTACAGCTATTTCAAAACTTAACCAGATTTTTTTTGTAATCTCATAGTGTTCCTGTCCTGCAGGTTTTTTTAAATTATACTGAGTAACTTGGAATCACTTGTTGGGGCTTTGGCTGGCCTTGGTAAAGGATGAGTTGGTTTCCTAGCACCTGTTAAATAAGCTCAAAATCTCCCAGTGAGTCATTGACACAAACTCAGTTTAACTCTGTCAAGACATCTTATTATGTATTGATGGTAGCATGATGAATTATCGAGATATTTTGGACCTGACTCTTTATATTGAGGTTCCTGGTTTGCCAGTTTTACTTACTAATATTAATTTGCTCATGATTATATAGTCAGTTGGTTTGTTTTTTCAGGTGTATTTTATTATTGTTTGCTGAATTCTTATACTAGTGAGTAGAAAAATTGAATAGCAAGCTAAATGCCTTGATTCTTGTTACTTGGAGAACTATAACAGAGCTGTACCACTGAATTTAGGGGTTTTTCTTCTAGGTCAGTGATTTTTAAATTGTTAAGTTGTAAGCCATTTGAGAATCAGGAAATCAGCCAAGATAGCCAATGTTTTTCTTTATTTACCTTAATGAAGTAGAGCCGAAAAAATATTGCAGTGCTACATATATATTAAGGGTAGCTATTGAAGCTTTTGTTTCAGTTATATATTTATATGCAAGTATGGCTTATAATATAAATATAGTATTAAACAATGTTCTTCCCATGAGTTGTGTAAAAGTCACTGTGCTAGACTGTCCCTGGAATATCTTTGGGATTAGAAATTAGGGAAAGAACGTTCAGATTAGGAAAAGAGGAGTTCAAGGAAAAATTTAGTCATATTTTTAGAAAATGCTTAATTTCAAATCGAAAATACTTTGTTTTATGTAAACTTCTTGACATTGATAATAAAGTCATTTTGAATAGCATGAACCTTTTAGGTAATATATTTCTATAAGCGGGGCTTATATATGAATAAAAGAACTTCAGGCAAGTTTACTTTCTTCTTTAATTGCTTTCTAAACTATCTGAATAGTTTACAGTTAATGCATGTTGCTATTATAATCAAAATAAATGTTCATCTGGACCAGAAAATTGAGGGAATGTCTGTTACTAAAGTTCACATATACTATTCCACGTGGTCTAGTATATTTTATTTAATGTTATTAAAGGTTAAAAAAAGGCAATGCATACACTTTCTTTTAAGAGAAGAGTTGCTCTTTTTAAAGAGTTTAAAACAATATTTTTGAGTGATTGACCCTAAAAATTGACTTGAAATAGAGGATTGTCTAAGTTTAAAGTCTTCCTAAAAGAGGGGCCAGTGTATTCTTTAAAATTAAATAAGTAAATAAATAAACAGCAAGGACCTGTTTCATTAGTTGGAAAAAGCAAATTAGGAAGAAGGAAAGTTTCATTCTCAGCCTCTATTTTTTTTTGGCCTCTGTGCTTTAGTGTCCTGAAAGTATTGAGAACATATTAAGTATGTTTCTTTAAAACAGCTTCTTGGAAGAAAATGCTATGTGATTTTCTGTTTTAAACATTGCTATTACTTGAGATTTGCTACATTTATTGGGAATTCCAAGGAATTACTTAATATCTTGTTTGTTTAATTGTGTAGGTAGTAAAACTGTAATTATAAAATTATATCAGTAAAATTTAGGCTTGAGGATAAAATGTGTTTTATTGATAACTGGTGAAGGCAAATAGAAATGAGGTAGGTTTGCATTAATTTTAGTTCACATTATGGATGTTATGCTTACATTTACTTAAGTATGTTTACTTAAATGACCAACTGGACTGTTTTCCTCTAGAAAGCATTTATAAACACTGCTGGTTTCTCGAGATCCGCTTCATTTGCTGAATTTTGATGTTGATATAAAACATACAAAAGTGGTTGAAAATAACAAAAATTTGTCTACTCAATTTTAACTAAATAGTAAAACTGAAGATGTCATGTTTTTATATGGGCAGATTGCAAGTTAATAATAAAAATACTGTTAACTTCATTTTTATATTGCTTCTAGTCTACTTAGATTCTGAATGAGTCTTCTTATATACTTTATCAGCACAGTGCTAGACTCTTTCTAGTCAAATTTCTCACCAGTCAAAATGGTTACTTGAAATAATCTCATTGATTTTTTTTAAAGCGTTTAAGATAAATTTTGATCCCAAAATTTGACTCAAAGTAGAGAATTACCTGACTTTTAAGTCAAATGCATCTATTCTGTTTTTCACAGAACTGATAACATCATTATGTTATTTACATAACTGCTCCTATATTTATAAATGAAATTTATTATCATGTAAAATAGTGTGTTTCTAAAATAGAGCTAATTTGAGGTTTTGTTTAAAGGACTTTGAATAATATTATCATACACAAAAATTCACCAAGCTTCTGCCTGCATTTAATATATACTGTTATCTTATTTAATATAATGTTAATGATGAACACCCATATTTTTTCTTTTGATATTTAGACTTTTACATTAGCAAAAGATAAATGCCCTATCTACAGTCAAAATAACAAGAAATGGTTTTGCCAAAGTTTTAGAACTCTCTAAATTTATACTCTGAAAAAGCATGCAAAAATTGATATTTCTATTTCATAAGAGTCGGGCCGTAAGTATTATATCATTTTCTAGAGATCTTAAAATTTGCCAAAGTAATTTAATCTCCTAAAAAGAGAACATACCAGATAATATCTTCTCTTACTTAAAATTGTTGTCTAAACCTATTTTAAGTCACTGGTGCACATGGCAACATATTTTTCATTAAATCTTTTTCAGATTAGCAACCATATCTCTTCACTATTGAATATAAGCAACTGAAATAACTGAATAATAGGGTAAAAGCCAGTCTTCTTATAAGCATAGCAACAAGCCATGTTGACTCAAAGTCTATTTTGCCTTGATACATTAGAGAACATATAAAGACCCCACTTTCATTTCACCTCTAGAATAAAAAGTTCTTTCATTAATGTGATAGCTATGTGACCATTCTTCAATTTCACACCTATATCAGACACCTCTGATTGATGATGGCATTTTTCTCATCTGTCCAATTCCTAATCTTTCTCAAGACAACTTTTTATACTCCTTACTATTCTAGAAGAGTTGGTCTCTTAAATGAAACCAATTTGCCTCCCCTTCTATATGCCAAAATCATCAAATTATTACTTTCTCATGTGACACATTCTGAAGGACAGAAAGCCTCTACTAGAATGCTTATTTATCTCTACAATATAAGGATTGTGCTTTCAAAAATATAAGCGAGCTTTTGGGGAGCATAGCAGAAAACAAGAAAAGTCATGAGACTAAAAGAAGGACATATGCTTTTAAATGTTAACTTTTTTTTTTTTTTGGCTCAGTTAAGTAAAGCAGTAATAAGGATATTACAGCTTCAAATAGTATTATTTCATTGATTTATTTATCATCAGGCAACAAAGGGTGTTCTATAGTAATTTCTGTGCATAGCATAGCTGTATTTGAAGATGTTTCCAGGATGTTACAATAATTTGAAGTCATATTGGACATCTGATTCCCACAGCAACAAATACAATTTAATGGAGTATATGCCTCATTAACATGTTACCCATGAAGTTCAGTATGTTCAAGGTGATTATCTTTGATAGGGCATAAAGTATCATAAACTATTTACCAAAGTTAAAGGTTATTGCTACTAATTTCTGCATTATCCACAACTACTTGAAGTTTTGGCTCTAAAATAAAACGGGTACTACATTCTCCTGCTGATAAATAGAAAAAATAAATTAGCTGTTTTGAAGAATTGAGATACTATTTCAGTGTGTCATTAAGTCCTACAATAAAAATTATCCATGAAGTCTTGACATCAACAAACAGAAATACTAGATTATTCATGATACTTAGTCATTTCTACCTTTTTCTCTTGAGATTTCCACAAGAAATTATATTCACCAGAAAAACTTAGTGTCATCTATGTCTACTAAATCAGAATAGTATGCCTTGGGACATACAGAATGCTACCAGGGAAAATAGTGTGAGGGAGAGGCCAATATTTATAATGCTATTAAAATAACACTTAAGACTTCTCTTTTGTTTATAACTACACAGCATGCCCAAATTGATTTTAAATTCTTTTGTAAGTAGAGGTGATGTTGGTAATGGTTTCAGTCCCAAGAGCTGTTTTATTATGCAGTAGACAGGATTACTTGAAAAGTAATTTTTATTTATTGATTGAACGCTTGGGCCCAAAACCCAATAACTGAGCTAGGCTTTGACAAAGAAACTGTCTATTCCCACAAAAGTTCAAACTCAAGTTTGGAATTTGAGCTATCCAGGAAGTCTGCAATAAATTGAAGAGCAAGAGAGTTTTTTCTCCCTTTGCCTAATAGCAGGCTGATCGATACCACCTATCTCAGGGCTTCTCAGATCTGGGCATTGCTGCTGAATGGTAAGAATGTATATTTAAAGGGAGCAGGTGAGATCTTTTCTACTCCAGCTAGTATAGAAGGAAGAGAGAGATGCCCAGGGGTAGCTGTGCTTTTACTACATGTGATTGAGCACTCCAGTGCTAGAAAAATCCATCACACACACACACACACAAAATTAACCTATTTGTTCGCCTAGAGGAAGGGATGGGATGTGGTAGAAAAGACATGGGTAGTGAAAAAGTATTTTTCAATTTAATATATATTACTTACAGTTTAAATTGTTTATATTCAGAGTGTTAATGCATCTTGTCATTAAAGGGGAAAAATCAGATTTTACCAAATAGCTCAAAAAAGGGTCCTTTGGGCAGACATAATGGCATGGCAATGACATACTTGTGAAAGGTCTAATCACAAAACTGAAAAGACATGGCAGACGCAGTGTGCAGTGGTAGAGGGTGAGACTGGAGAGGTTAATGGGAACCAGCTTATAGATGTGTTACATCCCCTCTTAAGGACTTTGGACCTTAAGACAGGTGATGAGGACCAATTTAAAGTTGAAATAATATTTTAGTAGTACTAATAAAGCATAGCAAAAGCCTGCAATTTTTGAAAAGGTTCATCCATACTTCTGTCATTGTTTTGTTCTTCTAGTCTTACTCATAGCACTTTTTTTATTCTACTTGTAATCACCTTGTGTTATGCCATTTTCACCTAATCTCCTTGTAATAATTTTATGTTATTGTGGAAAATTTTAAGCTAAGGAGTGATATCATTAGTTTTGTCTTTTAGAGAAATCCATGGCAACAGTACAAAATATGGATTTCATGGGAAGAGTAGGGAGGGAATGTGTTCAGGAGATGTTTAGGAGATCCTGCCCTGATGAAGAGAGCTTTAGCACAAACAGAAAGACCCCTCCTGACCCCACACTGAGTTGAGACCAAGCTTTCCCCTCAGTCAAATAGAAATGCTGTCTGATGCTTCTTGGAAAGCCCTCTTTTGGAATTTTTAGTCTCTGAAATTTATGTGCTACCATTTTACCAGTATACTTTATTTTTGATTGGGATAAAATATATTTCTGATTTATTAGTAGTTGATAAAATTAAATACCATAAGTTACTTTTTGTTAGTAATAATGGTGCTATTACTAAATCTGGAAGAAATGATGACCCCTTTGAACACCTTCATTAAAATCTCTAATTTCATGTTAAGCTTGCTTTGATTAATATTTGAAAGGTATTCTAGTCTAGTTTCACTTTTGTTTATGAGATTGGTAGAATTAAAAATCAGATCAAGTAGAAACCAGGTTAACAGGGTAAGTTTTAGGGATTACATCTTCCTCTCCTCTGTCTCTCTTCCTCTTCTCTCTCCCTTATCCCCTTCTTTCTCCTTGTAGAAGGAACAGCCCTTACATAATGAACAAAACAATATCAGATTTTAGAGATTTTAAACCTGTTTGAAATACTACTTTTATAAAATATCAGTTTATGTAAAAATGAAATCCTCAAGACTATTGAAATCATGAAAACTTCCTATAACCTTGCTAACTCATTTAGAAAAGACTTTATTAAATTGATATGTCTAATTTATTTGTTTAAACCTAGATGCATGCCTTGTTGTCTCCAAAAACTGATTATCAAGTGATTCCTTCCTTATGATTAATTTACTACTTAGTGTTAAATCATCTTTGATGATTCTTTTTCCTTTGAATTGTAGGGCAGTATATATAATTGGAAGAGTAAGAAGGACACACAAAACTTTCTATCATATATTCCTCAGTAATGAAAAATACTGATAAAAGGGCCAAGAAAAGCCTTTACTTTCCATGGAGAAAAATACTGCCATATTTGGGCCTTCATAAACTTACATATTGCTTTGCATATGTACATGTAAAGTTTCTTGGGTGACTTCCTGCGTTTGATTTTAATTTTTGAGTAAGTGAAATTTTAAAAGGTGGATTTGTGTTATATTGGCATATTGTCTATTTTAAAGAAACACTACTGTCTACTGAAAAAAAACACTATTTTGTTTCCACAGAAACCTGCTAATATTTTAGTTATGGGTGAAGGTCCTGAGCGAGGAAGAGTAAAAATTGGTATGTTATATCTTTGATAAGTCACAGTGTAGCACTCTTTTAAAAGTTGCAGGCAGCTTTATCACTTCTAACTTTTGCTGTAACATATATATTCATGTAGTTCCATATGATTTTTAAAGAGTATACATTAAAAGCAAAAAGTGTTTTACTCTTAAAGGATGTCAGACAATATTTAGAAACTGAAGTGTTCTAATTATAAAATAAGCCATTTAAGTATCTTAGAAACCTCTGCCTTTATTAAAAATAGCCTGTAGAAATGAGTGACTTTCATCCATGTCAGAAACCTGCATTGCCTTTAGTTATAAGGGCATATAGCATATCAGTAATTATACCATCAGTTCTATTCACGTGAGCCAGAGTAGATCAAAACATATGCCTCAGTTAACTTCATCTGGATTAGGATTTACAAATTTGGAAAATCACTGAGGCCAGGTATGTACAGAACCTTAAGTTCTGACAAGCCTGTCTTATCATGGGCCTTTGTCTGATGGGGAAAAAAAATTGTCAAGCATTCTTTACCTTGTGTGTTTTGTAATAGCTCCACTTTCTTATATATCAGAGCAAAAATTCACTCATATGTGGTCTGATAACCTATTAAAGATAGAACTAAATTTATCCTGGTTTTTTTTTTTCTTCTTCATTGTCATTTCTAAGTTGTGTTTGTCCCATTTATTTAGTTTGTTCTGTGTGTGGATAGAAGAAATGTTGTAACTAAACTATGTTATTTTAAGGACAGGATTGTGTGAATAACAGTTAATAGTTTAGTAATTCCTGATTTTAAAATTTAATTTGAATTAGAATTATCAGCTTATTTGTACCACTTTACAAACAACGAAAAAGTTATGGTGTGCCTAACCTTCTTCCCAAGCCTCCCTTAAGTCCCCTAAATATCATTTTCTACTTCTAACGAAAACTCTGGAAATACTCTTTTATGATATAAACTTTGTGAAGTTTTTAGTAATGGGAACATTTGATGTACCGCAGAGTATTACTCCTAGTGGTTGGCTTCCTTTGAGAACTAGGCCCCATCAGTACTTACCCTAGTATCAACAAATTCCTGTTAAGTCTTTAAATGTACTTTTAAAGGATTCCATCCAGTTTGATCACAATCCATTTTGGTGGCACCAAAATCAAATTTAAGTTCAAAGCACATGAAGTATAAAAACATCCAGCCAAATAATAATTACAGATGTGTTTTTTTAAATAAGATTTTGGGGAAATTTATATACTAAAATCTAGTTTGTATTTATACTTCAATATAACGTGTATGATGTTAGCAGGTTTGGGGGGCACTAACAATTTAAAGCATTTGTATGTAAGAAGAAATACCCTTCTGTAAAAAATTTTAATAATCTGACTCATGGTTTTAATTCTTTGCCACACTTGTTTGTTTTCTTGTTTTGTTTTGTTTTGTTTTTTGGCCTCCACAATTAAGTAGTTAAACTAGGGCCTGCTTCATTTTAAAAAAAAAAAATATGTGAGAAGAGTAGAACTAAACAAATAGTTGGATGTATCTTAAAATTTTTGAATAGCTTATGTGATAGTAATTGTTCAATGTATATTTTGATAAAAGATTTGTATAATGTCACTATTCTTTATATCAAAAGTAGAAAGATTAAAAAAAGATCCAGTTTTTGCCTTTCAGAATATTGTGGCTTAGTAGGATAAACAATGTGCCTGAATAACTACATTACATTTTAAACCATTATGCACTGTATCTCCACAGCTCCAGCGTTGAGATAGTTTATGACTTTTGTCCAATCACTAACTTTTTCTAACCTCAGTTTCCTCATTTGAGAAAAGGAAGTGATTGAATTGTATTATTTCTAAAGTCATTTCCAGCTTTGAAAATACTATGATTATTTTAAAATTATTTGTAAAATTCAACCCAAATAAATGGGAGGAAATAGTAGTGTTAGTATCCTGTATAGTTAGTTTCTAATTACACTAGTCATTAGGCATATAAATGCAAATAATGGAAAACTTCAATCTAGTTTCTCAATGCTTGTGAGCAATAAGTTGAATGGAAATGCAGCCAAACAACCTGTCCCCAGTGGTGGTATAGCAGATGGAAAGAAATCTGTGCAGAGGTATAGGGTCCCCTTTGACCTATGTTAGCAGAGCCTAGCTATAGCCCATTTGAAGTGCTGCGTGACAAAAAATGAAATAGTTGGCAAAAAATGAAAATCTCAAGCTTGTTTTTTATTTAGATCTCTGATGGGGTGAGTTGTTTTATGGACTTTTTCTTCAGAAGTCACATTTTTCATGTCTTACTAATAATAATGGTATAATGAGAATAATCAATTAAACTTGTAAAAAATCTATTTAGTCAATATTATTTTTATTCTATTTTTACAGCTGATATGGGCTTTGCCCGACTATTTAATTCACCTTTGAAGCCTTTAGCAGATTTGGATCCCGTAGTTGTAACATTCTGGTACCGGGCCCCAGAACTACTTCTTGGAGCAAGACATTATACCAAAGCTATTGGTGAGTAGAATTAATTAAAATCTCATGACATTTGAAAGTTACTTTGTTATTGTGAAATACACATATTTCTTTGTATTTTAAAATCAAATAATATAGAAAACTATGAATATGAGCAAAAACTAACATAAAATTACAATACCTAAATATTTTTTAAAATTTTAACTAAATGAAATCTTTCTAAGCATTCTAAGTGAAAAATATTTCAAAAATAATTTTACTTGATAAGAGAAATAAAGCACAGTAAAATTTGTAAGTCATTGAACTTCAGACAAATGTTTCTTTCAAAACCAAAAGAAATATTACCCTCTAAAAGATCCCCTTAAAGTTATGGGGAAAAGATTATGGGGGAAAAGGTAGGGTTTAGAGCATTTTAATTCACTTTTCAATTTTTTATATTGATTACTTCTCCAATATCAAGAATTAGGAAATTAGTTTTCTTAACACCCACCTACCCACCTCTTAATTTGTAGACTATATCAGAATCTTTATCATTTTCATTATTATCATTGCTTTGTCAGTGTTTAAAACATATCATTTGTTTGCAAGCCATAACATCCACAGTTATTTACAATTAATTTATACATTGTAATGGACTCAAACCTCAATTGCTGCTGTCCTTTTGCCACAGTTTTCCATTACCAATATCTTTATTCTTCCTATTTTATTTGGTTGAATTTTATCATCGAATACTATTTTTGTATACCTTTTGCCTTTTTTTCCCCATTTATTGTTTACCTGATTTCCTTACATGTTCTGTGTTCTCCAGGATAGTATTAAACCACTTTTCTTTTATTGATAAGTCTATCCTGAAGTCTTTTAGGTTTTTTTTTTCTATTCTAGACTGCTTCCTTCCTTCCTAGTTTCTTCTTTTTTTATTCCTCGAGTAGAGCTATTTCTTTTAGGAGTCCTTATTTCATCCCTTATTTTGCTACAGCTTATACTCAAGTAACTTCCTTTGGAAGGGTGTCTTAGAGTAAATTTTCTATTATTTGACAAGTACACCTTTATCATACAGGGTTGATAGGGTTTTAAATTCTAGCTGCAAAGTACTTTTCCTTCAAATTTTGATGATGCTCCTTTGTTGTCCTCTAACATGGGTGTTAATGAAAAGTCTCCTGCCAGTCTTGCTGTCATTCATGGGTGGATTACCTGGGGCTCTTCAATTTTTTTTCTTTCTGAAAACAATAGAGTTTGCATCCTGACATTTCACAGTTATGTGCTGGCCACTTGCTAGGGACATTCAATCTGAGGTTCATATCTGGAAAATACTTTTGTACTAGATCTTTGAATTCCTCCTCTTTGCTTTTATTTCTCTTATCTAAACTGAGGATAGTTAGATATTGTACTTCTTGGATTGATCCTTTGTACAAACATTTCTTTTTTTCCTCCTTTCTCTTTTTTGTTTCCAAAATCTCTGATATTAGTTTTTCATAACATTTCATAATACTTTATGAAAAGAAAAACTTCTCAAGGATCTATAAGGCTAGTAAATATGGTCCTTTTAAATCATCTGTAATTTGCTGTATTCCTGGAATAACTATCTGTGCTTCCTTTATAGACACTACTTATTTATGTCTTGGTTTCTCCCTTTCACGTGATAGGTGTTTTTCAACTATTTGTTGGCCCTTCATTTTCTTTTTATATTTAAGAATCAGGTTATAAAAAGCTATAAAAAGTATACCTAGATCATGAGGCTCATAAATTGGCAGATTTTTGCTTCAGAGTGATCTGGTTAGCTGCCATTAACTGGGGAAACCTAAATGCCGGTATGTACAAGTCTGCTCAGAAGCCTTTCACATTCTTTAGGGAGAGAATATTTCAACTTTTGACCCAAATTTGTATAGCTCAAAGTTCCCTGGAAGGTCAACTAAGGATTTTTTTTCCCCCAATGGTGTAATTAATTTTTTGCTTTCTTGTTTGTGTTTTAAATTCCCTCCATCAAACAACCCTTGCTCGTACCTTATCTGCCTCCTTCTCCTACCCCTTCTACCCTTTCCCTTAAAGAGGTAAGCGAAAGACTTTGTGGCTGGTATTGGCAGTTACAAAATCATCTCATAGCTGTGAAGTACAAATCTGTGTCCCAGTCAACAATAAAACTGTGGACTAGGGCACTCTTTGGACCATTTTAACCTTCTATCATTTAGAAACATCTTTTTATATCTCTGCTTAGTCTTCATATGCCTAGTCTCTTCATTCAGAGAATTTCCTTCATACCTCAATCTAAAGTAACTACTGACCATGCTCTATCACAGTTCCATCTTATTGTTTTGATAACATTGAGCTATATCAATTAGATAAACCTTGTCTAACTGTTCATCACTGTAGGTTAGTGCCTACATGGTACATAATGAGAACTCAATTCTCTGTTGACTAAATAATCTTATTCCTGACTAGCTCCTCCTATTCATTTCTTTATTATGGATTTATATTTTTGTCACTTTGTTGCCATTTTAATGTACATTTCAGGGGGGAAAGGAGAAATACCTGTAATCATTCCCCATATTGATCTTGACTCCAGCTTATCTTTTCTCAAAAAAAAAATTGATGTTCAGTAAATATTATGCATGCTTTGAGATAACATTTTATAGAAAAAAAGTAGATAAAATTAACTCAGTTAGAAATGGGAGTTCTCTGTACTCTGACTTTTCTACAAATTTAAAATTATTACAAAAATAAAACATCTTTAAAAGAAGAAAAAGTAAAAGTTATTGAAGCTAGCTCTATTTTAAGTATACATTTGATTATTTTTATGCATATTCAAAATTTTATTTAAGAAATATATATATATAAAACCTAATATGATGCAGAACTATTTTTTTCCACCTAGAAAAATGAGTTTAAAAGTAGTGTTACTTTTGGTAAGATATGTAACAGAATATACAAATAAAAAGTAATTACTTCAATTTAACTGTTATTAAATGAAAACTTGAGTCTTTGAATTAATTTAAGTAAAAAAAATACACTGTCACAGACACTTGTGATTTTAGTTCATTATCTTTTTCTTAAGAAACATCTTATAATGAGCATAAAGATTTGTATAGTATGTTATTACCTGAACATTCTATAGCTCAGCAGTTTTAACACAAGACTATTGTCTAAATTACCAGCAGTTTATATAGATTCCCTTGTCCAAGTGGCTTTGTAATTTAGAAGAACCCTTCAGATTTTTCTCTCCTTATCAACATCAAAATTTTTTGGATAACTATTAGATAAACTTTTTAAAACTTAAGAGAAAGTAAAATGAATGCAAAAATTGTTTACTTTTAAGGGATCTATGGTCTAGTTGAGAAAACTATGCATATTTGCATAAAATAATTTTGTCATCTTTGAGCAACAGAAGTAACTAAGCTAGCAATCTCAGTTATTATCTAAGCTCTGTCATTGTGTGTGTGTGTGTGTTTTAGCCTTTTTTTGAAAATTATCTCTTAGCTCCCATTCAACGCTGAAAATTCTATGACTACATAAAAACAACTTTCTCCAGAGGTAGGGAGATCACAGAGGGAAGTAAACTAGGTACAAATGATTGAAACTAAAGTCATTAACAATCCCTCCATCATGGAAGACCCCCACCTCTACCTACCCCATATACATCTGACTTGGCAAGAGCAATCTTAGAGAACACTTTCCTGTAAAAACAATGGCTCAAAAAAATTTATAGTGCAAATAACTTAAAAATTTCTTTTTTGCCTGAGAGAAATCATACATAAACTACTTTTAAAATTAGAAAAAAGGAGTAAAAACTGAAATTTGTTCCTAGATTCCAGGTCTCTCCCCACACAGTTCCATTCCTCCCTTTTCCTGTGTGATAGCCTAAGGGTTCATTATAGTACTCAACAAATTACCCACACCATAGTAAAAGCTACTTACTAAGAACTTTCCTATCAAGAAGCTGATAGGACTCTGTTGTTGAAGTAATTTGCTGAGTACATGCATATATTCATTTAACAGCATCATGTGGAAGGGTTAAATCTGCTAGTAGAGTTTGATGGATTATGTTAAAATGAAGTCTGCTGTGAAGAGCAAAAGGACAAAGAGGAAAACCTGAACTCATGTAATGAAAATGTTCCCAGTCGCTATTTATAAATGGATTTTAGTGCTATCGTCATTTATTCAGTTGTATAGAACTACAACTGAATTATTAAAGCAAAAAGGAAATATAATAGGCCAATAAACATTGTACTTCTGAGGGCAAAATTTAATTCATGTTAAATGTTTGGTGTTTTTGTTTGTTAAACTTTATGGAGATAGCTGAAAGAAAGGCATCTTTAATTAAAAAGTCCTTCAATTGTCACTAAATCAGTTTTAAAAGTTTTACTTAAGTATGGACTTGTAAGCTCAGATGTTTTTTCCTCAAACAACTGGATGATCACTGATTATGTAGCATTCTATTAAGTGGGAAATGTATAATAAATTAGAATGAGAATTTAGCCTTTTATTGAGATAGGAGGTTGTTAATAATGCACATATTGATTAAAACATTATTTAATAAATCTTTGACCCCACTGTGCGTAGCATACCAGTTATCCACTTTGCCTGGTTTACTCAATAGGCAACCATAAGCATCACAGGTTTTGAGTAGTGCATAAGATTTGACGTAGGTAGATGAGCAAGAAAGTATTTATTCATGAACTTGGCAATCTGAAGGGAAAAAAAAAAAGCAATAGAAGAAAGACACTTATTTACAAAAGCTTAGAAATTTGTCTAAAATAACAGCAGTAGTTTTAAGGATACCTAAACGATTTCTCATCTTTCTTTACATGTTTTATTTTCTTCTTTAGAATTTTTCATACCTTAGAAGGGGTTGCAGACCCATCAGCCCTTTTTGTGATTCTACTTATATTTTTTATGTCTTATTTAAGATTACCAGTCATGTTTATGTAGAGTACATATATAAAAAAGAATAATAAGGAAATAATTTTCCCACTTAATTTGTGATCCTAAAATACCTTGACATAGTTTCTAATGAGACTTTTCCATTTGGTGTTCTTGGCTAAACTTGATTCTCTAATGTGGAATAAAACTGATAGGCAAGCACGAGTGTCACTTTTAAAGTCACTTGCTTAAAGTCAGGGTATAATTTTTAAGTAACCAGATAATTAACTTGTTACTCAAATGTAAATATAAAGTTTGACATTGAATTAGGCACCTGTATTACAGTTTTGAAATTTATGACTTTTCAGTTATATGTAAATTAATATTATTTCCTCATCTCTATTTAAGTGACAATTATTAAATACCTGAATAGTCAACTTTAATAAAATAATGATTTTCATTTGTTCCTCTATAGTTTATTTATATTTACTGCAGGTAATGGTTAGACAATTCAGAAACCACTTGTTGAGTGTCTGCTGTATGCTTACCATTTGTACTTAATATAGAGAAGTTAAACATTTGTTAAGAAAGAAATTCTTTCAACTTTAAATTCTAAATTGGCATATAGATCTTTCTACTAATAGTTCTATTGAGCACAAATTGATTATAAATGAAAGTTAGCCTGTATCTTAAAGTGAGAGAAGGGAATTTGTTTACAGAGAAATACATTTGACTGGCTCTTAGAAGTAATTCTTAGGAATTTAAATTTATATCCAATTTAAAGGTAGTAGTATTTTGCCCATATCTAGTTCTCATTAAATACTTAGGAAATTTGACACTACAATAATATAAGGGGACACATTGAAAGGAAAATTGTTCAGATAGATAAAAATTCTATTTCCTTCGAATTTTTGAGGTTGGGTAGTTTTTAGTTTGGTGTTTTTTGGTTTTTGTTTTTGTTTTTTTTGGTCAGACTAGCACCTTAGTAAGTTAAAGGAAAAATAATTCTTACAGAAAGAATTATGCTAATTGTTTTTTGCAGTATGCCCAATTTTAGATACTGTTTTGGTTTTTTGTTTGTTTATTCTTTGTTTAGTTTCATTTGTTTTTTTGTTCCCAGGCTCCATATGTAGTTTCATGTGCATTTCATAGATAAAGTAATATCTGAGGCATTTAAAACTCATTAAAAATTCAGCTAATAAATTTGATTTAAACTTGGAATGAAGCTACTGCGTGAGATGGAAATATAATGGAATGAAAAATAAGAGTGTGGGGGGTGGAAATATATATTATAAACAATATTCTGTGATATTAATAGTTATAATTGCTTAGGAATTAATATAATTTACTAGGGAAAGAGAAAGAGGAAAAAAACACTCCCCGCCAAGATAAAAATGCATTTTCTTTTGGAAAGAACCACTTTATTTTCCTCCTTTCTTTTTCTTTTTCCTTTCTTTTTTTTTTTTTTCCTATTCTTTTTTTTTTTCCTTTTTGTTTTAAAGATATTTGGGCTATAGGGTGTATATTTGCAGAACTACTAACGTCAGAACCAATATTTCACTGTCGACAAGAGGACATCAAAACTAGTAATCCTTATCACCATGACCAGCTGGACAGAATATTCAATGTAATGGGATTTCCTGCAGGTACACATTATGTTTTTGTTTTTATTTTTAATTCACTGTTGTTTGAAATTAGATGTCTTCATTGAAAAGATATATATTTTTAGCTAATGAAAGCTACTCTTACTCTATTCTTTAGATTTATAACTTGCATTAATCAAAGAGCCAAAGAAATAGTTAAATTTGCAGAATTCACATATTAGCATAAAACATTTATGGGTTTTCTGAATTTGAGGATTGTCTTTTTGTTTCATTTTGTTTTGTTTTGTTTTTTTGTTTTGTTGCTTAATGTTTGCAATGATAAAATATTTGCAGTGTCTGTACTAGAAAGGTATCTTTAGTTCTTACTAGTGGAAATTATAAATAAATTCGGTATTGTGTATTTTTGTCTGGCAGCACATAAATAATACGGCCATTATATGAATTTGAATACAAATTTTGAACATTATTTCTAGTTAGGGCACTGAATAGTAATCACATTATATTGATTAATAGAATTTTCCTCGGTAACACTTGTCAATAAGAACACTCTCTATAATGTGTTGTTAGAACATGTAAGATATGGATGAAAGCTTGGCATTCTACAATGATCTTGCCACACTGATTTGTATCAGGGAGAACAATGATTAGGTGTCTCATTATGGGTGTTAGATCTCTCCAGCTCTATGTCCCAGTTTCTCATTATACCACAGAATGGTAGTTCATTTGTCACCAAAAAATCTTCTCAGAGGTCCAAAATAGTAAGTTTGTTTAACATACAAATTTTCGGCTAGTCAAAGTACTTACTAGAAATTATTTTTTATTTGGAATTTTTCTAGAGTAAAACTCAAAACTGATTTAGAAATATTTGGGAGTTATAATTTCACCTTCCATCTTAAAGGTGTTATCAGTGAATGCAGAATAACTACACAGATACTACCTTAATTCAAAATTATTCAGCTGCTTTGTTGTGATGGGAATTTCAGTTATTCAATAACTATTTATTGTAAACCTGCCTTGTGCAACACACTATGTTAAGTATAACATATTGTTGATGTAACATACATGATTCTTTGCCCTGTTGGCGTTTACATTGTACTATTCAAAGTACAGTGTTTATAGGTGCAGTTTGACTTGATGGAGAATGACCTTTTCTTGTTACATTTCTATGGCTTCAGGGAAAGGAACAAGACTGGGAGAAGGGAATAGAAATTGGAAAGGCTTCAAGAAAAGATGATTTTAAATTGTGGTTCAGCAGTTAGGGTTCCTTAGAACGAATTTGAAAAGCAAGCATCAGAGTTTAGATTTGATGTGTAAAGAATAAGAATCCATTATAAGTTCTTGAGAACTAGTACCATGGTTTATGCTATATTTTAGAAAGATTAGTATGACAGTGATATATAAAAATGAATTTAAGAGAAGTCACTTATGTCAAGGAAAGCAGCTGCTTACCTACAGCAATACTCTAGTCATGATAACAAGGATGACGAATAGAGAAAAAATTTAAAATATTTTATAGGACTATATAATTAAGAGAAGTTGACAAAATTAGAGAAACTGGAACAAGGAAGTAGTTAAACAGAAAATTCCATTTAGGAGTTTAGAATATATACTTTTTTTAGTTTACAATATGTGGCATCTGTGGAGGACAGGTAGCAAAAAATTTTACAAGTAAGTTGAAAGAAAAACTAATGGCCATATAAAATCTATAGGTGCTATAAAGATACCTGTTATAATGCTGTGCATTTAGTAGACTCAAAAAGTCCATTGGTAGTAATGGAGAAACCAAACTGTTTTGCAAATATTGTTTGCCAGCAAAAATATCTGAAACATTTTCTACCTTACTTACCTAGTAGCTAGGTTTGTTTTTGTTAATATTATTGAAACTAACCATGGCACCAACTGACTAGTCATCTCCTATTCTATTCTATTTCATCAGCTATTATTACTTTTATTACATTGATTACTGATATAAACAATTTATTTAATAATGTAAAAGTAAGGAGGGCTATATGAAAGGAAATGTACCTTAAAACTACTTATAAAAAGTTATACATGTATTGTTGATGAGACTGGTTGCTGAATTAATAAAGAAATTTGAGGGGAAAGGGAGAAAATTGGTTTTAAAAATAAAAATAGAGCTATTTAATAACTTATTTATTTATAATTCTCTAGTTATTGTATTGAGATAACATAGTAAAATACATAGAAAAAGACTGAGAGATCTAATGCTATTAAAAACAATGGGCAACTGTATTTATAGTTCAAGATAAGGTGTTTACTGTCAAGATAAGGTGTTTACTGTAACTAATCATTCACTTAAAATCTGCTTTTATGGAGTTAAAAAGTGTAGGATAATGTAATGAAAATTGAGGTAACCTTTATTAAAATTCTTAAAAGTAAGAACCTAGAGGACATAAAATTTTATCAATATATTCCACAGATAAAGACTGGGAAGATATAAAAAAGATGCCTGAACATTCAACATTAATGAAAGATTTCAGAAGAAATACGTAAGTTAGAAAGAAATTAGATCCTTTTTTTAATTTTTGCTTTTTCAGACTATAGTAAAAGATTAAATATTCACATAATAGAATACTAAGTATAATATTTTCTAATAAATAATTTTGTTTATGTTGTTATTTTGCATTATGATGGTCTTAATTAAATGTTTACATTATCATAAAAAGATGTCTAGTTTGAGCAGCTGAATTGAATTTGAAAAAATTCATTTTTGTCCATATTTAATGCTTTCTAGATGCTAGACATCAGTGGAAAGTACTTACCTGTAGTAGTACAAAGAATTTAACAAACCTTTCTAATAACTACTTTCCTACCTACCTAGGTTGTGCAGAAATTTTGAACAAGTTTTATAGAGAAGGAATATTACACTTACTTACAATTCAAGATCAGGTGACTGGGAGAAGACCCATTTTTTCAGAGCTATAACAATTATTATATTTTAAAATTTTAAATCTACTGGTAAGACTAAGTTACACTTAGGATAATTGTTGAGATAAACATTCACGTGAAAAAGAACTATATAATCTCTATTGTCATTCATGAAATTACCTTGTTTTTAATCATGACTAAAGTAACTAATGTGAATATTAAATGAAGTATAAAATTGGCTTAATGCTGTGCTTTTTGTGCTGATTATACTATTTTCAATGTGTAGTCTGAATCTAAATGATTAAAGCTAAATGATGAAAGTATTTCTCTTTGGAAAAAGTTTAGTCCTTATAAAATTAACCTTAAATCTAATACAGATATTTCATAGTATTTTTCTTTCAGGTATACCAACTGCAGCCTTATCAAGTATATGGAAAAACACAAAGTTAAACCAGATAGTAAAGCATTCCACTTGGTAAGCCTATTAGAGAATAGTTCTAATAAAATGCACTCCCCACCTCCACACCCCAGGTTTGTTTGGGTCAATTTATAGGGTTACTCAGCACTTTTAAAGTATTTCAATGATAAATGCAGACTTAGTTGTGCCTACTAATAAAGACATCAAAATATTTGTTTTTCCAAACTCCTAACATGATTTGACAGACTAATGTTCAGTTACATTAGGTTTTCTAATTGCTACTCTGTGTAGTTTGTGGCAACTCTCAGTATCATCACACTGAAATTGTAGAGAATGTTTCCTTTGCAATTTATTTGCTTACCTTTTACCAAGTTTGTTGAGAATTGTTAAATCACATTTATTGATTTTTATCAATTGTCTTAAAATTTTATAATTTTCAGAGAAAAAATGAAAAGGAAAGCAAGCGCACTGTTCCAATAATTTACATAGGTTTTGTATTTCAGTTCTCTGAAAGATTGGTTATAAAATTTTAAACCCCCAAGATAACCTCTTATAAACTTGGGTATTGAATTCTTTCATTGATGGCATACATTATTTGCTGTTTCTGAAAGAGTATGAGAGATGCAATATTTATCAGTGTATACTGGAAAAATGATTTTTCTTAGAATATAAATTAATCCATGTACTATGAAGGTAATTTGTAATAACATTATATGTGAACATTGCTAACTTAAATAAGCAAAATTCCCACTTTTATACCATAATAAATATTTTCCTATTGAGTTATATAACATATAAAAGGAGAGTTTGGAGAAGGTTGTATTTTGCTTGCCTTAAGAGTCTTTCAATCCTTTATTCTCAATATTTGTATTTTATCAAATGAGTTTGTTAAATGGAAATATTTTTACTATGACTAGATTAAAGTTTCTTATAACAATACCAGGCCACTTGCAAACATTTCTTCTATTTCTACTTTTTTTTCCTTTTTTTTTTCTTTCTGCATCAGCTTCTAGATTTTCACTAATATTTTATCATGTGACATATATTTCTTATCAACACTTTATAAAACCGTGCTTAACCTAGCATATTATGACATATCACTATCCAAATGATTATTTATTATAATATACATAAAACAGTATCCAAATTAGAAGAAAGTTAGATTTCTTCTTTTTCTAACAAAACAGTGATAGCAGGAGGAGACCAAAAGTCACAATTTAGGGAAATTATTCTTCCCCCTAATTCATTGCTACTCAGTGTAGTTTGTGGTGACTCTCATTACCATCACCACTGAAATTCTAGAGAATATGTTTTCTTTGTAGTTTATTTGCTTGCCTTCACCCAGGTGATCAATTTTGGGTGCTCTCATCTGGAAGCTTTATTATAATTCCAGTAAAACTGTTGAATATTTTAAATAGCAAATCCATACTTTTCCTTTCAACTCTGAAAATAAAGTGTGCTTCAACTGAAATATCAGATCATTAAAATTAAATTTAAATTTCATTAACCCTGCATTTTTAAATATTTTATGTTCTCTCTGCTAATTATGTAATCTCCCAGTAAGTCACAATGTGTCTCTTAGTTTCCTGCTTTTCAGAGTTTGGTCCTAGTCTTGCAGCAGTAGAGTCACCTGGGAACTTACTGGAAATGTAAATTCTTGTGCTCCTGTACAGTACACCGGTCAGAAATCAGAAGCTGTGAGAGTGAAACCTAGCAGTGTGTTAAGACATGCTCTTGAACTGATTCTGGTGTACGCTAAAGCCTGAAAATCATTACATTACATACTTCACAACCTTAATTTTCAGATGTGTGGGAATACACACAGGTGTTCATTCATTAATTTATTCATTTATGTAACAAATAGACCCAAAATTTAGCAGCTTAAAACATTCACCACTTATTATTACACAAAATCTCTCAGAGTGAAGAATATGGGAGCAGTTTAGCTGGATGGTTCTGGCACAGGGTGTTCGTGAGCTTCAGTTAAGCTGTCAGTCCAGGCTACAGTCACCAGAAGAAGTTGCATATCTGCTTCCAGAATCACTCAGGAAACTGGTGTAGAAGCAGTCACTTCTTCACCACATTGGCTTCTCTCTGTGGCTACTTGTGATATGCTGTTGGCTTCCCCTAACACAATTGGTCTGAAAGAGTATTCATCAGGATGGAAGCCACACTCTCAAAGAGCATAGTTTAAAGATCAGTATTACCAATCCTCCCTCAGTCTTTTGCTCATGCAGTCCACCTAAGAGGCCACTATTTAGATAATCTCTTAATTCACGTGTAAAATTAAATATTCTAGTTTATGAGACTTCAGTAATTATGTTTCACCCAAAAAGTGCTGAATTTTTCACATTAATGTGGCTTTTCTACATATATAATAATAATAATAGCTAACATTTAGATAGTACTTTCTTTGTGTTAGACACCATTATCATTTTTTTACATATATTTTTACAAAAACAAACCTGTGATAATAATATTATTTTTAATCTCCATTTGACAAATAGGGTTACAAACCCCTCCCTCGTCCCAGCAGATTGTCTCTAATTTATAGTTGTCTGGGTTTGTTTTGTTTTGTGGTGGTTATGTTGTTGTTTTTATTATTTTTTTTTCCTTGATCTCCTATATTCCTCCTATAAGTGAAACCATCCAGTATTTTTCTTTTTCCTTCTGACTTATTTCACTGAGCATCCCTTCAAGCTCTATCCGTGTTTCTACAAAAGGCATTGGTTTGTCTTTTTTGATTGCTGAATAATATTCCATTTTGTGTGTGTGTGTCTGTGTAATACTACATATATATATATATATATACCATATTTTCTTGATCCAGTTGTCTATTTTTGAGCATTGGGTTGATTTCAAAGCTTACCTACTATAAATAGTGCTGCAGTAAACATAGGGGGTCATGTATTCTTTTGAATTGTTTTTGTGTCCTTTGGATAGATCCCTAGGAATAGAATTGCTGGGTCATATGGTAGCTCCATTTTTAGTAGACTGAGGAACCTCTATCCAGCTTTCCATATTGGTTGGACCAGTTTGCATTCCCACCAGCAGTGTAGGAGAGTTCCTTTTTCACCACATCCTCACCAACATTTGCAGTTGCTAATTTTTTTAATATGTGCCATTCTTGCTGATGTAAGGTGGTATCTCATTGTGGTTTCAATTCACATCTCCCTGATTATGAGGGATGTTGAACATTTTTTCATGTGCCTATTGGCCATTTGCAGAGAAAGTGATTTTTAAAAATTTAATTTGCTTTAGGTAATTTGATCTTAAGTCAGTATAATCACTTGCTGCTAGGATAGTTTCTCCTTAATAGAAAAATAATACAAGAATTTTAATCCTATTTTAGATTAGACAAAGCAGTTTAGATAATGTGGGGAAGTGATCATTGATTTAAAGTAAGAAGACTTACTTATAGAAGAACTAACTGAGGTCATGAATATTAGAATGACTAAAATGTGAATTACTACACTAAATTTAATAATTAGGAATATTTTTGTTAGTTTTGGGGAATGAAATACCCTACAAATTGTGATATCAATTATTGAAAGCCATATCTCCCATATATATGCCAGAATATAACTATGAATATATAGCAATACTATAGCGATGTGTTTATGATTTGTGGTTTCAGCTTCAGAAGTTACTTACTATGGACCCAATAAAGCGAATTACCTCAGAACAGGCTATGCAGGATCCCTATTTCTTAGAAGACCCACTTCCTACATCAGAGTAAGTGATCAGTTGATGAACTTACCAACATGATAGAATTTGGGGTGGGGAGGGTTGCTTTCTTTCAGTTGTCCTTCTGAGTTGCCATTTCCTTTAAATGGAAGCGCAGGGATACTCTTAAGGCAGGCCCAAAATTAGCTTATATGTCTCAAGTATCATTTAGGCATTCTACTCTTGCTTTATGAAACATTGTTAGCATTAGTTTCAGCATTACTCGGTTATTCACTGGAGGTTGATTATGCATATAATAGATCATTCATACCGAATTTGCTCACTGCTTGTAGTTAATGATTTTATGATCCAGTTGAAAATCCATTCTCAAAATTTTTTCCTTATGCCATCTTTTGTTTTAAATCTAATAAAGAACATAAAAAAATGTGTTTGAAAAGTGACATTTCAGCTGGAATTTGTATTTTTGGTTTTCTATCTTTGGTAATAAAAAAATAATGCTGGGATAAAAGAAGAAAATTGAGTCATGCTAAGCTGATTGTTGATTATCTTTATGCAGTGAAAAAGTCCTCATTCTATCACAGTTTTATGAAATGCATTATATTACAAATATGGAGACAAAATCCAAATAAATTTAATTTAAAAAAAAGATTAAAATGAAAACCACTTAAGCAGAGTATTTGTATCATTGATTAGTATACCAGAAATTGTTTTTCTTTTTTTCTTGTGATCAGCGTTTTTGCTGGTTGTCAAATCCCTTACCCAAAACGAGAATTTTTAACGGAAGAAGAACCTGATGACAAAGGAGACAAAGTAAGTATTAAAGTATAGCTAGCAGCTTCTTGTTTTATTTAGTGCTACTGTAACATTTTCTGGTTTGTTTCAATTTGGTTCTCCTTTTGAGTTGAACTTATCTTTCTGTTTAACCAATTGAGAAGAACCAGCAGCAGCAACAGGGCAATAACCATACTAATGGAACTGGTCACCCAGGGAATCAAGACAGCAGTCACACACAGGGACCCCCATTGAAAAAAGTGAGAGTTGTTCCTCCTACCACTACCTCAGGTGGACTAATCATGACCTCAGACTATCAGGTATTTCGAGTTTATTTTCCTTTTGTCTGCCATGTCAGTATTTGCATGTGGGTTTGTGAACATCAGAAAATAAAATTTAATTAAGAAAATATTGACCATTATGTACCTGAGGAAATACATTGATGTGAAATGTTATCAGCATGGAAAAGTACTGACAGTGGTAGGGTAGAGGATGATTAGACTTTTGAACTAGAGAAACTTGGAATGATAAAATTTAAATATGCCACTTATTAACTATGTTGCCTTAGGTAAGTAATATTACATTTTCTGATGTCAGTTTTTATCTGTAAAATGAAACAAGGAAAGCCTAACTTGGCAATTATTGTAGGAATAGACATGATAGATCTTAGCACATGGCTTATAATATATGATTTCTGTTGTTTGGAAACAATGATTAAGAACACAGACTTTCAAATACCTGCCCAGCTCCTGACTTTGAGGTAACCTTGAGTAAGTGGTTCCTCATTTGTAGACTATAGAGTTAGTGGAAGGTTATAGGAAGAATAAACTGAGATAATGTAGCCCGAGGCACAATGGCTAGCCTGACATAAACACTTTTATCATTTTTATTAGCATTATCATCATTAAAATTCTTGGTAACATTCACAGTACACAGTAAGCACTTCTTAAAGGTTGTGGGTGGTGCTGATGATGGTTGTAAGAAGAGGAGGTTATTGAGTATTTACCAGCTATTACTCAAGTATGAAACATACATTATTTTCTTCAATTGTTATAACTCTGTAAGGTGTTGTCATTGTCATTTTAGAAAACTGAAGCTTACTGAGGTTAAATAACTTTCACATGTGTGCCCAGTGAACAAGTGGCAGGCACAGGACTGATTCAGATCTGACTACAAAGACAGCTCTGTTGCCTACCTCTGGATTCTATCAAGAGACATTGTCAGTTCCTTTGCTGAAAGACCCATTTTGAAAATTGCAATACACTTTCCCATTCATTTAAATCATATTTTACAACTAAATTGGGTTTCAGTGTGAGAAAAATACTGAAAAGTTGACTACTTAGAGCTATTTACCCACTTAAAGAGCAAAAGAGATCTTATTAAACTGATAATATTCCCAGACACTGCTACTGCACTTCCGAAATCAGATATTAGCTATGCTTTGGTTAAAAAAACATTCAGTCCACTAAACCCTGGAAATCATTGTCTGTTTGAGTAATAATTCCCCTTAGTAAGCAAATAGAAGAAATCAAGGACAGATGTCTTTGAGGTTTGATGTTTGCTCCAGCATCATTTCTTGCTCATTTGCAATGGAAGAGTATGTCTTTCTTCGATCAAGAATGTGTTTGCACACTAAGGTGATGCATCCTTAGCATGAAGCACAGCCATACTCTATAGCCTTTGCTACTAAAACCAAAAAAAGTGTTGCTGTCTTTATTTGTTGATGTTTTTATTTGGGTTGATTTTGTGGGTGATTTTCTTCAGAGTATTTCTGACTACAGTTTCATGTATCACTTTTTTTAAAATGTTAACTTTGTAGGTTTAGCAGAATTTGTAATTAATGATTTATTAAATATGCTTCAAAAAGGGAAAGTGATGAGTTGTGGTAAGCCTTTTATGGTCTTTGTCATAATATAACAGATCAAAATTAGAGGACTCAACTCTATCACTGTTCTTTCCCTTTGTCCTATTTTTAGAGTTGAGAATACCATTCTTCTTACATTTCAATAAACATTTTACTTTTGTATTTAACTTATAGCAGGAAATAAGGTTCATTAGTGTGAAGGGCATAAAAAAGTTTCATTGGTACCTTTTCTTGACATACTCATTTTTATTTAATCATATGTGTGTTGGGGAGGTCTCTATTCAAGAAATTAGCATGTGAATTTGCTTCAAACTTCCAAAGGTATACATCAACTTTATGTGTAAACTTCTCAAGCAAATTATTATCAGCTAGACACAAAACAGCATAAAATGGGAAATGCTAGAGGAATAAAACATACTATACAATACAATACAATACTTATATTACTATACAATTAATATACAATATATTACTATACAATTAATATACAATATATTACTATACAATAATAGTTGGCTTAGTAGTATTTACTAGCAGTACTTCAAACCTTAATAAAGAAAAGTCAATATTAAAAGAGTTGGGAAGCCTCCCTGGTGGCACAGTGGGTTAAGCAACGCACTATGAAGCAAATCGCAGCCACTGCAGGATGAGTTCAATCCCCAGCCAGGGAGGGTACCCACATGGCGCAGCAGACCTCTCTGCCTTGCCGACTGCTCCCCTCAGCAGTGTGTTTCGGTCGATCTGTCTGTTCTGCAAACCACTCTGTCTCTGGTGAATTCTCTCACCTCCCCACACCTCTGGCCTGTACCCCAGTGCTTGTATGCATACATAAATCTTTAAATTAAAAAAAAAAGATTTGGGGGTTTGTCATTTTAATTCTAAATCTAACATATAGCACAAGACATTAACATTTGTACAGCCCTGAAATGACATTTCAATCACACATCAGCTTTTTTTGAATTGGGATACAACCAACTCAGAAACACCTGAATCACATTTCTCCCTCCATCTCCTTTTCCAGCGTTCCAATCCACATGCTGCCTATCCCAACCCTGGACCAAGCACATCACAGCCACAGAGCAGCATGGGATACTCAACTACCTCCCAGCAGCCTCCGCAGTACTCACATCAGACACACCGGTACTGAGCTGCGTTGGAATATTGTCAATGCACTGTTGCAAATGCTGCAGGACTGACTGTGCAGCTCTCTGCAGGAACCTGGTATGGGCCATGAGAATGTACTGTACAACCACATATTCACAGTGTCCAATAACCAAGTTCCACCACTTTTCACAGATTGGGGTAGTGGCTTCCAAGTTGTACTTATTTTGGAGTTAGACTTGAAAAGAAAGTGCTAGCACAGTTTGTGTTGTGGATTTGCTACTTCCATAGTTTACTTGACATGGTTCAGACTGACCAATGCATTTTTTTCAGTGACAGTCTGTAGCAGTTGAAGCTGTGAAATGTGCTAGGGGCAAGCATTTGTCTTTGTATGTGGTGATTCTTTCAGTGTAACAACATTATCTGACCAATAGTGTACACACACACACACACACACACACACACAAGTTTAACTGGTACTTGAAACATACAGTATATATTAACTCATCAAAATAACCAGGCCTCAAAATGAGATTATTTTGGTACACCTTTTCATTTTAGTGTCTTATCAGTGGATTGATTCATTTTCTACATTAATCAGTGTTTTTGACCAAGAATATTGCTGGGTTTTTTTAAAGTACAAAAAGCCACATGGTTTTTCCAGAAAGGTTTCAAAACTCCCAAAGATTAATTTCCAACTTAGATGTTTGTTTTTATTTTCAATCTATGACTTGACTGGTATTAAAGCTGCTATTTGATAGTAATTAAGTATGTTGTCATTGATATAAACCTGTTTGGTTCAGCAAACAAACTAAAATGATTGTCATAGACAGTGTTTTATTTTTTCCTGTTGGTGTTGCTGATTTGTGAGCATGCTTTAAGATGAAAAAAGCATGAATGATAAATTCCTTAAAAAGGTGCGGCATCCAATTCAGATATTTTGTCTTGATTTTAAAGCTGGTTGGTGTAGTGCTATTAAAATTTTGTTCAGTTAATTTTCTTTCTTAAACCTCGTTCGCACGTTGTTTAGGGTGCCCTTACTTCAGCAAAGGAGAAGGAGTAGGAGAGCCTTAGAATTTTTGAGGGGAAAAAAAAAAACCTATAACATACAATGTACTGTATCAAACTATTTTACATGAATGACACAAGTATTCTGAATTTAAAAAAAAATTGAACATTGTTAAAAACAAGGTGTTACGTAATAAATTTATTTTTCATAAATCAAAATGGAGTCAGCTGTATTTCTATGTGCACAAAGGTGTTTTATTTTAAGATGTACCTTAACAAGTGACCTCTAAATAAACCTCCAGTTCTCAATAATATCTATATGTTGTATTTCCATAATGAAGTAAATGACTTACAATTTAGGTACAGATTTGTTACATTTATTACTATAAGGTATGAAATACAGGCACCTTTCTAATTGAAAGAAATTATTATTCTAGAATAATGCCTAATTTTGTATTATACTGAGAACAATTTGACTGTTTTATTCCAAATAATTATTTTTCCTCCTTTCTTCAGCACAGAATGCAGGAGATGAAAAAAACAAAGTTTTTTCTTAAAAAATCCATTCATATAAAAACACCTAAAATATATTATTATATGTGATAAATATCATATATGTTTTAAAAAAACAAGGAATTTCACTACTTCTAGGATTACCCATTACTGTCAGGATGATTTTAGGAGCTGAATTTGTGTTTGCATGTTAGATCTTCCCATCCTGCCCCATATTGCAGAAATGTGATGATTGAGCTCCTTCCTCAAACCCTCAGGAGCTCCTCCCCTTTTATCACAGAATTGAGTCAAAGCCCTCCAAGTTTGACTTTTGTCAATCTTACCCTTACTATGTTACTGTCTTTTAATTTTTTTCCCTGCCTTTAATGCAGTGTTTTTTAAATTTAGGGGTATGATAATCATCTAGCGTTTTCCATTTTTTTTCTCTATTTCCAGAGGTTGATTTGGTAGGCTTGGGGTAAGACATGTAATCTTCATTTTTAACAGCTGTTTATATAGTTTTCTGAGAAATACTGGTTAAGAAAAATACCTCCAGCCTGTTCTAAAATTGAGCAAACAGTAGCAATTAAATATATTGGAGAGGGGGCTGCTCTGTTAACAACCTATTTTCTTTGTGCATGAATTTCGTAAAACAAAGCTCATTTTAACGTGTTCCACTCTAAATGCTGGAAACTCCTATGGCTCAGTTCTTAGATTTCTTTATCTCTTTATCGTCTCCCATTCATACTCTGAGTAATACTTACTTCATTTTGTTAAACATGTTAAGGACCATAACTTTTAGGTAAGCAACCCATTTTCTCCCTAACTCCAGACTCATAGATTTCACTGCATCTCTGACATAAAACAAACGTAGTCATACCCCTGCTATCACAGTCTAGCCCATTCCCTAACTTTTTTTTTTCCTACATAATATCTGTCACCTGACTTGTTACATATAGAGGACTATTTTCTCTTTCCCCGTGGAATGGAAGCTCCTTAAAAGGAGTTTTGTTCCATCTCAGCCCTTACCTCTTCATACTTGCTCCCTAGGTGATCCCATCCAGGCATGTGGCTATGATAGGCCCGTGATTCCTAGATTTGTCTGTGTTATCTGACTTATTATCTTATTATCTCTAGACAGTATACCTAAAACTAAACTCTTGGCTCCAGTAAATCCAACCTCTTCCTATAAACTTAACCATTCTAGTGACTAGGAATGCAGCACGTGAAATTAAAGAAATCTTGGCATCATCCTCTTGTACACATTCTATATCCTAATCCTGGCAACTTTCTCTTTAAAATATATTTCCAATCAAACTATCCTCACAGCCTCTACTGTCCACCCGCCACGGCACCAAGCCATACTCACCTCTTTCATGAACTTATAGTAACTTCCTGCCTGTATCCCATCATTTTCTCTCCAGCCTTTGTGACACAAAGTAGCCTGAGTTTTAACACAGAGATTATCCCAATCCTCTGCTCTCATCCCTCCAATACGTCTGGCTTAGTAAAAAGCAAAATCCTTATGTTCTAGCCTCAAATCCTTATTTGTTCTAGCCTCGTTCCTTACCCATACTGTTTTTTTGTTTTTCTCCTAGTCTGCTTTACTCCAGCTACCCTGCTCTCCTGACTGCTCTCTGCCAAGCACATCCTGTTTCAGGGCTTTTATACTTTCTATTCCATGTTTATCTTTCTCAAATGCTCTCCCCATCTTGGTTCTTGGCTTGCTTCTTCAGTTCTTCCAGAACCCTTATTAGAGATACTCTCCTTTTCAACTCTATAAAATAGTACCCCACTTCCCTGCACCCACTAGCATTGTCTTTCCTCTTTAACTTGCTTTATTTTCCTGCATATGCCTGTTTATTGTTTTCCCCCCCACTCCACTGTAAGATAAACTCCACAAAGTCATCTTTTCTTTTAATTGAAATGTAGTTGACATATAACATTAATAAGTTCGAGGTGTACATGTGCTTACTTGAGAAACATCTACCCCAGGATAATTATCACCATAATGTTAGCTGATATCACTAGGCAGTTTTTATTTACTACAATAATCCCAGCAACTAGAAGAGTACCTTATAAACACATAATAGTGTTTCTGAATTCTAATGAGTAAATGTCTTTGTATTTAGACATTAAATACAATAGTATCTCAAACTCAACATACACAAAAGAACTTTTTGTCTTTTCTCCTTAGCTTCCGTCATTTCTTCTAATACCACCCAACTGCCTAACTGACCCATCCTGCTTCCCCTCGTGCCATTCAGTAGTCTGTCTTCCCCACACAGTGATCCTTTTTCTTTAGAACAATAATCACTACCTGGCATTTTCACGCATATATATTTTTTTTCTCTATGTATTTGTTTATTATTTGTTTATTACATTGTCCATTAAGTCATGGACTTTATAGTCCTCTTCAAGAATAAGAGCACTGTATGTCTCTTAATCTTTCAATTGCTTCCCATAACACTTAGAATAAAGTCAGAATTTCTCAATATCACTTGCAGTATTTTTTCGTTAGCTCTCCGCCATTCTCATTTCCTACCACTCTCCACATTGCTAACTACTCCAGTGACCTTAGCCTCTCTTCTCATCCTTGAAAGTGTCAAGCACATTCCTGTCTCAAGGCAATTTCCTTGCTATGCCTTCTGCCTGGAATTCCTGTGCCCTAGATTTTGCCAGTCTTACTTTCAGTTCATTTAGGTCTGTTCAAATGCCATTGCCCTTCCCTTCAGTCACAATTTATCTGCTTTCCTAGTTTTGTTTTTCAGAACAATGATTACTACCTAGCATTTTTATACATATGTATTTGTTTGTATGTATTTGCTTATTGTCTATCTTCTGTGAGTTCAAGGTCTTTGTTTTCTTCACCATTACATTCCTCATCACTTAGGACAGTGCTTATTTTTACATATATATCAACAATACATTTGTTGATATATATATATATCAAATTAAAGCAGAACTGAAATAATCACCATCATCTATATTTCCTAGTGCTTGTGTGTTATAGTCATTTCATTTAAGATTTTCAAGATACATTTCCATTGATTTATACTAAAGTGAACCCAAAAAAAGTCCAGATTGAAAAGGAAGAAATAGAACTATAGTAACAACATGATTGTCTATGTAGAAACTCTAAAGATCCTACAAAAAAGCTATTAGAGTCCATCAATGAGTTGTAGACTATAAGGTAGATATACAAAAACCATATTTCTCTATACTAGTATTAAATAAAGACAAACTGAAAATTCCATATTTAATAGCACAATAAAAATATGAAATATGTAGACACAAATAATAAAATACATGCAAGATATGTTTGCTGAAAACTGAAGAACACTGATGAAAAAATAAAAAATATTGAATAACTGGAGGAATGCCATTTTCATGGATTGGAAGACTTAATTATTGTTAAAATATCAATTCTCAAGCATTCCTACAGGTTCAACACAATTCCATCTAAAATCCATTTTTCTATAAAGTTTATATGCAGGCACAAAACAACTAAAATAATAGAATGAATGTATTTCTTTATTTTAAGATTTATTTTAAACCTACAGTAATTAGGACATTATAGAAAGAATGGGCATATGAGTCAATAAAACACAGTGAGAGTCCAGCAAGATATCAACACATGAGGATTAACTTGCTACTAAAATGTGAAATGTTTAGCAGTGAAGAAATAGTGTTTTCAAAAAACAGTACAAGGTATGAATTCAGGTGTTGTTTGGCTGGTTTTGCATCTGGATATTAAAGTTAACTTATTATAGTAATCCCAAATGAAATGAGATTAATTTTCACATGAAAAGCTGTCTAAATGTATATAATGATTTGTAGTTGCTAAAAGCTGCAAACTACCCATATGTTTATCAAATGGTGACAATCATATGATACTCTGTACAGTAAATAGCACAGTAAAATAGAGAGTACATTACTGCTATACATAACATGAAAGAAGTTACACTCAAAGACTATATACCATGTATTTCTAATTATGATATTCTGGAAAAGTCAAAATCATAGGACAGAAAACAGATTAGTGGTTGCCTGAAAAAAGTGTGAGAGAGATGCTGACTACAAAAAAATTTGGAAATTTGTGCAATGAAATTGTTCTGTAACTTGGTTTTTCTATATTCTGATTTTTATTGCAACACACCAATGTTTGTTTTTCAAAACTTTCAGAATTGCTAAGGTAAATTTTCATGGTTTTAAATTATATCTTAATACAAAACAAATAGAAGGACAGGGAGCAACTGGAATTCTCATACATAACTGGTGGGAAATAAAATGCAACAACCACTTTGGAAAACAATTTGTCAGTTCCTTATAAAGTGAAGTATATTTACCATATAATCCTACAGTTATACTCATGTCCCCACAATACCACAAAACATGGCTTGTACATGCGTATTTAAAGTAACTATTCATGAGATCCCCAAACTGGAATCTATTAGCAGCTAAAAAGATAAATTATGGTATAACTGTGTAGCAGAACACATTACTCAGCAGTAAGAATGGATATTTAGAAGAATATTGATTGTAGCAGTGATTACATGGATATAATCATTTTTCAAAACTTGTCAAACTAGGGCCCGCCCTGGTGGTGCAGTGGGTTAAGCAACACACTATGAAGCAAAACCGCAGCCACTGCAGCACGAGTTCGATACCTGCCGCCGGCCAGGATGGGGACCCACATGGCGCAGCAGACCTCTCCTGCCTCGCCTGCTGCTCCCCTCAGCAGTGTGTTTCTGTCAATCTGCCTATTCTGCATCCTGCTCTGTCTGGTGGATTCTCTCACCACCCCCACACCTCTGGCCTGTACCCCAGTGCTTGTATGCATAAATAAATAAATCTTTAAAAAAAAAAAAAACTTGTCAAACTACATTTTAAATTGGCCTTTTGTATTGTATAGAAATGAAGCCTTAAAGTTGATTTATTTAAAATTTATATGCACAGAACACTTAGCACATCCCTAGCATATAAGCACTTACTAAACATTAGCTAGTACTTAGACTTCTCTGTATGTAATTTTTCTTAAGACTATTAATATGACTTAGGTATAGCAGGTAAGTTGCACATTGGGTCATTTCACAGAAAGTCAGTTTTGAACCCAGGTCCTCAGCTTCCAGGCCCCCCAGGGAAAGGAGTAAGTTTAGGGTGGTCATACATGGCCAAGTGGCTGCTCTCTCTACATCACAAAACATGTCATGAATAGCAATGACCAGAAATGAGGTTCATAAGTTTGTGGATCACCTGTGAGGGTTTTTTCATTTACATGTGGTTTTCCATTTAAATTACAAGGCATGAAATTTGTATTTTACTAGTTAATAATAATGTTTGTTAAGAGCATACTCATTAGTACTATTGGGTTTAAAAATTGGTGCTGGTTTAATAGTCTCTAAAAACAGTTTGATATTATGGTACTTTTACAGGTGAGTTTCTTCATTGAAAGAACATATGCTATACATAAGCAAAAATAGACAATGATTTCTCTGATTTAAGGGCTCCCATGAGACATTATACTGGATTCCCCTTATGCATCCTCACAATGCTTTGGCTCCCTTCTTCCAGCCGCTGCTGCAGTGACTAGTTCCACTGCATCCTTTGGCTCCATTTGCTTGCAGGATTGTATTCCAGCCCTTTGCTCTGAGCCTGTTTATCTTTGGAGATAAGGTACATTACCTGGGGACAGCAGAATGGTGAATTCTATTTTCTGATCCAACCAGACAGTGCCTTTAAGTTGGTAAGTTTTACCTGTTTATATTTAGTTATTATTGATAGATGAAAGTGCTACTGCCATTTTGTTCTTAACTTTATGGCTCTCTTTCCTTGTTCAGTTCTTTGTGGATGTTCTTCTCTTCAATATCCAAATTTGGAAAGGAAGAAGTAAAACTATCTCTAATCAAAGATGACATGAAGTTAGATGTAGAAAATAAAGAATCCACGCCAAATCTACCAGAGCTAATAAATGAATTCTGCAAGTTGCAAGCAACAAGGTCAAAATGTAAAAATCCATTGTGTTTTTATAAACCAGTAGTAAACAAACCCAAAAGGAAATTAGGAAGGCAATTCTAATACAACAGCACCCAGAAGAATTAAGTGCTTAGAAATAAGTGTCGCCAGAAATGTCAAATATTCATATACTGAAAACTACAAAAAAATGCAAAAGAAAGTAAAGACACAAGAAGAAGACAGGTCATGGATAGGAAGACTTAGCATTGTTAAGAGATCAATGTAGCCCAAAGTAATCTATAGATTTAATGAAATCCTTAACAAAATTCCAAAAAATTTTGTAGGAAAAGAAAAATTTATCCTCAAACTTTTAAGACATTGCAGCTATCATGAATAGCTTCAACAATCTGGAAAAAGAATAGATTGAAGTGTTATAGGGCAGGGAGAGGAGCACCCCAGAACCCCCAAACCTGCTCTCTCTAAATGGGTTCTACCATCCACCACATCAAAACAAACATATAAGGCTTTTAATGGAAAGGAACTTTAATACAATTAGGGTACATTACAGAAAGGACAAAGAACATAGTTACTAAGTTAAGCATCCAAAGTTACCCATTTCCTTGAGGGTAAAAGTCCAGTCAAATAGGATTAGCCCAAAGCAAGGCCCAAAAGCCTGCTACAAGTCTAATGGACCTTTCAGTAGAGACCCATAGAAAAGGGTCAGAGGAGTCAGACAAATCTGGGAGGAAAAGAGCAAAATCAAAATCAAGATGAAAGCTGCCATTATTAAGCTCCCCATGGGCATCTCACCCACATCTGTTCCAACCAGTCCAAGACCAAAAAGCAAGAGCAGTTTCTTCACATGTCCCTCTGCTCCATGTGCCTCCTCTACGCCTCCATGCTGCTTTCCATCCTGCTTCCTTCTTTCTCCCTTCCTTCTGTCCTCTTCTCTCCTTTCTCCAACATCTTCTTATCTGCTCAGCTCCACCCACTTAGGGTGGAACCCGGATTCTGGAATTTTCCCCTTTCCTGGGGACCACCCTATTACAGAAGGACTCCCACTTCCTGACACCTTAACACACCCCTCATTCTTTAAGTGACTTTAAAATCTGTTCATATTGTCTTTCTGATATTTTTATTTCATGGGTTGTAATTATTCAAAAACAGAATGGGAAAAATGTTACCTAAATACTCATCTACTATTTAAAATTTGCATTTTGAAGCAGGCTATGAAACATGGAATTTTTTTCTCTCCAAGTATGTGCTTTGGTTCTAAAAATAAAAATAGAATACATTAAAATTTGAACAAACTGTATAAACAAAAATACCTGCTGTTTGTAAATGTTATTTTGGAACTTAATGAGCTAAATAATCTGAATTCCTTTCTTAAAAAATAAAATGATACTAGTAGAAGTACAGACACATAGGCCCAATGGAGTAGAATGGGCAGCCCAGAAATAAATTCTCACATTTTTGGGCAATGGCTTTTGACGAGGGTGTGCAGCCCATTCAGAGGCGAAAAGACAGTCTTCAACAAAGGGTACAGAGTAAACTGGATAGCCAGATGCAAAACACTATGCAACAATCAAGTGAAAATGGCACAGAGACCTCATGTTTAAAAGCTAAAACTATTCTTAGAAGAATACAAGAGAAAATTTTTGTGACATGTGGTGTTGTTTTTAGAGTCAGTGGGTCTGGAGTGCGGGGTTCTGGGGTTCACTGGATCAGAGCCTCCCCTTTCAGTTACACGCAGTGAGTTTTCCAGTTGTGTTTCTCCATGAGGCAAAGTTGTAAGTTGTATTCAAAGAGCAGGTTTATGAGGAAAAGGAACAGGAAAGTAATAGACACAGGTGGGCAGAAGGAGCTGTCCCTTTGTAGGGGCAGCATGAGGTTTTATTCTCATTTTGGTAGGGAGAGGCCATTTTTATGAGTGGTTAGATTGTTGCCAGTTTTGGACAACTATGCAGAACCAGAAGGAAACCTGAGATTCCAAGGTGGGCAATCTCCATATCTTTACCCTCAGGTCTGTTCTCCCAGGACTCCCTACAGCTCTGATATCTGCTAAGGTCTTATGCCTTGTGATAAGGCATGGTGCCCAGGATCTTGACTTCTATAGCTGGGTTTATGGTCCTGTTTAGCCGCTCTAACCCACCTCCTTGTGTGAGTTCTAGCCTTGTGATGCCGCCTTTAGGTTTTCTCTATTTTATCCACCATCAACATGGAAACATGGACACTAACAATGACTTTATAGATAAAACACTGAACGCATGGGAAACAAAAGGAAAAAATCATTCAGACATCAAAATTACAGATGATGTTTAAGAATCATAGAATATTGTCAAGAAACCAAAAATACTAAGAATAAGAAAGTATTTGCAATTTATGTGTCTGATAAAGTATACATTTTTCTTTCTACCAGACAATTTCCTTTAATATCTCTTAAAAGTGTGCTAGCAATAAATTCTTTCTGCATTTATTTATCTAGAAAAATAGTTTGCCTTCATTTTAAAAATATATCACAGGGCCACAGTTTCTACATTAAAGATGTCTCTCCATTATCTCTAACTTGCATTCTTATGTTTCTTTACAAATGTCTTCTATTTTGGAAATGTGATTGATTGTTTGAAGTGAAAATATAGCTGTTTTCAGGATTTTATTTTGCTTTCAGTGATAATTGCTTTCTGTAAGCTTACTCTGTTTGGATTTTGTTGGGATTTTTGGGCCTATGGGTATAGTTTTCATTAAATTTTTTTCCAGATATGTTTGTCTACTCCCTCTTATATAGCTCCTTTTACATTTACACCAGAGCATTTGATATTGTTCCACAACATACTGATGTTCTGTTTATTTTTAATGTTCTTTCCCAATGTCTTTCATTTTGAATAGTTTCTACTACTGTGTGTTCAGGTTTATATTTCTCCTTCTGTGCAGTCTCCTCTTACAAATCCCATCCAACTTATTTTTTTTTTAATTTCAGACATTGCGCTTCAGATATATAAATCCCATACAAATTCCTTCCTTTCTATTTCTCTCTCTCTCGCCCTCGCTCTTTTTTCCCCCTCATCATTATTATTTTGTTTGTGTCTACTTGTACCTTTTTGAGTATATGGAGAGTGTTTGCATCGACTCTTTCATACCCTTGTCTGTAACTTCTGTTATTTCTGTGCATGTCTATTGATTGATTTTTCTCCCACTTAAGTATCATGTTTTCCTGCTTCCTTGTATGACTGCTTTGTTTTCAGCTTTATTGACTAATAAAATTATAAGATATTTAAATTGTGTATATAATGATGACAGTATACATATACATTATGAAAATATTTCTCCCATCTAGTTAATCAACAGGTACCTTAGTTCCTTATTTACCTTAATTTTTTTTTTTTTGTGGGGGAATAAGAACATTTCAGTTCTACTTTTAGCAAATCTCAATTATATAATACACTCACCATGTTATAAATTAGGTCCTCAGACTTTATTTATCTTATAATTGGAAGTTTGTACTCCATTACCAACCTCTCCCTATTTTCCCCAGCTCCTGCCGCAATAACCATTTCTCTACTCTGTTTTTACTAGTTTCACTTTTTAAAAAAGATTCATTCCACATGATAAGTGATAACATGCATCAGTATTTGTCTTTCTCTATCTGGTTTATTTCACTTGACATGATGCTCTCAAGAGGTCTATTCATGTCAATATAAATAGATACATAACATACATATGTAAGTATATCATTATCTTACATCTTCCTTATCCCTTCATCCATTAATGGACATTGATGTTTCCATACCCCAGCTATTATGAATAATGAGCACGGAGGTGCTGATATCTCTGAAATAATTTCATTTTCTTTGACTAAACCCCAGAGGGGATTGATAGATCATATATCAGCTATATTTTTAATTTCTGAGGAGCCTCCACACTGTTTTCCTTAGTGGCTGCAAAAGTGTTCTCACGAATAGTACACAAATATGTCCATTTTCCACAGCCTCACCAGCAATTGTTATCACTTGGGTCTTTGATGATAACTGTTTTAACAGGTATGAGGTAATATCTCATTGTGGCTTTGATTTGTATTTCCCTGATGATTACTGATCATGAAACTTTCCATGTACCTCTTGGCCATTTCTATATCCTTTCCTCTGTTCATTTCAATTTGAGTGTTTGGTTTTTGTTATTGAGTTGTATATATTCTCTATATTTTGGACATTAGCAATTTATCAGAGATACATGATTTACAAATATTTTCTTCCATTTGGTAATTTGTCATTTCATTTTGTTGATTTCTTTGGAAGGTACCAGAATGATCTAGTCTCATGTTTATATTTTCCTTTGTTGCTTTTGGTGTCATATCCAAAAGAAGACCAATATCCAGGAGCTTACCATCTATGGTTTTTTCTAGGTATTTCATGGTTTTTGGTCTTATATTTAAGTCATTTTTAGTTAACTTAATGCATGTGTAAGATAGAGGTCCAGTTTCATTCTTTTGCATGCAACTATCTAGTTTTCCCAACACTATTAACTGAAGAATAGCTTTTCCCCATTGGCTCCTTTGTTATAAGTTAACCTACCATATAAATATGGGCTTATTTTTGGGTTCTCTATTCTGATCCATAGAACTGAGTTAGCTGTCTTATTTTTGTATGCCAATATTGTACAATGTCATAGCATACATAGCATAGCCATTATTATGGCTTTATAATATAAGTTGAAATCTGGAGGTATGATGCTCCCTGCTTTGTATTAGTTTCTCAAAAGTTCTGATTATTTAGGTTTTCATACAAATTTTGTGATTATTCTTTTCTGAATAATTATTCTTTCCTGAAACCACTCTTGTGGTTTCACACAAATTTTATGATTATTCTTTTCTGTGACAAGTGCTGTAAGAATTTATTAAAAGGTATAGTCCAGAGGTGTGGGTGGTGGTGAGAGGATTCACCAGAGTCAGAGTGGGGAGCAGAACAGGCATATCTACTGGGATACACTGCTGAGGGGAGCAGCAGGTGAAATAGGAGAGGTCTGCAGCACCATGTGGATCAGCTCCCTGGCGAGGGATCAAACTCCTGCTGCAGAGGCTGGGGATAGCTTCATAGTGCTGAGACTTAACCTCTGTGCCACCAGGGAGGCCTGCTATTAAAATTTTGATGAATCTATGTTACTTGGATAATATGGACATCTTTACAATATTCTTCCACCCTATGAACATGTCCATTTACTTATGTCTTCTACACTTTTTTTCATCAGTGCCTTAGTTTTCAGGGTACAGATCTTTCAATTCTTGGTTTAATTTATTCCTACCTAAGTATTTTACTTTTTTTGATGCAATTTTAAAGGGATTATTTTCTTAAGATCTTATACTGGTAAATTATTTTATTGGTTGCTGAATATTATAAATATGCTTTGCTTGTTGCTAAATTTCATTATTTTTTTAATCTTGGATTTTGTCTTGGCAAATTGTTAAATTAACTAGATTTTTTTATCAGGTTCAAACGAAAAAAAAAAAAAAACTAGGCTTTAGTGTAGAGCTATTTAAGTCCCACTATTATGGAAAGTGCCCCAGTTACCTGACTGGTTGGAAACACAAATTTTTCTCAGCCCCTGTGGTTTTCTGTGACCTCAGGCAGTATTGTTGCATGGATGCACAAATCAGTAACTCTGTCAAAAACTTAAGGTGACCGCTCTGCAGACCTCCAAAGCTGTGTAAGTGTCTACATGTATGTGTGTGCGCAGCTGCCCTCTCTCCTGTGCGCTATCCATTAAATTATAGCCACCCTATCTTCCCTACAATGGGCTTTAGTATTTAGATCCCCCTTCCCTCCACTGGAAAGTGTTTTCAGGCTATAAGCTCATGTAATAGTAAAGCCCATTTGCTTTACACTCTGTCATTTGTGTACACTCTGTCATATATATCCACTGTGTCATATATATCCAAACATAAGGCAATCTGGTATATAATGTGATCCTCTGGTTTCTTGATTGGAAAAGAAAAGCTTATACAGAAAGATCTATACATACATACACATACTTACACAGACTTCCTTTAAGAGGTGGAGATGGAATATCTAAATATCTGCTTATAATCAATTTCATTACAAATACATATAACTGTACATTAGTAAACTAATATTTTAGAATATTAATTTCCCACTCACATGAAATAATTTTATTCACTCAGTAATTTTATCATTCATTGCTACAGTTTCTTTTTAGTGATGTAAAACAACATCTTTATGTCATCAAGGTTATTTGAATTATAGTACTTTTTACTTTTTTTTTAAAAGATTTATTTATGCATACAAACACTGGGGTTTAGGCTACAGGTGTGTGTGTGTGGTGGGGGGTGGTGTGAAGGATCCACCTAAGACAGAGTGGGGAACAGACCAGGCAGATTAACTGACATACACTGCTGAGGGGAGCAGCAAGTGAGGCAGGAGAGGTCTGCTAGGCCATGTGGGTCACCTGGCCTGCTGGCCAGCGGCAGGGATCCAGCTCGTGCTGCAGTGGCGGCAGTTTGCTTCATAGTGCGTTGCTTAACACACTGCACCACTATGGTGGCCCCAGTACTTTTTACTTGTAATGTATGTTACTCTTACTGAAAATTTACCCACCCCACAAGTCACATTATAGGAAATGGCTTAACTTGATGTGCTCAAATCAAAATGCAAAAAACATTGTGACTTTTAGAAGCAATTTGTATGAAACTATTTTATAATATACTTAACAATTTTAATTACGTGTAAAACTTTTCAAGAATAATGTACTGGGCCTTCCTGGTGTCCCAAGGGGTTGAGCGCTGCACTGTAGAGCTTCCACAGCCACTGCACTATGAGTTTGATCCCCGACCAGGGAGGGACCCACACCAAACCTCTTCTGCCTCACCCACTGCTCCCCTCAGCAGTGTATTTCAGTCAATCTGCCTGTTCTGTTCTCCACTCTGTCTCTGGTGAATCCTCTCACCCTCCGCCTCTGGCCTGTACCCCAGTGTTTGTATGCATAAATAAATAAAATCTTTTTAAAAAATAAAAGAATAATTTACTAAATATATGCCTGTTCACTATCTGTCTCTTTTTTTAATTTTATATATATTTTACATTATTTTTCATATTTTTACACTGTATATTTCTCCTCCCGGTGAAATTCCCATCACCAATTCACCCATGTACCAGCACCATGGTCCCTTGTGCTATTCCCACCCAGTTTGTTCCTCCTCCCTTCTCTTCCCTTAGGGAATATCTCAGATTTATAGCTCTCTGTTGATTTTGATTTTTAATTCATTGTAATTTTTTTTCCTTAGTCCCTTATTTGTTTCCTCTACATTCCTCCTATAAGTAAAACTATTCCATCAAATGACTTCTATAATCATCCCAAACTAGCATTCTCAAATTTTAGACTAAAGTTGCAAGATAAAATAGAAGAGGTTCAATTAAATTTGAATTTTAAATAAACAATAATTTTTCAGTTTAAGAATGACCCAAATATTGTATATAATATGCTTAAAAAATACTTAAAAATGTTTATATAAAATTCAAATTTAGCTAGGTGCATAGAATGTCCACTTAAAATAAAAATACAAATTTCTATGTACTAAATCTAGCAACTCTGTTTTATTTTGCAAATTATGTTTATTGAGGTAAAATTGGTTTACATCATTGTATTTGGGGGGTTATGGATTTAAACCTCTACAAATGTACATTTTCATACCTTGCCCGCCACCAGTGCCCCAAATTTCCTCCACCATGTTCCATTGGGCTTCTTCCCTCCCCAGCTCCTACTCCACCTTGTTCCTCTTCTGGTTGGCCCAATTCTGCAATCAGATGTCAAGAGTTTATTATTGGTTTGTTTCTGACTGACCCTTTGTTAATGTTTCTCCATATTCCACATATAAATGACACCACCTGGTACTTGTGTTCTCTTCTTCTGATTTATTTCACTTAGCATAATCCCTTCTGGTTCCATCCATATTGTCACAAATAGCAAGGGTTCATCTTTATTATGGCTAAGTAGTATTCCATGGTGTGTGTGTATGTGTGTATACATGGGAGATATAGATATATATTTCTTTTTTTTCCTTTAAGATTTATTTATTTATGCATATAAGAGCTGGGGTACAGGCCAGAGTCCAGGCAGGTGAGAGGATTCACCAGAGACAGTGATGAGTAGAACAGGCAGGCTGACTGAAACATACTGCTGAGGGGAGTGGCGGGTGAGGCAGGAGAGGTCTGCTATGCCATGTGGGTTCCCTTCCTGGCTGGAGGCAGGGATTGAACTCATACTGCAGTGGCTGCGGTTTGCTTCGTAGTGTGTGGCTTAACCTACTCCGCCACCAAGGAGGCCCAGATATATATTTCTGATAGATTCCTCTAATCTGGGGCACATAGGCTGTTCTGTAACTAAGGGCTACCAAGCCTATTTTAAATAAAAGTCTCTTTTTCATCAGTAAGAGGTTGATATTCAGATGATTCCTTCTATTTTGATTGATAATATAAAGATAAAATTCATTTTATATTTAGTCATGAATAATAATTTCACCATAATTTTCTCCCTAAATATGTAATACCATAAGCATTGCTGAATATCCATTCAACTATTTTCCCTTTGATGGGAGGTAGAAATTAGTTCAGCAAACAAAACATAAGACTGGGTCCACCAATTCTCTGAATGTGCCACCAGAACCCAACTTATTAATTAAAATATTATGATATTCATTAACATGGGTTTGGCTAGATGGTTATATTCATTTTTCTTTTTGTATTTTCAATGATTCTTTTGGCCTACCAGAATTTTTAAGAGGCAAATATTACTTTATCACCACCATTCAGACTACACAGATTGCTGATATTTCCCAAGGCTATTTAAATGGCAAATCACAGTATCTTAGTAGAAATAGATGAATACGGAATCCTTTTAATCAAACTGACTTTTTGAAATAGTGGCCACAAAGACTATCTTCCTAAAAATAAACATGTTTTCTTCATTTAGTCTCAGGTATAGTAGCAATAACACCTTCATTTTCCCCTGTTGTATTATTTAGAAAGAATAATTCAATTTACCCAGTACCACAGAGTCCTGGTGGGGTGTCAGATTTTTAATAACTTAACTTGTTCTGTCACTTTATTTAATTAAGGAGAAAAATAATGTTTGCTTCTTTGGATCCCATTTTAGAATCTATGAAAAAGCACTAAGTTCCTCTGTGGGCCCCGAATATCCTCAGTTAATATCAAATTGTACCCAGCTTGAATCATTTCCTATGATTCAGAAAATCATTTTTGTTCTGTCCCTAAGGATATAAATTGGAAATAAAGTGATAAAACTTGGAGGTAATGCAATAAAACATCCCTAGGAAGCTTGAGAATGTTAGATTAAGCAGTCAGTAAGTTTAAATTCTTGCCCAGATGTGCTGAAACTACCCTTTCCACATAGTGAAATTATTCTCTGTCTTCTTTAATTCAGTGATTTTCTTTCCTTCTTTCTCTCTTTATTTTGACATAGAAAAGCAGCTGCTGCTCCTGTTGGCAGATGACACTGCCTGTTCTGGAGAAAATTGGAGAGCTCCCTGTCTTTGAGGCTGATGCAAGGGGGAGGTCAAGAGTGCTTGCTCCAGCAACTCCTTTATACCCTGGCTTAAAAGGAATTTCTCCCAACACATTCCTATCCCTAGAGAACATCCCTGCTTCCCTTTCCAGCACAATTCTTTCTCTACAGCCAGACAATTGATATGAACCAGAAAGCTTGACCAACCCTCTGAACCAGCTCCTCTCCTACATTGGTAATTTTTACAGGAAAAAAGATTTTATATGTGCTAAGTCAAGCATCTTAAAGAAAGAATTTTGTAAACATTAAATTAACAAATGACTTTTACTTCAGGCCTCTCACCCCCACCCCAGGTCTAAAGGGCAAAAGTGCCTGGAGCCGAGAGGTGTTTATAGCTTCCTCTCTCATCTAGCAACTACCTAAAGCCAACTTGAAAAGAGTCTCGGCAGTCTGTCCTTTATAACCTGATTTCTTTTACAGTTTTTTACTGAATGATGATGTGTAATTTAGAGTCATACTAAAACTGGGTTTTTAGCATCTTGCCTGGGGAAATGTTATAGGGGAAGATGCATGGAATTTCTGAGCTAAGTTGGTTCTTGGGGCAGAACTAGGGGAAAATCAAGCTGGCATCTGTAGCTCTAGTTTTCTCTCATGAAGCAGGGAGAGTGAGGAGTGACAGATCTGAACAGGCTGATTCAGTTTGGGTGATTCCAAGCTAAGGTTGGTCTCTTTATAGAATTCCAGTACTCATTTGCATGGATGAGGTCACCCTTCTAGAGAGCCAGAGATGGGGCTCACCTGGCCACCTTCTGAGCTCCATGGCAGCAGGAACCATCCTTACAGACTTCCCCCAATGTCACCAGCACTCAAAGAGTTCACCCAACATGGGATCTAGCAGAGAGGTGCCACTTGAGGGTTAAACTGCCAGTGAAGCTAATTCTTCTGTGAAGAGACCATTTAAGGCTGTTGCTTCTATTATAGTTGAGCTTTGCCCCTCACAGTGAGGTGCACTCAGGAGGAGGGGAATGATAAGTACTAGCAGAAGGTATTAGTAGTATTTGACTAAAAATTCTAAGAGGTCAAATATCTTAGCTAGTATGGTTCTTTTAAACAGGTTTTGATTGTTGTTTCTCTTCCCCAGGGATGGAGGGAAATGATTAGCTATTTCAATTTTAGACATCTACTAAAAGTATTGAACATTTTTTTTTCCTATTTGTGTCTTTAAGAATTATTGTTTTTTTCATCGTAGTTTGTGGCTTCGTCCTCTCTCTCCACCCCACTACCACCACAGACTTGGTCTATTCTGCTTCTGTAGCTTTCTCTCTAGGAAATTTTCTCTCATTTATTGAGTTCCTCCTAAATCTCTGTTACTTTCTTATTTAATACTTCGGTTTCTATTTTCCATTCATTAATTTTGTCAATTCATTCATTTTTTCTGCCTTTGTTGTATTTCTTTGATTAGCTCCTCTGAGTTCTCATGTATCACTTTGACTTGTCATTTTGCCTTTTCCCTCATCTTTTTGATTTTCCTTATTATAACAAGTTTGAGTTCTCTGATAGGGAGATGAAATCTCTGAAGAGTTGTTTTCTTACAGCGGTAAAATCCTTGACATATCAAGGTGCCAGTGCTGTTGGTTTTGTTTTTGTTTTTTTTTTAATATTTATTGTGTGCCCCTTTTGTTGCTTTAAAATTCCCTCTTTCTAAGTAATATCTGTAGCAGTAACTTAGAGAGTTGAACTACTTTTAATTTTCCTGAACTTGTGGTTTTATTTCATTTGATTTTACTTGTTTGGCTTTGCTGACTTCCATAACTATGTGACTTGTTTTGCAGTTACTGAGTCAGAGGGTGGGGGCAGGACCTGCAGGGGCCCAGTCACTGGTGTGAATATGCTGGCAGGGGAAGGGCTGGCTTGTGTTTGTGCCACCACTGATACTCCTCCTCCCTGGAGCTCCAGATCTGAGACTCTGCCATCTTTATACTCGGTGTACTACAGTCCCAGCAAGTAGAGAAGGGGCCTGCAGTCCAATGCACTGTCCTTCTCAGTGATCAGACTGTGTGTGTCACCCCAGCTCTCTCCTCTGCATCACCCCTCACGAGCCACTGCCTCTGTATCCCAGCCCCAACCACAGCTTTCAGGCAACACTCTCCTCCTTCATTCTCCTTTACTGCAGTATAACTCTTTCCTCTGTCTCGGTCTATCCTGGTCGCTAACATCCAAGGGGGAGTTCAGTTTCATCCTTGTCACAAGGCTCTCTGGGTATGGTGTTCCTCTGGTTAACTGCTAGATAATCCTCTTATTGAAAAGCAAGTAACCATCTCTGTGACATCTTGGTTCTCACAGCTGAAGTATTGAACACTTAAACAGTTAAATACCCTAACATCATCAAAAATTTAGTAATCGGGAATATAACTTCCCCTACTCCTGCCCCTTTGCATATCCCTACGCCACACAGCTTCTTTGGGCTGAAACAAGGTCTGATCTCTTTAGTCTCCCATCCCTGAAAAAAATTTAGGTGCCTTTGTGTTTAGAAAAAAAATGTATTCTGCTCCATGAGTCAAGAACAGTTTGTTTGTTTGTTTGTTTGTTTTTTTAAATGCCAGATAATGGAATATTTGGTTGGGAAGTAAATTAAACATGAGACCAAATCTGTGCATAGCATATAGGAGTCTGAAGACCTTGAAATAGCACTGGAGGCCACTGTTGTATTCCTTTCCATTCCTGTTTCTCTCTCTGTCATTTACCAGGTTCCCTCGTCTCACTCACTCCTATCATAGGGGTGAGGATGTCAAGGTAGGATACCCAACAGTGTACCCCTGCAGCCTAGAGACCGCCTGTTTCCTCACTAATATAGTCCTAAGAGTCTTATTAAGTCTTGCTAAAGCATCTTAAAAACTTGTTTTTATAAGTTAGCATGATACCTAACATTTTGTAAGCATTTAATAAGTTCCATAAAGCCAAAGTGTGAGCTCTTAAATTCACTAAGTGCTAGCTGTTTGTCAGCTGCCATCGTGCCATCTCATTTCATCCTCAAACGATCCTAGGATAATGTTATAATTATTTCCATTTCCCAGATGACAACTATTGTACTTAAGAAGTTCACATCTTTCCCAGGATGAACAACTTTTGGGCAGATCCAAGGTTTAAGTTAGGTTCATCTGCCTTTGGAGCGTCATCTTAACTCCCACAATGAATTAGCGAATTGGTATTCCCTTAAGTCAGTGGGAATAAATGGAGCTGCAGTCTTGGGCTGAGGCTGACACTGAGAGTAGTAGAGCAAAGAGATCACAAAAGACAGGGACTGGAATTTAACCTGTCCCCCTAGAAGCCTGCTCCCTCTGGATTTTCAAGTTACATAACAAAAACGACACTTAGTCTTTATGTCATTTGAATTGATTATTTTCTACTTGCAGTGGAAAATACTCATTGTCCAGAGGGTCTGTCTGGGATCCTTTACCTTTTGCTACCTTTTTTTGCTTAAGAGTTATTTACAGATATACTTCTTTTCTGCAGGAACATATTATTTAACAACATTTTAATTGCAATTTATCATATGCCGATAGGAAATCAAACTACAGCAATCAATAGGTTTTCAATTTAAAATGTATTCACATGTCTTTCTTTTTGTGAATTTTTCTTTCAATTTCTGTGTTTATTTCTATGCCTCTGATTTTATGAATATGCCCAGTTCTACACTGGGAAAGAGGTGACATTTATTTTTCGGTTGTTATTGCAAGCATACTCTCTGGTCACAAAGCCCTTTTACACTCACTCCCAAGCTAATTTATTTCTTTGAGAGCTGCACAATCCCAGCCCTGTGGAGAGTCTACCACATTCAGATATCAGTGACTGGTTTAGAAATGATCTGTCTTTGTCCAAGCCGAAGTCTCTTCTGCATCCTTGATTATGTCTAAATGATGCCTTTATCCTTATACAGAACCCACTTTCTCAGGCCAGCAGGAAGCACTTGATTTGTTTACTAGCCCCAGGGATGAGAGAAAGCAGCTTTCTGAAGGGTAATCACACAACCAGGTGAGCCGCCAACAAGTTGTGACTTTGGAAAAAATGGTTTTGAATGCTGTAAGAGTTTGGTGTCCTGCCAACTTATTTACCAAGGAAGCTGTCAGTCCTGCCTGAGAAATAGGATGGGTAAGCACAGAAGGATTCAGAACACTTCCATGTGGAGACACCTGAGGTAGCTCAAACTGTCCTGATTTGGATGGGGGGGTAATGGGGAGAGTGATATGGAGAGAGGAGCACCTGTGGATCATGTGTCTGGAGAAGAAAAGACTTACAGGCCTCCACAGCCACATACTCACAATATACAGGTCTCCCTAGTGCTATAGATTAGATGATTAACCTAAAGGACAAGTACAGTCCTAGGAGAACAGGATGACAGTGTTTCAGGGATACCCTAATAAGCTCTCTACTACAGAATAGATGACCCAAATACCCTTAATAGAATGTCATTAGGCAGAGAGGTAACCTCGACTCCTTGAGTCTTGACATACCTGTACTGCTGTACAGATGGGGCTCTTAAAATGTGACTCATTCATTGAGACCTACTATGTGCAGACTAGGTTTCAGAGATTCATAAAAATAAGTATGTATGCTTATTGGAGATGAGGGAAGGTGGTCTGTGTTGCAAGTCTGGTAATATTTCACAGTATGATAAACTAGCTTCTTGTTCAAAGAAATGTTATAATTCTTTCCCTAAAATGAAAACTTTTATAATTTAAACTCATCCCATTTATAAGCACTGAGAATTCAAGAAACAGGGGCTGACTAGTTTTAGATCAGGGGACCAGCTTCTGAGACTTCTTGAAAGGAATCCCACAGATGGGGGACCAGATCCTGCCCCAGGCCTGGAGCGTGAACGGGCAGCAGCACCGCAGCCTTAGTTCTCTCTGCTCTAACTCCCCTTCCCTGCTTGTTCCATGTGGATTTTGCCCATATCAGGAAAATTCCCCCACTCTGCTGCGTTCTTCTGAGACTGAATGAGCAAACAAATTAACATCTGACAGATTAGTAGGAAAAAAGGACCCAATTTAACAGCACACATGGGGAAATTCTCCATGACAGTATAAATTCTAAGCTTAATGGGGTTTATAGTATGTGCTGGGGCACCTGAGACAGTAAGGCGAGGGGAGGGGCCTCCACGTGATGAGAAGGACATCATGTGACAAAACTTTGCCTGTGATGTTTGCCCTGCAGACTTCAGATAAAAAGGTTTTATCTGTCTATGACCCTAAATTAGGTAATTTGCATTCTTTAAGTTGTGCCAATAATTTCTCGTAAGGCCCACAGAGCCTTGATTGACTTAAATTTCACATACCAAGGTGACCTCTCCAAGGCCTACTCTGGACATCTTGGAAAGTCTATCTGATCTTTTTCAGGGAGACCGAGACTATACCCATTCACTGTCATGTGCCCTGCAATTTCAGTTGAGGTCCCACTAGCAGCCAATAGCCCACACCTCTTTGGATGAAGAAGGATGGGGCTTTTATAAAGAATGAGACGTTTCTTGTGACAATCATCTGGAGAGAGGTCACCCTAAGCCAGGACAAGGACAGCAGGCCCTGCCAGAGAGACCTGGCCTCCTGGTGCCCTGCTGTCACCAGAGCCCTCAGGACCACCAGCTACTTGGTGCTGGAGGAGCCTCCATTCCAGACATAACATTATTTCTGATTGGAGTTAAACATGTTCAGTCCTAGGGAAGACAGACAAGAGTGACCGATGTCCACCACACTGCCTTAAATTGTGTCTCATTCTAAGACCACGCACAATGCTCTAAGAATTAGTATATTGTTTTAAAAGCAGCAATTATCTTATGACAGTTGCAATTACACTACATGGAATCTGTGCAGGCATGATCAATTTGTTAAACTGGACTTTTAAAAAATGACAATATCTTTGTACCTGCATTGGCATTTCTTTATTTTCAACATAGCAGGTGATTGAACAATGAAAGGATTTGGCTTGGACTTTATGAATCGCAAAAAAATCCCACCTGAATGTCAAGGTCCCTCCAATCTGAGGGGAACCTTGCTTCTCAAATTTGGTCCCTCGTCCAGCACATTTACTGGAACTGCTCAAAACACAGAAGCTGCCTTTCAACTAGACCACCAGGTAGTTTCTGAGCACAGAGTGTTTGAGCTACACAAGCCGTAGGGTACACAGGACAAGATGGGTCAAGCCTAGCTTTCAGCCTGATGACAGGCTCTGTCCTTTGTCTGTGCCCTGCTCTGGGCAGTCTTAGCACTAAGTTGTGTGATTGTTTGGGGTAAGGCGTGAGCAGCCTCTGATGCATCATTCCCAATTCCCCAGCCACTCAGCATCTCAGTCACAAAAGTTGTACTCAAATATTATATTTAAATTTAGCAAATAAAAAGTCATGAACATTTATTTTCTTTCTTGTTTTATAAATCAAATTTAGAGAGGGCCTCCCTGGTGGCCTAGGAATTGAGTTTCAGTGCTGTGATGGTCATAGCCTGAGTTCAATCCCTGGCCAGGGAGGGGACCCACACGGCACAGCAGACCTCTCCTGCCTTACCCACTGCTCCCCTCAGCAGTGTATTTCACTCAGTCCGCCTGTTCTGCTCCCCCTGTCTCTGGTGAATCCTGGTCTACTCCCCAATTCTTCTACACAAAAGTGAACTAATAAACTTTGCTAAAAACTCAAATTCAGAGAGATGGAAAGAAGAAGGGTGACTGCCAGAGGCTTGGGGAGAGGGGAAAATAGGAAGTTTTAATTTTTTTTTTAAAGATTTATTTTTTTATTCATACAAGAACTGGGGTAAGGCCAGAAGAGCGGGGGGTGGGGGGGAGGGGGGGTTGAGAGGATCCACCAGAGACTGAGTGGTGAACAGAACAGGCAGATTTGACCGAAACACACTGCTGAGGGGAGCAACGGGTGAGGCAGGAGAGGTCTGCTGTGCCATGTGGGTCCCCTCCCCGACAGCGGCAGGGATCGAACTCCTGCTGCAGTGGCTGTGGTTTGCTTCATAGTGCGTTGCTTAAGCCACTGCGCCACCAGGGAGGCCCAGGAAGTTTTAATTTTTAATGGGGACAGAGTTTCAGTTTTGCAGGACGAAGAGTTCTAGAGATGGAGGGCGGTCGTAGCCACGCAATAATGAGAAGATCCGTGGTGCCCCTGAGCTGGTACTCTTACAAATGATGACAGTGGTGAAGTTCATGCTATCGAGAGGGCTGTTTGTGGCTTTGCAGCCAAGTTCTCAAGTAAGGGAGATGGGCCTACAGGCTTCATGCCCACTGTGGTGCCAGGAAGGGCACAGAGCAGGTTCTCGATGATTCCAAGCAGACGAGGTAAAAGAGGGAGCCCTGGAGCCCTCGGTGGCTTTTAACACACTTTCTCTGCACCATTATATCAGAGGGGACCAGGTACATGGCAGGCCTCCTAGCTCCCGGCACATCGTCACTGTCTGGGCTCTCTAGTCTCCCCTGCTCCTCCGCTCTGCTGCTCTCCTTCTGCTACTCCGCCGGCGTCCTCATGACACCGCCCTTATACGCCCGTGTCTAAGCCAGGTGCACCCACTTGCGCATGCCCACTCAGGCACGCGTGCAGCACCGCAGGTGTCCATCCTCACACCAAAGGCGGGAGGGTGGAAAAGCCTGGTAACTTCTCTGGCTCTACACTCACCCCCAGCCCACCCTGCCCTCAGTGGGTTTCTCTGCTCCCAGAAAGGGAAGGTGGGGATTCCATGGCCACACAGGCTGGAGGTGCTCAGCGTTCCCGCAGAGGAAAAGGACCACAAGGTAAAGCCCAGTCGAGGGTCAGGCTCGCCCCACTGCTGACTCACTGCCAGGGCTGGTGTCAGCAGGCAGGGCTGGCAGCTGGGAGTCAGCTGCGGGGTCCGGGAAGCGGGCTCCTGGCCTCAAGCTCCAGCTGCAGTTGGGAGCTCAGCAGAGGCCAGAGCAGAGCCAGCGCCAGGGTGCCCAGTTTCCTCCCTTTGTGCTCCCGTCTCTCATTCCACTGCCACCTCCAAACCAACCTTTAACAGATTCCCTCTGAACCGGGATCTGGAGGAAAAGGGAGACCCGGTTCACAAGGGCTGTGGGTATTATTACTGCGCACGCGGAGGCAGGAGGGGTGGGGTTCCTGGGGGTGAAGATGGGCCCTACTGAGGCAGAAGCAGAAGGAGCACCTGGGGGCTGGGGGCGGGCACCTGAGGCTGGGAGGGGCAGCGAGCACTGCAGGGGAGTGGGCCAGAGGACATCCCAGGTTATGACACCTTGAGGGCTAAGACACAGACTCTGCCTCACAGGGCTGCAAAGGAATGAGTGGAAATGCTGGGTGGGTGATACTCCGCTATTTGAATACGAGGAGGATGAAAGAGGAGGAGGCAGGGCAGAATTAGGCAAAGAGTTAGCATATGATTTTCAGGTGCTCCTTAACCAGTCAGTCTTCTCTGTAGACTATTAGAGATAGAGCCGAGAAAGAAAACCCTTTCAAGTAACTCTTAGGGTTGAGGGCCAGATCCGGTTCCACAGTCACGCAGGAGAGCTCCTCACTGGTGCGCTGAGTGCCCTGCTTCTCCCATTCCTGCGGTGTAAGGGTTCTCTTTTAAAGCATCAATTTGCTCGGTTTGCTGAGGAAATAAGAGATCACACATTTTTCAGCAGCCCCGTGCTCACTTGGAACCTGCCAGGACAAAGGGAATGCCCCCCTATCTCTCCTCCCCTCCACACCCACCCCCATCCCTGCTGGCGTCCTGCAGGGTTCTGAGCACACCAGAAGCATTCAGGGGTCTGCCCTTTCGCAAAAATTTCAATTATTTGCCTGGCATGTTTATTCCTCAAACCTCCATCTTTGTCTTAAAAACACCTGGTCAAAATTTGAAGCCCCTTCGGTTTCCTTCTGTTTGTGGGCACCAGCAGTTCTGCCCCACCCCAGTCTGCTAGCTGCAGCAGCAACTTCCTGAATTACAATTGTCGATACACCTGCCTGACTCCCGCCAGACCGAGTGAGGCCGGGGTCAAGCTTTGTGTGGAGGGACACCATTTCTTGCTTCTATGGCATGCCAACCCTGAGGTCCTAAGCCAGGCGTTTTCAAGGACACTGCAATGGTTGATAAAGGTCATTCCTACCCTGTCTGCCTTTCCTGAGCCTCACAGCTCAGCGCAGTGGCAGGGGCTGCCAAGGCCTCTCAGGGCCGCAAAGAGGAAGGCTCAGCAGGGCCCATCCCCAGAGAGCCTCAGGAGGAACTAATCACACAGAAGGGGACACAGGTGAGAGTCCCCCTCCCAGCTAAGAGCAACCAAGTCCTCTTAGGGAGGATAGTGCCCTTGGGGGTAGAGAGGTTGGAAGCAGAGGGGAGCATTTCTAAGCATGAGACTTATTCAAAGGGACTGGGAGAGAGGGAAAGGAGAGAGGGCGGGAAAGGCACTGCTGGAAAACCAAGTAACTGAGCCAGGAGAGGCCTGGCCAATTAAGATGCGCGGGCCTCCCTGGTGGCACAGCGGGTTGAATGCTGCACTGTGAAGCATCCGCGGCACAGCAGCACAATTTCAATCCCCAGCCAGGGAGCTGACCCACATGATACAGCAGACCAATCCTGCCTTACCCACTGCTCCCCTCAGCAGTGTATTTTGGTGGATCTGCCTGTTCTGCTCCCCACTCTGTCTCTAGTGAATCCTCTCACCTCCTGTGAGGACTCTGGCCTGTACCCCAGCTCTTGTATGCATAAATAAATAAATCTTAAAAAGAAAAGAACTCGGATGCTCAAGTTTGTAGTTGTAGTTATATAGTCTAAGCCTCTGCTCTGAGTTCTGTGACTCCCACATTCGTGTGTGGGAAGCTGGAAGAAGAGTTGTACTTCTGGGCATAGAAGCAGGAACCCAGGGGCCAAAGGCCAGCGGGCAGGGGCTCCCTCCACCCTCCAGACAGTGTATGTCTAAAGCAGTGGTTCTCACCCCAGCTGCACGTTATAACCAGCCAGAAGCATATTTAAAAACACAGTTCCTGGAGACCCAGCCCCTCCCCAAATTCTAACCTAACTCATGTGATGATAATTGTGAAAATGCTCCCCAAATTCTTCAAAGGTGAGAAGAGTTGAGGACTACTGTCTGAAGGCATTAGTCAGTAAGGTGCCTTCACTGTTGCCCCCCAAAGGGGAAATGGAGAGTGAGGAGTTCAAGCTGTGGATGCGGGAGTTAGCTGTTCCCTCTGCGGGAGACCTTTCTGAGGACACATAAAGACCAGGGAGTCTGGCACTCACAAATGACAACAACAGCAATAATAATAAACCAATCAATATGGTCAGTGAGCTGACTCATTGAAATGTCACAGCATCATTTAAAGTGGCTACAAACTTCCCATTTTGCAGATGAGGGCAGAGAACACTGAGAGATGACCTGGAAGAGCGACAGTGAGGATCTGAACCTGCGGACTGGCGCCTCGCTGCACAGCCAAGGTAGAAGCACAGTGCTCGGGGTAGTCCCAGAAAACACGCGTCTTGGCCGGGTAGGGGGGCAGGCAGAAGCCCCCACTCTGGTGGCATCAAGGATGACCCTAAGCCCATTGCAAAGACACAGCACCTCAGGGCTGAGAGCTGGACGCCAGGGAGGGGGACAGTGAGCTGCAGTGGCGCGAGGGTACATTGCTGGGGCTCTGGCAGCCATCCGGGACTGCCCAGCCTCCTCTTGGCAGCCAGCACTCGCCCTGTGCGCACAGTCTGGGTGGGCCTACCCGCCCCCTGAGTCCCTGCATGCCCTGCAGAAGAGGTATCCAGGCGCTAAGGCAGATGCCCTTTCGGTGGTTGCCCAACACTTTGGTCTTGGTATCAGCTTTTCTATGGCCTCCTAAATGATGGCTATGTTCTGCTTTTATTTTAGCTTGTGGAAATGAGAAAAAGTCTTGGTTGCATCAGACTGTAAACCTGGTATTGTTTACTCCTGATTATGCATGAGACATAGACACTTCAATAAATAAAATTCACAGATAATCCCCAAGCTTAGGAATTAGTAAGGACTCTAGTGTCAGACTTTTCCAGACCCTCGAGTTCACATATATCAGACAGAATAAAACATGACAAAAGGATCAGGGAAAGAGAAGTGAATGGTGTGAATCAAATTCCTCATCTCCACCCCAAACATCTGGATTCTAGGCTGCACTCTGCAATTCTCAGTTTAAATCTCCCAAGAGTCTGATGCACCACGGCTGGGAAGCCAGTAGTCAGAATGGCCCATAAACCAGAAACGAGTCGGCGCTTCCCACCTGGCTCACTCTATTTCCCCCTAAAGAAGTGAGCAGATAGCCTAGGCTACTCAGAGAAGTGGAAAGAGCCCTGACTGTGAGCCAGAGCTCTAAATTTTAGTCCTGGCTCTGCCCCAACTGGGTGGTTGGTGCTGACATATCCATAACATCCAAGGATTTCAGTTTTATTTGTGAAATAAAACAATTGGACATAATAATCTCCAGCCCTTCCCAGTTATGAATGTATCTGGTTCCATGAGAGTTGAATTTCTTATTATTCAGTGAGGCTGAGGGTATTTCTAAATTACTGGGGATCAATTTTTAGCCTCTCTTCCTGATTCTGAAAGGAATTTGGCAAGACCGTTTACTCAGCTCTCTCATTTTCCATTCACATCAGAAAAGCCTCTTAGGCCTGTGAACCCTGACCCAAGGAGTTTTGCTTTTTGCTCAACTCTCAGAAATCTATCTCTCCTTTGAGTCTCATGCTCCTTCTTTCCCTGGAAACTCCAGTGCATAGGCTTCAAACCATAACTGTATGTTAAGATCACCTGGCAAGGTTTCATGAAATATGGGTACTTGGATCCTTTCCCCAGGCAACTGAATAAAAATCTTGGGGCTGAGACTTAGGCATCTCTTTGTAAAGCTCCTCAGATGATTATAATGCACAAGAAGCTTAGAAGAGAGCTGGGCTGGACTTAGCAGGGTGACTGGGTTCTCTAGGGGCTTCTTTAGAGCCAAGTAAAAGGAGTGAAAGGGAAGGGTTGAATTTACTGTTTTGCCTGGTCTTCTTTGCCTGGTCTAAATGCCAGCATTTTAGATATACCAGATCAATATTTATAGGATCAAGCATTAAATATGTTGTAAAAGTGAAATGAAAAAATCAGGCCTACTGGCGCCACCACATACGCACTGGTTGAGGTGAATCAAGTTTCCTGAGATTCAGTTTTTTCATTTGCAAAATGAAGCCACTATTTCCCTCCTACATTTGCATTGTTATGTGAATCAAATGGGATAATATATGTGAATTGGCTTTGTAAACAATAAAGTACTATACAAGAGATTTGAATGGGTTTAAAGCACCTTCTATGTAGGAGATCACGAATTCAATAAAAATTATTTTAGATCTTCCCAAATTAGCAAGCAATAGCAATCAAAATCCAACCAAACATTTATTTTAAAGACTTATTTTTTAATTCTTACAAGAACTGGTGTATAGGCCAGAAGTGCGGGGAATGAGAGGATCCACCAGAGAAAGAGTGGGGAACAGAACAGGCAGATTGACTGAAATACCCTGCCGAGGGAAGCAGCAGATGAGGCAGGAGAGGTCTGCTGTGCATGTGGGTTCCCTCCCTGGCCGGAAGCAGAGATCAAACTCATGCTGCCGTGACTGTGTTGGCTTCATAGTGTGTTGCTTAACCCATTGCGCCACCAGGGAGGCCCCTCATGCCCTAAAATGTTATAGTTAATTGGGAATACAGTTTGGTAGTTTCTTATAAAGTTAAAAATATACTTACCATATGACCCAGGGATTTGGCTCCATATGTCTACAACAATCATTATTCCAATGTCCTTCTCAGCATTGTTCATAATAACCAAAAATTGGAAATACCTTAAGTGATCACCAACCTGTGAATGGATATACCAACTGTGGTACATCCACATAAAGAAGTCTATTCAAAAAGAAAAAGGAATGAATTAGAGATATATACTTTAGTCTGGATGAATTACTAAATATACTAAGTAAAAGAAATCAGACATGAAACGACATACTACTTGACTCTATACTTTGTATCATGATAGAAAGTAAGGGTAAGAGAAAGAGATCTAATACAGAGGGTCCCGTGAGAACTTTTGAAGAGATGGAAATATTCTGTATCATGAGAGTACACAACTGTATATGTTTGTCAAAACTCACAAAATGTTTAATTAAAAATGTTGAGTTTCCTTGTATGTAAATTATATTTCAAAATCCCTAATAAAATTTATCTTTGAAGTCTTCTGCCTGCCAGGGATAATGCTGGGGGAAGATATCAAGATAAATCAGACTTTTTTTTATTGCAAGTGCTTACAATAAAAAAAAGTACGTTACAAGTGCTGTGATAGAGATCTATACACAGGATAGAGAAAGATTGATGCTAACCAGAGTAGGGAGAGCAGGCAGATGGTATTTGAGCCAAGTCTTGAAAGATAGGTAGCTATTTGCCAAGTAATATAAAGGAGAAAAGCTATTCTAGGCAGCAAGAGTAGAAGAACTAAACCTTGCGAACTGGAAATAGCTAAATGTATTCCAGTAAATGCAAGTGGTTGGTTGAAATCTAAGGTTTCAGGAAGGGTATGTGCAGAGATGAAAATGTGGATAGCAACAGAGCTTGAAGGGTCTCATGGCATATACTGAAGCACTCAGTTTTTATCCTCCAAACAAAAAGAAACTGCTGAATAGTTTTAAACTGTTATAGGGTCTCCTTGGTGGAGCAAGGGGTTAAGCACCACACTATGAAACATCCACAGCCACTGTAGCATGAGTTCAATCCCCAGCCAGGGAGGTGACCCACATGGTGCAGCAGACCTCTCCTGTCTCACCCGCTGCTCCTCTCAGCAGTGTATTGCACTCAATCTGCCTGTTCGGCTCCCCACTCTGCCTCTGGTGAATCCTCTCACCCCATACTTCTGGCCTATACACCAGTTCTTGTATACATAAATAAATAAATCTTAAAAAAATAAACTGTAATAAACTTATTCAGTTTTGTAATTTGTAAAGATTAGTCTGGAAGGTAAGAGGAATGACTGTCATATGGTTGGTGCCAGATTGAATGAAGACTGGAAAAAAATATTTTTAAAAGACTTTCAGAGATTCAGATTAAGCCAATCCTGAGTTTTGTTCTATGCAACAGAATAAAGTACAGGAGGCATTTATGAGAGATATTAGAGGTATACTAGACAAAATATATTTGAGGGTGCTGTGTAAGAGAAGGAGATGAGGAATCAAAGATGACACCTTGGGTTCTGGCTTATGTCACTAAGTTGAAGTCAACAAATGAAGGAGATTTCCCCAGGAGATCACATAATGGCAAGGAAGTCATGTAGATGGGATGAGCAGAGAATGGGAAGCCTTAATACAATTCAGCGAAACACAGAAGCTGAAATAATGGCCAAATAAGTGGAAATGACCCAGGAAAGTCTAATGTAATATATGATGGAACCAGAGAACTTTTAGAGAAAAAGATGATCAACATTTTCAAACGCCACATATACACCAAACATGATAAAGACAAGAAAGAATCTGCTGAATGGTCAATGAGAGATCATTGAGTTTTATGACTCATAGTGTTTGCTATGAAGTTGGGGTGGCAGAACCTGACTGCAGAAGAAGCAGCAAATGAGATAGAAAAAAATGGAGAGAGTGAGAAAATAGTTTGGCTATCAAATGGAAGAGAGAAAAAGTTAGTAGGTATATAGAAATATAGAATGAAAGCTTTTTGTTTTAAGTATTCAAGAAAATTGACAAATTCTATAGACTACTGAGGAAAAATCATGATGTTAAAAAAGTTAAAAATATAGAGGGACCCAATGAAGAAAAGTTTAAAACATAGAGGGATAAGAAGTATAGCAATAGGATGAGGACATCTTTTCTTCTGAAAATACAAGACAATAGAGAGCAAATAATATGGATTACTCTGAAGCTTTAGGGATAAGAAATTGAGGGAGTTTGTGGCTGTGGACTTGTTTCTCAATGGACTTGAGGAAAGAAGCAGTTGGAATGGCTATTGCAAATATTGAAAGGGAGCTAATCTGTAACTTGTCAATGCATTGAAAGTTGAATTCCATTATCTGTACTGTCATCTGTCTATAATGGTCATGCTTTTTCTGTATCGCATTGAGTTGCCTTTGAGTGGCAACCAGGAAATAGAGCACTACATTGATCCAAGGTTTGTATGTAACAAGGAAGATGTGTTAGAAAGACAAAGTGAGGGCCTCCCTGGTGGCACAGTGGGTTAAGCAACGCACTATGAAGCAAATCACAGCCACTGCAGCATGAGTTCAATCCCTGCTGCTGCCGGGAGGTGATCCACATGGCGTGGCAGACCTCTCCTGCCTCGCCCGCTGCTCCCCTCAGCAGTGTATTTCAGTCCATCTGCCTGTTCTGTTCCCCGCTCTCTGGTGAATCCTCTCACCCCCCACACCTCTGGCCTGTACCCCAGTGCTTGTATGCATAAATAAATCTTTAAAAAAAAAAAAAACAAAGACAAAGTGGTGAAGACACGGTGGGAGCACTGATGAATTCCAGGAACCAGGCTGGATGGGGGAAAAGTGGAGCCATGGTGGTAAAATGGACAGGAGGGAAACAGAGCAGAGATCTGGGCATGCTGGTGAGGATGGCAAAAAGATGCAGTGATAGAGCAGGATAATACTCAATTGTGGTCAAAAGTAAGGTAGTCAGATTTAAGATTTTAGAGAGAAGATAATTCTGGGCAATGTCAGACTATGAGTATGGGAGCTAGAAACTGAAGTGAAGAAGGGGAAATTGCTCAGGTCAAAATGTAAAAGTGTTTCTATGAGTTCTCAAAGTCTCAAGGATCATGAATGGGTTGTCAAAATTCTTATGGAATTGGAAAAGGAAGGATAAGACGGTCGGGTGATATTAGCTATCTGGTGAGTATGGCTTGGACTTCAAAGAAAAAGTTTGTATATGAAAGAAACAACATAATGTTTTGAAAAAAGTAATAGTGAGCAAAGATATTGCTCCCACCCTAAAGCTCTAAGATGTTTAGGGTATAAAAGAAAATAGGGCCTCTAATTCAGGGAGAGACTTGGGATGTTCTTGTGTCTTGGACAGGTTTCTGTAAAGCTACAAGGAAGATGACTGTACAAATAATCATTTGATATCAGGGCTTGGGTTAGGAGACTGGAGAACAGCCGCTAGAAACCAGAGAGAAGGAAATAGGTCATGATCGGGCATGCCCAGACACCACAATAAAAGGACTGTCAATATCTTGGCTGCTGATTTAGGATGACAGGGATGAGAGGCATAGGTGAAGCTTATTAGTCTCAACATTTTGGGCAATTACTTGTGAAGACATTCATGGGTTTTAGGTCTAAACACAGTGTAGTGAGTTTTCCTGAAGCCCTGGATGAGGAGGAATAGGAGACTCTATGGAAACCATACCCAGTAAATGTCCTAGGACATTTACTAGTTACTAGAGGACAAAGATTTTACCTGTAATATCTTTAAAGGGCACAGGTTATGCTTAAATTTCCCTCAGTAGATCTTCTAAAAAACAATAAAGCATTTGTTAAAAAACAAATAAAGCATCACATTTATCTGTTATTTCTATAATAATGGAACTTCAGCTGGAAGGAAAGATCATTTCTCAGTAGATACATTTGCGGTTTCCACACACAGGCCACGTCTCCCACTCCTGTTGGTTCCCCACCACAGCCTGGGAGTTGCTCTTCAGGAAACGCTGACCATTGTATTTCCTCAGAATTGCCTAGCTCTTTCATATCTCTTTGTCTCCTTCTTGAAAGGAATCTCCCCAACTTATGTCTGGATAACCGGGGCTCATTTTTCTAGCCTTAGGGAGAAGCCAAATTTCCTTTTGTATGAAGTTCTTTCCAGTTCTCCAGGTGTATTTAGGGGCTTCTGCTACATTCCTCTTCTACTCTCTCATGCTTCTATTTAAAGGAATGATCATGAACAGTAGAATTGCTTACTTATTTTTAAGTAGGCCATATTTTTAACTGAGACTAAGTCCTAATTCTTTTCATGTTCTATCCTTAGCTCATGGAATAGTGACTGGAACATTACAGGTTCTCAACAGCTTACCAAATGAATGAGTGAATAAATGAATGAATAAGAGAATGAGTACTGGAGATTTTCAAGTTTGTGATCCATGAAATGAGTGCCCAACATCACATGAATAAGGCATTCTCTGTGTGTCATTTACTCCTCAAATAATCTTGAGGTAGATATATTAATTCACTAGTTAGTTCTCACTTAACAGGATGCAAACAGGAAAGTAGATACAAAAAAATATAACCATCATAGATAACACAGAATGTCATTTGCAGAATGGGGCTTTGAACCTTAGTCTGTGAAGGTCTTTATTATGTGTCATTAAAACTAGGTCTTTTGAGCCTCAACATCTCAGCAACTTACTAAATGCATGGATTTTGGAGCCAAATAAGCCATGGTTTTAAGTCCTGGTGTGTATAGGGCTGGGTGGGAGAAACAGACAGTGGGGCGTGCCAGCTCACCAGCAGTGTGGAGGGATGGGAGAGAGAGATGGTTTGGAAGAACACACCCTTGACAGAGGATATATGCAGAGTGTCTGGGGCACTCCATACAGGCTGGATTCTGAGCAGAAGGTAAAAGGGAATTCTCTGGACTACATTCCTCCTTCACCACCATTCAGGACTGGCACAGACTGACCTTGTGAGGCACAGTGACAGTGCACAGACTACAGAGTCTTAGATTTGGAAGACCCCCGAGGAAGAATATCAGTAGTGTCACAAACACAAGTCAGGCTTGCCCCATCCCAGCACACTTGCTACATGATGGGGCCCTCCCGTATCCTGTCCTATCCTGTGGACTAGGCAATTCAGCAGCTATGGAAGTCAAGAAAGTGCCTCTCCCCCGCAATAAATGAAACGAAAGCACCACAAGATGAAAAGTAAAAATTGCTCAGCTCAAAGTCATTGCTACAGATTTTTTTATGTTTAAAAATTGAAATATTTAAAGCAGAAATATGGGCAGGTAAAATAATATATAGCACTGCCACCTTGGGAGTTCAAAGGAATACGACAACACATGGAAAGAACAACTCCACATGATAGAACCACACACATGGACTATTTTATTACCCTATCAGATACAGTTCAGAATTGCAATAATAAAGTAAAAAAGATGGAAGAAAATGTAAAAAGGCAAGTTGGAGTGATGCAAGAGAATAAAGAAAAACTGATCAATATCATCACAAAATTCAGAACACAAATGAAAGAGCTAAGACATGCAATTAATGAACATAAAGTAGAAATCAAAGCTTTACCTTAGAAGATAACAGAGTTTCAGATGTGAAAAGCTCAATAAATGAGATAAAGTTTTCTAGAGAGAAAGCTATGCAAGCAGGATGAACCAAATGGAAGACTGAGTCAGCGACCTCAGTGATACCAATTCACTACGAATCCAGGTGGAAGAAGAGAGATAAGTAATATGCAAGGAAAAAAATGTAGAACTTTGAAAATTACCCAACTCCATGAGGAAAGGCTACATAAGGATAATGGGTATGCCAGAAGGGGGAGAGAGTAGATTTGGGGACAGAAAGTTTATTCTAGAAAATAATAGATAAAAGCTCCATAAAGCTGGAGAAGCAATCAGATATATAAATACATGAAGCGAAAAGAAATCTTGCTTATCTCAATCTAATGAAGCGTACACTAAGAATCACAATAAGAAACTATCCAGAACACAAGAAAAAGAATAATGAAGATCTTTAGGGGCAAAAAAACAGGTGACTTAAAAAGTTGATCCCATCAGATTTTTAGCATGTTTTCAGCAGAAGGTCTATAAGCCAGGAGAGAAAGGAATGACATAGTCACAAATACTCAAAAAAAAAGATGAAAACTACCTGCCAAGAATATGATATCCTGTAAGACTCTCTTTCAGATATAGGGAAGAAATAAAGATTTGCCAACACTAACATTCACTATAGGAAATGCTGAAAGAAGTTCTCCTATGTAAATTGAAGAAAAATCACAAAAAGTTGATCAATAAAAAGAACTAGAAAACTAGAGACAAAATGGCAACAGCAAGTCCCATATGTCAGATAAAATAATCTCCTAGTTAAAAAAAAGGTGGCAAAGTATAGGGTTGCACAAGTTTAAATGACTAAGGGAACAATGCCTCAGGGAGACATAACATTAAATATGTATATATATATATTTTTTTTCCCAAATGAAAGAGCATCAAAATATATAGAATGACAGTAAACCTAAAAATAGACTCTGGCAGCAACACAAGAGTTGTATGGAACTTCAACACATCAATGGACAGATGCCCCAGACAGAAAGTCTACAAGGAAACAATAGCTTTAAATGGAAAATTACACTAGATGTGCTTGATAGATGTATAGATAACAGATAGGGCACTACACGCCCCAAAACCTGACTACACATTCCTCTCAAGTGCACATGGAACATTCTTGAGAATAAACTACATATTGGTCACAAAACAAGGGTCAATAAACTTATTAAGGATTGAAATCATATCAAGTATCTTTTCCGATCACAATGGTATCAAAGTAGAAATCAATCACCAAAAGAAAGCAGTGTAAAACTCAAGTATGAGACTGAACATGCTATTAAATGATAACTGAGTTAACAAATCAATCAAAGGAGAAATTATAAAGTAACTGGAAACTAAGGAAAATGAAGACATGATTAATAGAATCCTGGACACAACAAAAGCAGTACCAAGAGGGAAGTATATAGCAAAACATGTCTACATTAAGAAATAAGAAATATCTCATATAAAAAAATCTAATCCTACACTGTAAGGAACTAGAAAAATAAGCATAAATGAAATCAAAAGCCTCTGGAAAGGAGGAAAATATAAAATTGGAGCAGAAATCAATGAAATAGAAATAAAGACATTTAAAAAAAATCAGTGAAACCTAACTCTGGTTCTTTTAAAAGATAAACAAAACAAACATCTAGTTAGGTTCACTAGGAAAAGGAAGAAAATTCTAATAAGTAGACTCAGAAAGAGGAAAAATTATGACAACTCAGAAATACAAAGGATCACAAGAGACTACCATGAACATCTTTATGTCAATAAATTGAACAGCATAGAAGAAATGGACAAACTTTTAGAGGCATACAGCCTTCCAAAACTGATTCAGGAAGAAGGAGAAATCTAAAGATTCAGTTACAAATAATGACATTGAAACAGTAATCAAAGTTCTCTCCTCTTCCCTACACACAGAAATCTCAGATTGTCCAGCAACAGATGAGTGTAGAAAGAAGATATGGCATTCATACATAACAGAATACTACTCAGCTATAAAAAGAAATCATGCCATTTATGACAACATGGGTAAAACTAGAGGGAATTTTGCTAATCAGTCAAAAAAGGTCAGAAGGAGAAAGAAGATATGAGATGATTTTGCTCATGGAATATCAAAGATAAATCAAAGAAACAGACAAAACAAACCCTAGAAATATGATAGCAAATTTGAGGCTACTAGAGGGGGAGCATGGAGATGGGAACAGCAGGGGAGTTGTCCAATGGTCTTTACTGAAATTTTATGGTGGTTTGGTGGTGGACGTAGCATTAGCAACATAGATACGAAGAGGTGTGAATCTATTCCCCTAAATCACGTACAGCATTGTAAACCAATGATATCTCAATAAAAGGGAAAATACCAGCTGATTTTACTCATACATGGGATATGAAACAAAAAAAGGAACAGACAAAACTAAACCAAAACAACCCTGAAGATATGACTGTAGAATTAGGCTACCCATGGGGAAGTGTAGGAGTAAAGGGGTGAGCAGTCCAGTGGGCTATGGTGGGTAATTATGGGTGCTTTGGTGGTGGGTGAGGTGTGGTAACACATGTGAAAAGGTGTGAACCCATCCGCCTAAATCATATGCAGAGTTGTAAACCAGTATTGCAAACCAGTATTGCAAAATAAAAAAATAATATAAATTAAAATAGATTCAGAAGTTCCCTGAAAGGCAATGTCTACCAGATCCTGGTGGACAAATTCACATCACTTATAAACCAGAGTATCAGATTATTAGTTCACAATAAGAATGCCAAGAAGGCCAGACACCTTATCTCCCTCTCCATTTCCATCCTGGTTACATTGCCAAAGACATACTGAGAAGTTCTCATCACCCACTTAATGTTTTCTTAGCTACCACTATGACTATTATTCCTCAATGTCAATTTAGGTTATTTTCATAGCATGTTACGCTTCCATATTGATTTGCATTAAGCTATCATCATGAAAATAGCCTTAATTAAACCTACAAAGAGGATGACCCTCCCCTGACCTTTGAGTCCACGATCTTGAGCTTTGTCTTACTTTGAGAACCAAAATTCCATTTATTCTCAAAGGAAAGAAAAGCAGGTTTTAATTTATGGGCTGAATTATGTATCTTATAGAGTCTCAAATAATTCCCTACTGGAAATCTCAGCAGCAGAGGGCCAAGTGCATTAGTCAAAGACACTACTGACGCAAAGGGAATAGAACCAAGTGTCCTCATCTGCCCTGAGAATGCCTTTTCTGAGATATTTGTCTGGGAACAGGTCTGACATTTCTGACATTTGCAAGGAGCCTGTGAGACTGCCTCTTAAGTAAGGGAGCAGCTGGCTGCCCTCTCCTCCAACCAGCCCTGAAATGTTTTCAAATTCCTTTGTTTTCCACTACATTACGGAATGGTCCTACATTATGTGTGGTTCCTGGCCCCTAATCCGGTTGGGATAATCTCGTCTGTCCTATTCTCTGTCTTTTTGTCCTTTTCCCTCTCTTCTGCCCGTCCCTGTCTTTCTTTCCGTGTGTGTGTACACACATGTGAGCCTTCACAGAACACTTTAATAAAACCTATCATGAAGGTTAGGTACATTTCAGATAAAATGTACTTTGTAGCAACTCCTTTTAAAATTAAATTAAAATCCTCAAAGGTCAAGGAATATATCTTAAGAGTTATAGGAAAGAGCAAAGCTCAAACATCGTATTTGAGAATGGAAACTAAATACAGCCTCAAGGTGACTGTCTCCACGGGACCAAGTTTCTAACCTCAGCCTCACCTTCTGATGACTAGTTAAGACTGTGGCTTTGTCTAACTAGAGTGTTCATTTTTCTCCTATGTAAGAAAATGCAGAGTGTCTTCTATTGGGGGGTCCTTTTTACTCAAACTCATAATGTGTCTTCTTGTCCAGTTCTTATTTTGGATGCGGCCTGGCTGACTTCACAATTGTGTTATTACTACTCCATCCTGTGTGTGCCTTAACTCTCCTCTGGGTGGTAACCTCATGAAAGACCACATGTGTGTCTATCCTTTTGTCTGTATCCACCTCAAGACTGCCCGGGCCGGGCTCCACTCGTGGCTCGCGCTCAGAGCGCAGAACGCTGAAGGACTGCTTGCGGGACTGGCAGCTGCCCATTGTCCTCTCCCCAGCTGTGCTGTGGCTTGCAGCTGTCTAATCCAGAGTTACGCATGCTATAAATATCTCACCACCCATTCACATTGAGATGTTTTTTCCATTCTCTGTGTCCTACTTATGTTTCTCCTTGAATGGCAAGTTTTGAAGGAGGCAGGTTAAGTATACAGTCCTCTGTCTAGATCCTGAATTTAACAATCAAGAGATGCTTTCTGGTCATGTGCTATGTGTTACCTCTGTTATGAAAATTATTCTCAAGACTTCCCACCTACCCCCCCACCACCTACCCCTGCCAGTTGCCCAATTTCTTTATTCTCCACATGTCTACACAGGTGTGGGACTTCTTACAAGCCACACCTCTGGTCCTGACTCCCTCCCACCAAAGCTTACCAACCCTTGGTTTCTGTTAGATCTACTTAACTTATCTAAACAAGCTGGGACTAGACAGTGGTTCCTGGAATTATTGCATTAATTCCTTACTCCAGTTGAAAGGAGCTTTGTAGAGTGATTTAAATGGCAAAGCAATTATAATGGTGGGAAAGCACCACAAACTCCTGTTGATAAAGATATTTTAGGGGAAAGGCACTTTTCTGAGGATCCTCCCACTGCACCAGTTACCGGTATGGTTGACCCCATCTCTGTGCCTGTCTCCAGCCTCCAACACTGCACATTTGATTTACAACTGGGAAGTGATGGAGAGGCCAAACTCCCACTGCCCATTTAATTACCCTTCAGATATGCATTTTGACATATGTATGCTGGCCTCACAGACCAGGCTCATAAAAATGGTGACAAAAATAAAAGTGATCCCTGAAAGAATGAGTGATACAGCCCCTGTGGGACTGGGTTTTTCCAGGATGTTAGGTAATGGTTGTCAAAGTCGGCCAAGGAGTGGAGCTTTAAAACCAAGGGCAGAATAGGGTTTCTTTCCACTCCTCTGACTTCTCATCTATTAGCAAATACTCTGATAAAATGTTAGTGCCTTGTGTTGCTTGTTGCATCTTTTCTGCGCTCTCTGACACATTCAGCAGGGGCACCACAGAGGGCAGAGTTCTTTGGCAGGGCTGGAGGGAGAGGAGCATCACACTTCCATGGTCCTGCAGGCAGTAGGATGCTGCACAGGACCTTGCACAAGCCTTTGCATTTTCACGAGCATGTAGGATTCTCAGACTCGCTTGGGATGTCACTTTGATATTACAAAAATCCTTACTTTGCTTCCAAATTCATGTGTAAATCTCACCAAGGCCCTGTTTTCATGGTGGGTGGATTTCATGGGCATCAGTGACACTGAGCAGCTGTTGTGGGAATTCTGAATTTTGAATGTACATTTCTTCCCATGAAGAGCTCCAGGAACATTTAAGCCCTTAGATACTTCCTTCTCCCCCTCCCCCTCTCCTCTTTCTGTAAACCAAGATGTAGGTTATTTCAGCGGCCGCAGCAAATGTTACAGGCTCCTTCAGTAAAAGGTGGTCCCTTTAAACACAGCATCGGTGAAATGTGTTGTAATTTATTTGTGTATATTCATCATATCTCATTGTTTCATGAAGTGAAATATAATACTAAGAAGTGAAATTGTTCTGTGACTACAGATAATGCTATTAACAGCTTATTTTTTGATATGAGAAAATTTCATTGTGTCAAGGTGATATGTTGACAAAGAGAAAGCTTATGCCTATGATGGAAGGGTTAGGAATTGGCCAGATGAAAGTCTGGCAAGATAGATAGGTGATAGTTAATTATATGCACATTATATATACACAGTACATTTATATATTGTAGATGTAATTGTAGAGATGCTAATCTCAAGTAGTAAGTGATGGATGTCCAAAACTCCTTTTTATTTGGGGAGAAAGGAAACTAAGCCCAGAATGTGAAATACAGAGGATAGGTTGATTTTCCAGTGGACCTGGGCTCTCATCTGCACAATTAGCCAGAAGCGTTGTTTGTCATGTGCTGGCTCTTGGTCCTGGCCCTGGGTTCACCTATGGTGCTCACGCCCTCCAGAGACAAGCAGCTGTTTAGGGCTGTTCCCAGCTTCTGCAGAGGTAGGCCCTGGCCAAGTATGTGCTCACAGGCAAGGCCATGCCAGTACCCTCAGAAAATTCCCCTTGAAATATTCTGGAATGTAACCTTTGGAAAGATCTGGCACTTGTGCACTTGACCTTTCAGCTGCTGCACAAGCAGGAAGTAATCCCCAGCAGCAACAGCATCCTTGAATCTGAAGAACAGTGCAGCTTTGCCAACAGTGTTAAGAAATGAAATGAGCTCTGATATTTAACCTCTGTTTTATTTTAATCACTTCATTTTTATTAAATTATTTTTATTAAGGTAACATTAGTTTACAACAACGCGTATATTGCAGAGACCCCTTTAAGTGTATGTTAACATACCACATCTACCACCAAAGTATCAATAACCCATTGGGATACCTCCCACTTTTACTCTCCACCCCCTACTTTCTCCCTAACCTCAGTCCTACAGAGTCCAAGGGTTGATTTGGTTTGGTTTTGTCTGTTTGGTTTCGCTTTGTTTTGTTTCTTTATAGTCCACATATGAGTGAAATCATTTGGCATTTGTCTTTCTCCTTCTAACTCATTTCACTTAGCAGAAACTCCCAGGCCCCTGTTCCATCCATATTGCACAAATGGCAACAGTTTGTCCTTTTCTTTCCTAGCTGAGTAGTATCTCTTTGTGTATTTATACCATATTGTCTTTACCTGCTCATCCGTCTCTGGGCACTCAAGTTGTTTCCATAACTTGGATATAGTAAATCATGGTATAGTGGACACAGAAGTATACATATTCATTCAAATGATTGTTCTTGGTTTTGGGTGTATACCTAGGACAGAGATCGCCTGATCATATGGTAGATCTATGTTTAATGTTTTGAGAAACCTCCATACTGCTTTCCATAGGGGTCAGAGTAGCCTACGTTCCTATTAAGAATTCATTTTTCTCCACCCATTCACCAATACCTGTTGTTTCTGATTTTTAGAATATGAATCCATTCTCACAGGTTTGAGGAAATATCTCATTGTGGTTTTATTTGTGATTTCCTGATGATAAATGTTAATGAGCATTTTTGATGTGTCTATTTGGTCACCTGTATGTGTTATTTGGAAGAGTCTTTTTTGATTTTTCCATTTTTGATGGGTTTATTCTCTTTCTTGCTGTTGGGTTATATGAACATTTTTTAGATATTGGATACTAGCCTGTTGTCAGATATATGCTGTGCAGATATTTTCTTCTATTTAGTAGGATGTCTTTTCATTTACTAATAGCTTATTTTGCCATGCAAAACATTTTTAGTTTGATAGTCCTGTGTGTTTATTTTACTTTTGCTTCCCTTGCCACTGTAGTCAAGCCCCAAAGACACCACTGAAGCCAATGTTGAAAACTATTTCACACGTTTTTTTCTATGTATTTTATGGTTTCAGGCCTTATAGCCAAGTCTTTAATCTACTTTCTAGTTAATTTTTGTGTGTGATCTAAGATAGTGTTCCAGCTGTATTCTATTGCATGTGACTGTTTGTTTTCAACAATAGTATTTATTAGAAACATTTTTCTTTCTCCATTTTATGTTCTTGGCTCCTTTATCACAAATTAACTGTCTATATAAAGGTAAATGAAACTTAATCCTTTAAACTCCTTAAAATTTCAAACAGAATCACCATTATCAAAAAGCGTGAGTATGACCTTCACTTTAGAGGCAAGCATTTAGTCTACCACCTAGTCTCAGAACTAGCCGCCCCCATTATCTGGTACACTTGCTGAGAAAACAGATTCCTACCTCCTCCTCTGAACTCTCACATAGTAGATAGGGAGCAGGCCCTGGACTCTGCATTTAGACACGCTGATGACGCACAGTGAGATTTGGAGACACTGACATGACCTAACTCCCCACAAGATCAGAAATTCCTTCACAGTGTTCCTGAGCCAAAGTCTTAACTGTGTTGTTTATCTTACGAAGTTGAAATCTGCCACAGAGAAATGTTTTCCCATCTGCCTTGGCTTACCCTAGATCAAAGCCCTCTGGATTTGAGGTGTCAGGAGACCAGCCCAGAGCAGGGGAGTTGGTAGGTTGTGACTAGGGGGGTGTGTGTGTATGTGTGTTGTAAACATGAATGCATGTTTGCATGGATTGGGAGCACTGACTGGAGAAGGCATGAGGCCAAAGGGAAACTGACAGTGATCTGCTGTGGGCTTGGTACACGCAGGTCCAGAAGCAATCAAATCCCAAGGAAGCAGTGATTGGGACAGAATAGGAAGAACAAGTGTTCAATATCAGAGCAATGTCAACACCAGACTAGCCTGTCCAAGAGACTCCATCAGCGATGTGACTAGTAGAGGAGAAACAGGCTGATCTTCAGAAGTGAGGGACTAAATGGGGGTCAGGATGCCAGTACCAGACACCATACACAGCACACACATCCACACACACAAACACACACACACACGCACCCGAAGTTAGGGAACCTGTCTAGAAAAAGTTCAAAACACCCGAGAAAACTTGAGTGAAAGGAAACTAGCCCTTCCTCCACGTAGGGGGAAAAAAAGGAATGGCTGGCTTGCAGTGTCACAGTGAACTCTGAGAACCTGTACCCAGAGCTCTAAAGACTATTTCTAGATCCCGTCAGTTCATGGGGTACAAGCATGGGCCCCTTCATCTGAGTAGAGGAGGGGACTCAGAGGAATAGTTTTCATTCGGGGCTTCTGCTGTGCTGCCATGTGGAGCATGAACCAGATCCCTTGGTCTCCACCTATTTTTCAGTTTTCATGGAAACTGCCACCTTGGTTTTGCACCTTCAGTTAATAAAGTATAAAATTCCAGAAGCAATCTATAGACTGGAATAGGGTGGAACTAAGTGTTTGCTCTGGACATTAACACTGCTTTTATGGTAGCCTCATGTTGCTCATTCAACTTTTAATTGTCCTTTAATAAGATTGGTTTAAAATGGCCTTGCAGACATCTAGAAACTTTTCAGAGTTTTCATAAAATCAGATCTGAATACAAGTGGAGACACTTTTGTTATTTAGTTTAATCTTTTAGTTTTGACATGCCTTTCTTTTTTTTTTTTTTTTTTGTTTTGTTTTTTGTTTTTTTTTTTTTTCTTCTCAAAATTTTTATTATATGCTTCTTTCTACTCCATTAAACTCTTTTCTTTTTTTTTTTTTCTTTTTTTTCTTTTTTATTAGTTATATTTGACATCATTTGTAGTCCCCAGGGGGTACCCACCACCATTTCACCCGTGCACCATCAC
>JAGFMF010011789.1:96678-109748 GCA_019455555.1 Galemys pyrenaicus | reverse complement strand
TCCTACTGGGGCCTGCTGTATTTTTTCCCTTTTTCCTGTATCTTCCAGGAGCTTTCTGAGCCTATTGTCTCTCTGTCGCCATCTTTTTCCCCTTCCTGACATGCCTTTCTAAATGCTAGAAGTTTTTCTGACTCCTGTTCCATGGCCAATGTGTTAACTCTCCCTCACAGATTGACATCATTGGCAAACTTGATCAACATGACGTCAATGTTTTCATGTAAGTTTTTAAAAAGAGCTTGATCTTCAACAAAATGAAAAGGCCAGCTACAGAACAAGAGAAAATATTTGCAAGTAAACTCTCTTATGGGGTTAATATCTAAAAAAATAAAAAGAACCCTTACAACTCGGTAGTTTAAAAAATCAATTTTAAAAATGAACAGAGGACCTGAATAGACAATTTTCTAAAAAAATACAAATGGGTAATAAACACCTGAAAAAAAATGTTCAACATCACTAATCATCAGAGAAATACAAATCATCAGAGAAATACAAATCAAGAAAGATAAGCAATCACAAGTGTTGATGAGGATATGGAGAAAGGGAGCTTTGTGCACTGTTGGTGCAGCCACTGTGGCAAACTATGTGGAGGTGCCTCAAAAAAGTAAAAATAGAACTATCATATGATCCAGCAATTCCACTTCTGAGTATTTGTCAGAATAAGATACAATTTTCTTGAAAAGATGTCTGTAACCTACGTTCATTGAAGCATTATTTATAATAGTTAAAACATGGGAATATCTAAGTGTCCATTGAAAGATGAATGAATAAAGAAAATGTATTGGGTTGTGGGAAAAGTCATGACTTTTTTTCTGTGTTTTTCAATCAAAAACGCATTATACTTTTCCAACAACCTAATAGTATTGACACTTATTAAAAGGCAGATAGAGAGATAGACAGACAATGGAATATTATTCAGCTGCAAAAAGGAAATCCTGCCATTTGTAACAATGTGAGTAAAACTTGATCATACTGTGCTAAGTAAAATAAGTCAGACAGAGGAAGACAGATGCTGGATGAGTGTGCTTACACTGGATTGAAGAAAAAAAAATCTGAACTCCTCAATACAGATAATGGTTGCCGAGGCAACCTTGGGGAGAATGAAGGTCAAAGGTTAAAGAAAGAAAAGCTTGTATAATATAGATATGATATAAATCTTTGTGGTGCAGTAGTAGAGGCCTTCATCTACCTTGATCTTGAATAATTAATGTTCTTCATCGCTCTACAGAATCACTTGCTTTTGTTGTCACACATAGCACTTGTGACTCAATTGCACCATTTGTCAGTGTGTATCATAATGACTTCTTTACATAGCTGTCTTACTCATCAGACTGAGTTTCTCCAAGGCAAGTACCATGTTTTATTCATTTTCATGATGTCAATGTCTAGCACTGTATAGTAAGTGTGCAGTGGTATGGGTGACTCATCTTGCCAACATCTCTCCAACTTGTCTACAGAGATAAGTATCAAAGAAGACTCTGAAGTCATCTTGCCAAAATGAAAACACTATTTTATCCTGTGCTTTAATCTGTCAAGAAATCTAATGAAGTTTGAGGTTAGCTATAGGTATCAATAGTTAACTCCCCAGAATCATTCGTTCTTCTCCTTAATGTGTATAAAATATCTGTTTGATACCATGACAGTCGTTTGTTATTCTAACATAGACTTTTGTTATTAATCAAGGCCACATATATTTGGTGTCTCCTTATTCTGCTCTCCCCACCTTTGAATACTCATCATACTTTTCCTCTCACCATTCCCCATGATTTCTCAGAGATTTCTAACTATGTGATCCAGTAGGGGGCCTCCAAAAATCATAGAGATGAGATTTCCTGCTAATCCTAGAATGAGGGGTAGGAGACTTGAATGTGGTTGAGAAGAGTTAAAGAAAGTAGATTGCCTTCCCTCATGAGCATCTCAGACCTAATTTATACTATTATGTAAATCTTTCCTTCCAGTTTTAAGATCATTTTCACTGGTAGAAGAGACAAGGGAGAAAACTAGGATTGATTATTTCTGTTTTCACCAAGCTCTCTTTGACTATTAGCTGTCTCTCACACACACAAACATCACTTCGGAGCTTCCAGGCTTTATGCTTCCTGAAACTAGTCTCAAAATTTGTATAACTGTCCTACATTCTCATTCCCAGTTACATGCTTTCATCTTATCCATTTATTCAACAAAGAGATATCAAGTACCTGCTTGAGATTTGAAATAGTGTGGAATAGGAAAATCTCATTGGGAGGTATTTGAGTCAACACAAAGGTGAGTAAGGACCTGTAAGGGCCTGGGGAGGGGCGTTCCACAGACAGAAACCACAGGCCTGCTGTTCAAGGAGGCCGGGGTGACCAGAACAGAGAATTGGAACATATCCTACTAAAATCAGAATTACCCAGAGAAGCCACTAGTTTCTCTTCTGTGTTAGAACAGAATATTCTGGACTCTGATACAGAAATACTTTAGGGGCCATGGAAATTGGGTGTCCAGGGCTTTTCCCTCCTCTACTCTCACCCCCAATAGACAGCACCAGATTGTTATTTCTGTATTGTCGATATCAGGCTTATATCAGGTTATAATAATTTATTTATTATTATAACCTTAATTACTAAATTCTCTCATATAGCAATGAATGAAACATTCCTAGCTCTCACCTCATGTACTTGAAGATGCCAAGGATACTGGCAAGTGTTCAATTGGAGGACATAAAGATAAGCGAGAACACAGAGAAATCCAGGTGGCTTCTGGTGGGAAACAATGTTCAAACGCTATCTTAAAGAATGGACAGCAAGGATTGGGCCCAGCAAAGACGTGGCAAAGTGTTCCAGAGAGAGCATGCTCAGAGCATCAGAAACCTCTGCATGTATTCAAGACACTCTCAGAATTGTTCCAAATATTTGGAGGGGATGAGGAGTGGGCTTGCTGGGCTGAACAGAAGAAGGGATAGCAGAGCGATGAGAGTAGCAGGGTCAGCATGGTCTAGGGGTGGTGGCATCATGGGGACTGTATTTAACAGAGTGCAAGTCACTGAGAAGTTTGACAGGGGGAGGACATGGCCCAATTTGCTCTGTCTGATCCCACAAGGAAAACAGATCGGACACCTGCGGGAAAATATGGTGGCCTGAACTTGATGCTATCAGAAGGTGCAGAGACAAATGAACAGACTCAATATCAGGACCCTGATTTGAAGGTCTTGGGTTGATTTCTTGTCTGATGTTGAGGAGAGGGAGGACTCCAAGGTGACACCAAATGTCAGTGTCTGTCTTGAAAATATTGTGTATGTTTGGGCAGTGTGGGGGAGGGAGGGTATGTTAACAGCTCCTCTCTTCCAAATTTCTGGTTCTAGCTCAGGTTTCTGGAAGGAGGTTGAGCAAAGATTCCGAAGCACATGATCTATTGAGGGAGCACCTTTAGGAGAAGGGCAGTGAAAGGAGGGCAGTGAAAGTCTAGGGGAGGGTGTGATGTCTGGAAACTGAGCACATGGGGAGTTCTGGGACATGTACTACATCCAGGCTGTTTGCACCTCAGGGCACAGTAGCCAACCTTTTGCACCCCATGTCAGTTATTGACTTTAGCACACCTGGGGTGAGGTTGGGAGAATACACACAATGTCCTGGGATGACTGGGGTCTTGTTCTGCCCAGGAAAGTTTGCCCAAGAAAGGGACAACTATGAGTTCATAACAGCCAGTTTTCCCAGGTGCTAGAAGACAGGGTGACAGGTACATAGACCCTATAAAAGAAACTTGGGGGCATCCACTTTGCTCCCATGCTCTTCTCATCTTCTGTGGTCTGGGAAATCAAGTAACCAAATAACCAGATTGCTGACTTGGGGGATATTATAGACTGAATGTCTTCCTCCCCCACCCCACCCAAATTCATTTGCCTTGATATTCTTAGCCAGCAACATGATGGTGGGACCTTTGAGAAGTGATTGCTTCATGAGGATAGAGCCTTCATGAATGGAATTAGTGTCCTTATAAATGAAATCCTAAAATGTTTCTCCCAAATCCCATGTGAGGATACAAGAAATTGGCAGACTGCAACCAAGAAGGTTCTCATCAGAATCAACCATCCCAGCACCCTGATCTCAGACTTCTAGTCTCCAGAACTGTGAGAAGCTGTTGTCTCTTAGCCACCTGGATTGAGATGCTTTAGTATAGCAAATGGGAGATGCATCATAGAAGAGACCGAGGCTGATTCACTTGCTGTGATTTTTAAATCTGTCTCTAGAAATCTGTATTTCTACTTCAGAAGACATTTCTGCTTCCCATCTAGTTGTTGGTCATGTTTAGTACAGTTCAATTTACTAAAAAAGTGAGTTTGTGTAAATAATCTCTTCTTTGTGACCCTGATAGTCTGTCCTGGCTTTTTAGCCTACGGGGAAGTTAATGGGGGAAACTGGGAAACTGTAGCAGATGGTTCAGGTATTGGTTAATGTGAACAGCACCCCCAAGAGGTGGTAAACCTGAGTAGCCCTGAGATGTCTGGACTCCCCATGAAAGAAATGCAAACCAATAATCCCCTCAGCTAGCTCCTGGAACAAGCTATTGTTTTTGGCTGAAGTGGAGCTGGCAGGGTAGGTGGGGAGGGGATGCTGGGCTCGGGGCCCAGTCAGGCTTGCTGCTCTGTGAAAATGCAGCAGTGCCAGACATGGATTACAAAGGACCCAAGTGCCCTACAGAAGGCCCTTGCCAGGCTTCCCTCCCACGGTCATTCAATGTGTGATGGAGCCCTTGCCCCCTGGCTGGACTGTGCCTCCCTCACAGCATTGCTGGGGTTCCTCCAGGTTGCTGTGGGAACACATGGGGGCTCCACTGTCAAAACCCAGACCCTCAGACCTGCTGCAAAATAAACGAGCTACAAAATGCCTGTTTGCAATGCTCCCTCATCACAGGAAAGGCACGTTGATGGGACACTGTCCTCACCCACGTGCCCATGACTGGGAGAAATGGCGTCTCCTTCACTGGAGCGCTCACAGGGATCTAGGAAGGGAGGGAAGGGGCCTGAAGAGAGGAAGGCACTGGGATCAGTAAATTCTATTCAAATTGGGGTTTCTGCATGCACTAGCCACCCCCTTGTCAAACAGGTTCCCACCCCCACCTCCAAGGTCCTCGTTGGGGTTAGTGAGAGAATACAGTACAGTTAAGCCTGGTCCCTGTGCCCTCAAGGCCAGCAGTGAGAGACTTTTCTACTAGTGCACGGTGCTGTTTGCAGATTCCTTGCTGGTATACCAACCCGGAAGCTCAGTAAACACCCGGGACTCTGCTTCTTCCAGAGGTATTGCTGTTTCCCTGTATGGTTCCTCCCTTGACATTCAGTCCAATTATTGCCTTTCACTTTGCCTGCAGTGATCCCACATTACACAAGAGCTCAGCCTGGTAAACACCTTTAATCTTTGTAACTATGGTTTCTTTTGTGTACTCCTTTTCATATGCCAAAATGGCAGATTTTTTTTTTTTTTTCAAAAACAGCGCTAGTACTGCGTAATCATTGTAGAAAAATAAGCAACAAACAGAAATATAATCAAAATATTCCAACTCTTTCAACCAGAGACAACACTGTAACAGTGATTCCAGACTCTCTCCCATGTAAATATATATATCCTTTTTAAGCAAATATGATTCACATTATATATTCGGTTCTTTAAACTGCTTTTCCAACTCATATGTGCTGAACATTCTTCCAAGCAAGTAAAGATAGATCTATAAGCCACAGCATCACTTAAAATGGCTGTATGTGGATTATTGTACTGTATACAGCACTGCAATCAGAAACCTTGTACATCTTCTTGCACTTACCCACTTGTTTCCCAAAAGAAACTCCTGGCTGTGGAATAAAATGAAGAACATGTATCTTATTAAAGCTTTTGATGCATGTTGCCAAATTTCTCTGCAAATGTACCTATATATAGGTTCTGAGAATGTGGGTCATTTCCCTCAAATCTATGCCAATGCTAATTACTATTATTTTCCCTTTTTCCCCATCCAATATGTGAAAAATGCATTCTTGTAATATTTTCTTCCATTTGCTTGATTACTAATGAGACTGACCGCTTTTGATACGTCTTGACCTCTGCATCTTATTTTATTAAGTAAGTCTTTATTGCTACATTCAGTCATCTTCCCACTAGTGTGTTTCTCATTCTTTGTTCATCTATGGGAACTATTTCTACTGAACTCTTGCATAAACCCAGAGAACACGCCCACTAAGTGCATGGGAGAAAGGTGGTGTGGAGGCTCTAGACAGGTGGTGTTGAGGTTGGTTTTCCTGATGCTGGCTTGAATGGAGAGAGGTTTCCACCCCAATGGAGGGTGGGGATTGCAGAGGCTGCTTGTGTTTGTTTGAACTGGTGCTGATCAGGGTAGCTGCAGACATACTATTGGCCTTGCTGGGACACTGGTTCTAGATGTTAGGAGGTGGGGAGTTGTATCAGCTATCACCTGTTGTTCTGGGACAGGCAGCATCTGTATTGCTCAGAAACCGCTTTCATAATGCAGATACTCAGCCCCAGCCCAGGAGATTTTAAGCGTGCTGCCATATTATTTTTATCAGGGCAAAATATATATAATTTAAAATTTACCATCATAATTATTTTTAACTGTACAGTTCTGTGAAATTCAGTACATTCACTTGCTGTGCAACCCTCACCACATCTATCCATAGATTTTTTTTTTTAATCCCAATTTTTCATTACCCCAAACTGAAACTCTGTACCGATTAAATACTAAGTCCCCATCTCTTCTGTCTCCATAGGCCCTGGCAACTACCATTCTACTTTTTGTCTTTAGGAATTTGACTACGCTGCTACCTCATATAAGTGGAATCATGCAATATTTGTACCTTTGCCTGATTATTTCACAAAGCATAATGCCCCCAAGTTTCACCCATGTTGTAGTATATGCCAAAATTTCTTTCCTTTTTAAGAATGAATAATATACCATTCCGTCTATCCATTCATCTGTTGATGGAGTTGATTGCATTTTGAAAAGTAATGTTCATAAGACTCACTATGGGGAGAGGGAATTGGTTAAAGGAAAATTTTAATCAATGTTTCTGGGACAGGGTTTGAGATTCTGCACAAGTTTCTAAAACACATGTCTTCTAGCCAGGTCGATTCTCATTCACTGCACCCCATCCTACTTACAAAAAATTCAGAGCACCTAGGACTGATCTTTGTAAGAGAGTGTCACAATCTTCAAGGAATCTTTAAAAAATACAGCTCATCCATTCTCCCTGTTCCAGTCTGTTCCACCCTTTACTCACTACACCACCATTTCACTTACCAGAACCAAGTGGGTCTGAATAGCTCTTGGCCAAGGTCAGACTTCCTCAGCTGGCTCAGAGCCCAACTCCCTGAAGACCTCTCACCTGCTTCAACATCTCTAGCTCTGTTTTTGTCTGTAATATGTACTTGACTTCTCACCTTTAGCGTGAGGATCCAAAGGTTAAAAGTCTGTGTTCTGGATTCATTCAGTCTGCTAATATGCATTGACTATTGTTATATATAAAGCACTTTCTTTTTTTTTTTTTTTTAAAGATTTATTTATGCATACAAGAGCCGGGGTACAGGTCAGAGTCGCGGGAGGTGAGAGGATTTATCAGAGATAGAGCAGGGAGCAGAACAGGCAGACTGACTGAAACACACTGCCGAGGGCGAGGCAGGAGAAGTCTGCTGTGCCATGTGGGTCCCCTCCCTGGCTGGGGGCAGGGATCCAACTCGTGCTGCAGTGGTTGCGGTTTGCTTCATAGTGCGTTGCTTAACCCGCTGCGCCACCGGGAGGCCCACTTTCTTTCTAGGTATAGGAGATATAGGAGAAAACAAAAAAGACAAAAAAAAAAAAAAAAAACCCATAGAACAACAACCCTGTCTTTATTAAATTTCATGCTTTTGGGGAGATAGATAATAAACAAGACAGGTAAGCAAAATACTGGTTCCAGATACATGTTAGATATGAAAAATAAAGGAGGGAGAAAAGAATTTGGAGGATGATATTAACATTTTAGAGGGGAAAACCAGAGTATTCTCTACTTGGGAGGTGTGGGATAGAGATGAGAGGGGAGAGAGTGAGTCAACCATGCAGGTATCTGGGAACCTCATTCTGCAATAGGTAGAAGGAAAGGCAAGTGCAAATGTCCTGTGGCAGGAAACTGCCTTGTGTGTTCAAGGAGCATCAAAGAGACCAGTGTGATGGGAAAAGAGCTGATGATGCCAAGAGGGAAGAAGATGAAGCTAGAAAGATAGCGGGTTATATAATGTAAGCCCCTGTAGGCCAGTGCTGTATACTAGGAATATGAGAGCTACATGTATACTTTTTTTTTTTTAAAGATTTATTTATTTATGCATACAAGCACTGGGGTACAGGCCAGAGGTGTGGGGGGGGGGGTGAGAGGAGTCACCACAGACAGAGCGTGAGGGGAGCAGCGGGCACAGCAGGAGAGGTCTGCTGCACCATGTGGGTCCCCTCCCTGGCCGGCAGCAGGGATTGAACTTGTGCTGTAGTGGCTGCGGTTTGCTTCATAGTGTGTTGCTTAACCCACTGCGCCACCAGGGAGGCCCCGCTACATGTATACTTTAACATTTTCTAATCACCTTACTAAAAATGTAAAAAGTAACAGAGGAATTTAGTTTTAATATATTTATTTAACCCAGTGTATCTCAAATATTTCAACACATAGTACTTATAAAATTATTGGTAAAATATTTTACGTATTTTGTATCATCTTTGAAATCCAGGATGTATTTTCACTGACCACACTGAGAAGTGCATTTCAGTTACCCAGCAACCGCATCAGCTACATGTACTGTAGTGGCCAGTGGAATTTAGACCACGTGGAGACCCTGACATTTCCCCAAGTGTGTTTTAAAATGTAGGTTTTATTGTCATTCTGTTTTGGAAGTGCAAAAGGAACAGGAGATAACTGCTATCAAAAGTCAACTAAACTCACCATTCACAGGAGGAGGGGACACACCAAGGTGGTCACATAAGGAAGTACTGAGGTCCTCCAGGAGCCAGTGGGAAAGGAGGAAACACACGCACCATCATCATGGTTTCCATGGGAAGAACAGGTGGGCAGAGCAAGTTTATGATTGGTTGGTTTGAATAACTTCAGGACTCTGGGGCTATAGAGCTGCCCATCGTTCCCTGGTATCTGGCTCTGGGGTGATTATGGCAGAAGAGTAGTGACCCTGGGTGTAGGAGGTAGGGAGTGGGGTCCAGACTGGTTGATTTGCATATGAAATGGTGCTCACAGACCAGTAGCTCACTGGCCACTCACCAGAGAGCAGTCTCACCAGGGCCAGTGAGTCCCTCAGAGAGTAAAGCATTAGAGACACAAGGTTACTACAGAGGGAAACAACAAAACTGGGGATTGGAGTCTAGGAAGGGTGTGATCTGGTTGCTGTGCTTGCAGGACCCTGGTTTCCAGAGGAGAAGCGGAAAGGCAGCAAGGGAAGAAGCAAGAGGTTCTCCCAACAAGGTGGGAGGGGGTTTGGGCAAGGTTGGAGACTTGCTCTGGGGTGAGAGGAAGTGGTTGCTTTCTAGAAAGATAGATAGATAGACAGATCACTAGCATGATTCCTCACATAAGCACCTGACTGTTGAACTAAATGAAAATTGGCACTTACCAGTGTACTTTTGAGGGAGATTAGGATAACACATTTGTTGAAATACTTAGAAGTCCCATAAAATTCCAGAGAAGTTTAGACAGTGAAGTAATACTGAAAGAGACACAGAGCTATGCTCTGTTGGCTCCTCACCACATCTGGACATTCCCTTCGCCAGGACTGGTTGGGTCAAGACACTTCTCAGCTTGGGGTTAGAAGCAGGGTCTGTCCCTACAGATGGTGGCCCTCAGGGGGAACTGAACCCTGTTTGTTACCACATATTTTAATTTACACAGGATTTCCCAGGGTTTGACTACAGGAAATGAACTTGATGTACTAAGCTTCCTCTAGACAACTTGGTGGGTTCAGAAAGCACTTACTGCCTGGCCTCTGGAGTGGGGGTGAGGTGGTGGGGTACAGGGGTGGGGTGTCAGGAGTCATATAGAGCTGGCTAACAGCCGCCTGCCCCATCAGAGTACTCAGTCCAACATCCATTCAGGAGGTGCCACAATTGTTTGCGTTTTCTTCATAATCTAAGCAGAATACTTTGATTCCTTGGGCCTGACCTCTTGCAAGCATTGTCCAAACCAACCCCAGCCCAACTGCAGGAAGCACAACTGGTGGGAACTTGCTTCTTTGCAGTAAAAACAAAGTGGCTGCAGCCATATGTAAAATTCACCAAGGCAGAAAGTCAGAAGTATAGAGTCAAACAAAAACTACTGCTTTCCTAGAAAGAGGTGATGTGGGATGGGGATTCTTTCTTTGTCAGGTGTCCCTGTAAAGCCACTTGGCAGATCTGTTAGCACCTGTGCCAGAAAGCAGACTTCAGGCAGGTGCCACTCAGGGGGGTCCTGGGGAGTCGACCCTCATTCCAAGGTGTCACTCAGAGCACATCTGGGACTCATTTTTCCATGGAAATGCCCCTGTTTAAGCCACACTGAAACTCCATTTCATTTATCAAAAAAATAATAGTGTTACCCATTTAGATTTCATATATTTTTCTACCAGATTTGATTGAATTGCTTTTTACTATGTTCTGATATTACACTTAACGTTGACCAGTACTCCAGTATTACTCCAACTGAATCTGTCTTTAATCACTTCTGAGAAACTTTTATGAAAGTTTATTCTGAATTTACATACTGAAGAGTTTACAAATCACATGCTGATGATTTCTTAGGAACTGAACCCTGAGCAACAAGCACACAGACTACAACCATCCAGATGATCTATTGTTTCTCTGTTCACTACCCTTGATAAATGCTGTGGCGTTTACAACAGAATAAATGCTTACTATGTCACGACATTAATCAGAAAGAAAAAATAACAAATGAAAGTCTAGCTACCTGCAAAAGATAAGAGAATATTAACAATGGCCTGGTGCTCATTCTGGGGCAGACATCAAGGCCACAGTCAGGTGAGGCAAGTGACACTCTCAGGGTGCAGACCCCAGGGTGCACTGATGAGCCTCTTATGGCTTGCCCACGTGCTTTTCTCCCCTCACCCTAGTTCCGATCTTACCTGAACTTCCAGCAACATGGAAAGGGGGCCATCCAACCTATGCTTCTTTATGTCTGACATCTGTTACTCAGTGTTGTATGTGTGAGGTTCACCCATATTTGTGCATGGAGTTGTGGTTTGGTCTCTCTTGTGGCTGCACAGCAGTGGTTCTTGAACTTGACTGGACACAGGGTCACCTGGGCACTTATCAAAACATAGATTGCTGGGCCACATCCCTAGAGTTTCTGATTCAGTACTTTTGGGGTGTGTTCTGAAGTTTGTTTTTCTGATAGGTTGTCCCGTGGTATTGATGCTGCAGACCCAGGGTCCATGCTTTGAGAGACACTGCTGAGTGAATCCCTTGTGGGAATGCCCCATCACTTATTTGCCCATTTGATTATTGATGGGCTATTGGGTTTCCAGTTTTGGACTGTGACAAATAGTACTTCTCCAACAATCTTATGAATGCTTTTGGTGAACTGTGCATGCATTTCTGTTGGATGTACCTCTAGGAGTGGAATTCTAAGTCATAATGCATACAGATAAATACTGCCACACAGTTTTCCAAAGTGACTGTATCTGTTTATATTCCCAAGCAGCATACAAGGGTTTCGGATGCTCCTCATCCTTGCCATCCTTGGGATTGCCCATCATTTCTCTTTCAGATATTCTGACATGTACTAAAATCTCACTGAGGTTTTCATTTGTTTCCCTGGTAATGGACAGAGCTGGGCACCTTTTCATATGTTCTTTGACCATTTGGATGTCTTCTCAGGAGTTCTTTGTAAGTGCTCCTCACACGGATACAACTTCCCCCCTCTGGGTCCTGCCTTTTCACTGTCTTCAGTGTCTCTTGATGAGCATAAGTGATTTATTTTAATGTAGTGCAATTTATTGACTTTTTTCCTGTATAGTTAGCACATTTGTATCCTGCTTAAGAAACCTTTACCTACCAAGATTCCAGATGCGTATTTTGCAGTAAGCAGCAAATACTCACTTGGAAATATGCTTGGATGCAATCACCCCCAACCTCTTGGATTCAGAGATTTCAACCACAGCGGGTGTACCTTCTCATCACATGTCATCAAGTTTTTCCATTTGTGCTCCATCCGCTTTTCTGTTACTACCCTGATCTTTTACTCCTTACCTTCTCACCACTGATTTTTCCACATGGCCTGATACAATCCTAAAAAACGTCTCCTTCAGCAGACAACTTCCCTTGCTCCCAGGTTTCTGGAGCTCAGGTTAGATTATGGACTAAGGGTTCATCTCATAAATATCCCTCTGATGACTTTGGCAGTGACCTTCTCCACAAACCTCCTGGACCATAGCAGTACTCCAAGATGACTGATTAATCTAGAGTTCCTGGGTCAGACAAGCTAACAGTGTCTCCTTCTCAAGTGAGAGTCCTTCTTTTCAGGGAAAATGTGATCAGTCACTACTTTCCCTGTTCCCATCTGGATATCTGAAATTCCAAATGCTGAGACTAGATTTGAAAATGAATGTCAGTGTCTTAAATTTGGAGTGGGATCAAATTCAGTTCTTCAGACTGTACTTACCACTCCATCAATATGCCTCCCAGTCCGTCAGGTTAGGGCAGCGGGGGTCTTTGGCAGTGTCAAGTTGAAGGGTGAATTTTCAAGAATCACAATTCAGCCCATAACTGTAGCTCCTCTATTTTTTGTGGAACATGAGCTCAGGGAAGCATGGGAGGCCAAGAGCTGCCTTTAAGGCATCCTGTTTTTAACATTATATGAGCTTTTATCTCTGTCCACTAGAGGGCTAACTTTTAAAGTGCTCTTTGTAAAAATGTTATCCTTGATTTTCAACTGGTGACCATCTACGTGGCTTCTCTTTGAAATAAAATGTTGTTAAGAACAATAATAATAACAACAACAACAGCAATAAAGACACAGAAACCAAAAATGAGGAGACAAGGACAGACTGGGGACACCTGGTGGGGAGGGGAGG
>JAGFMF010011789.1:54122-96628 GCA_019455555.1 Galemys pyrenaicus | reverse complement strand
GAGGTGATGGTGCACTGGTGAGATGGTGATGGGGAATACATGGGGATTACAATTAATGGCAAGTGTATGTAAATTTTAAAATATTTTAATAAAAAAATAGATAACACTTGTGCTGTTTATTAACATCATCTATTATCAGATCAAACCTCAGGAGGCCATTCTTTCTTCTTTTCTTTGAAAGTTTAGGATCATGCACAAAAATAATACTCCATTATGAGAGTGAATATCTAACCAATCACAAAATCAATTGTTCAAAAAGCAACTCTTTACTCACATTTCATTTTATTATAGTTCCTATAATTTTAATCTCAGTTTCTCATCTTCTAAGCATCTTACAAGATAATTAAGGAGTTGCCATACAAAAGTGGAAAGAAAAAGGATTTTGAAGTCAGAGTTCTTGAATTTGTTTGTGTAGTCAGTCATTCATCCAGTCAATAAACATTTGTTACTGTGTACTGACAATGAGCTGGGTGCTGGATTAGATTCCTAATTCTGCTGCTTGGTGGCTATTTGGACCATGGACAAGTCAAATCAACTTTATCAAATCTCCTTTATCAAAGGGATAAGACAGTGCATGGATATTAAAGAGGCTAAAGAGGGGGTCAGAGGTCACAGCCTCACGGTTTCCATCTGAACAATGGACAATGAGATTTCCAACTGGCAGTCAGCCCTGAGGACCCCACGTGAAGAAGCAGCACCTGGAAACCATCAGCATTATGTGCCTATCACATAATAAGCATTCAGTGTGATTTCTCTTTCCTTTTCGTCTTCTGACTCTTGTTCTATCTTGAGCCCAAGGCCTTCTGCCTTCTCTGTGCTCTGGATGGAGGAACTTGGCACTTGGCATCATGCATCACGCTGCAGCATGGGAGGGTGTCATGGGGGAGGCTCCCCAGTCTGCAGTGAGGTCTCTTGGGCTCTGAGGCTTGAGTCAGACTCAGGCTGATTAATGGCAGAGACCTTTGAAGGCAAGGCCTCCCGACTTCACACCACTGCAGAGGACCAGAGAGAATAGGGATGAGCTTCCGGGGCAGAGAAGACAGCGGGGACCCAGGTGTGTGGGTGCCTGCTGGCGCCCTTTATTGTGGGCGACCTCAGTCAGGGCAGGCTCCCGGAGTCCACCGCCACCCTTGGCCAACTGAGAATTGTCCCAGCTGCCTCCCCTGAAGAGTCTGATTTGTTGGTATTGTTTGAAGATATTTTATCAGTTTACAGATAAACTGCCATTTATTTTACTTATCTTTTTCATTATTACAGGTTTTTAGACTTCGTTTTATAACTTTACCGATTTTTGGCTGCCTAATTTCTTTTGTGCACTGTTGAAAGTTTTTCCTTTCTATTTTTGTCTTCGTTTTCATCTTGAACGTTTTTGTGTTCCCTTTGTTAGCACTTATAAATCATTTCGTTCCTGTAACACCATTTTATGATTCATATTTTAATTTTTCCTTCCTTAATACTTTTTGATGAAAACATACTTTTACTTTTTAAAATTTCTGGCTTACATTCTGTCCTTCTTCATCGCTTTTGTTGTTGTTATTCCTTTTAATGTCTGCTTTATTTTTTCACTCTGGTTTATAAATGGTGGGCAAGTTATATGTATACTAAGTGAGGCTGGGAGGTGACCCAGGCCAGAGCAGAGGTGCAGGTGGCAGAGATGTCTAACGTGGTCATCTGCAGATAGCTGTCCCTGGCTCCTCCTTATAAAGTCTCTGTCCCCCTCTGTTCACTGAGCCATGACCTGCATGTGCATCATTCAGAAGCACCAGATGACGTTTCTTTCCAGGGTACCAATAATTCACCTGTACGGCTTGAACTCACAGTTTAGCAAATACCCATTAGGCACCAGCTGGTGTCTCTCTGATGAAGAAGCCAGACAAGGTACTGCCTTTCTGGAATTCTTGCTGGAGACTAGCAGAGAGGAAACCAGAGTAGTAAAAACCACAAATGGAACTTAACAAGAAAGGAAAGTACAGGCTATAGAGTGACAAAGTGTGGAGCAGGATGGCTGGGAAGCTTAGCAGAGAAACGGGTAGCTCTGTGCTCCAGGGTTTATTCTTTCTAGAGATATGATTGGGTCTCAGTGGCAGGTGGCTAGGGCTGCACACAAGGATCCAGGAAAGGTATGAGGCAGAAGACCTGGAGGAGTTTTCAAGGAGCCTTCAAGTCTGTGGTTATGCCACTAATTCCCATAACCATTTACATATACTTGTTCTTTTTCTGTTGTTTATTTGCTCGCTTGTTTGTTTTGGATACATGGAAATTTTTGAAATAAAAACTTGTTGGAAAACTCCCTGGAGAAGGAATGGCCAGTGCATGGTGTTGGTGTCTCCTGACGTGCTAATCACGAACCCTCAGGAGGCACTAAAAAATGAAAATCACAAACAAGCAAAAGAGATGGTCTCTGCCGCCTATAATGATTGGATCATGGGAAAACCACGTAGCTGACATGTTCCCAGCAAGGGGAGATGGGCATCTGTTTCCCTCTCCTCATGGGGAGGCCGGAGCGGAGCTGACTCACAAACACAGGACGTGATTGGAGGATGCATGAGGTGGAGTCTGCATCAGTAATGAGACAGCAGATCCTTCCCATTCCTGGGTAAGCTTATTGTAGGGGAGTCAGAAATGAGCTATGTGGGTGTCATACTTATTTTTCAAATTTCACAGAAGCGTGAACAACCTTTGAGACCACCAACAGCTTGCTCAGAGAGCACTGAGCTGAACAAGGATAAGGTAGTGGAAGTCTACCTTTGAATCCTCTGGAGCCTACCGTCAGACATACAACCAACCAAGAGGCTATGTGAAGGGCCCAAGTGGGAAGACAAATCAAGGTCTCATTTAAGTCATCAAGGGCTACCAGACTCAGGGGCCAGCTGGTCTCAGCCATCTTGACTCGTCCCTTTATCTGGCAAGGCTGTCTGGGGGCTGACCAGGCCAGTGCTGTCTGATAAAGCTGGGATGAAAGAAGGAGCATCTGCCGCCGTAACATGACAGCAGGGAGAGCTTGTGGGTAAATGCCAAGGGAATTCCATGTTGCTGAACCTAGGAACTGCAGATACAGCTCCAGGTGACAGGCCTGGCGGGGCATGTGTTTGTCATGATACTCTTGGAAGAAGAAGGAGGATAAGGAGGGGGAGGGTAGAATGATCCAGACTATTCCCATGATGGCAGCCTTCCACCACACTATACCCTGGGAATTGCATGGGCAGATCCTTTCCCGGGATAGACCAAACTGGGGAGACTCCACATGGGACTGTTTGCAGATGCTGGATGGGCTTGAGGAGGAAGCCTGGTGCAGAGTCCTTAAGAAGACTCCAGGGAAGGAGAACGCAGAAGGGGCAGAGGCTGTGGCCTTTCCTACAGCTGCCTGCATGACTGTGCTCTGCCTTCTTTCCCCACCTTCAGAGCCCTTCGCCGGTCCTCCCAGCCCATGTCTTTCTACACTGTCCCATTACAAGGAGGAAGAGAAGTCACCTTCTAGAAGGGGCTAGAAGTAAGACAGTATTAGCTCTCCTTCTACTTCACTCATAAGCAAAAATTTAGCACTTCTGCTGGCCTCTCTGGAAGGCTGGAAGCCTTGAAAGAAGAGTTCCTGTTGCATCTTTCAATAAGCCTTCACCTCAGGACCATCACACTTGCCACATGGCATCAAAATCACTTCTAGGCAGGTGTGTCCTGTCATGTGTGCATTGAACTCAAGCAAACTCGACAGGAGGTGCTCAAAAGAAAACATTCACTAGAAAACAACGGCAGTGAAGTGTGTGTATCAGCCAGCCAGCCCCCTCATATGCCTTGGGGCAGGTTTCTGGGAACATTTGCATCCAGTTCTCATCCTCTTGTGCTGGGACCATCTCACACACATGTGTTGAAAGCAACGATACATATTTTTCGTACAACATGACCTCAAAACACAAACCAAGCCAAGTGCTCCTCTGGTGCTCAACAACAGAAACAACCATCTGTTCAGCTCTGCAGGGGGAGCAGGTTGTGTGGTATTTATTGTGAGGCTGATTCAGACACCAGCCAACATACCATCAACCTAAAGGAATTTTTCCTCCAAGGGTGGCTTCATTATACTTGATTTCTCTTTGATTTGACTTGAGGGTCTGTCTACCTAACTGCCACCTGATAAGTAACTCTGCACCTCTCTTCCTACCAAGCTGCGAGCTCCTGAAGAGTAGGCCACACTGAGTTCACGTGTCCACCCCAAGTGCATGCCTGGCACTCAACTTGGAACAGGCGCGGAACCACAAAAGAATGAAGGGGTCAGAGTGACGCCAAGGACAGCTTTCTGGAAGGCCCGGCCCATTCCCCTAAGGGTGACGGAGCACACCGCACTCTCCAGGACACTTTGGTCACACCTCAGATCTGGGAGAAAGTCATGCAGTGCTGCCTAAGGGTCATGTATCCACCCTCTGCGGCTGCTACTGTTTCTTTCTGTGCGATTTTATTGAACAATAATTGACATACATCACCATATAAGTTGAAGGCATACAGCATGATGGTTGATATACATTTATTATAAGATGATTACCAAAATGTCATCTAATTTCTCTCTCCTCCTATTGATATAGTTTTTACAAAAATGAACATTTTTCTTTTGTGATGAGAACTCTTAAGATTTTGTCTTTTAACAACTTTCCAATATATCATACAGCAGTGTCGTTAAAGTTGCCATTTTATATGGTAGGTTCTAAACATTTTTATCTTATAGCTAAAATCTTGTATCTTTTGACTACTTTTGTGTAATCCTCCTCCCCCAAGCCCCTGCCTCTGATAACCACAAATCTGTTCTGTTTGTTTGTTTTAGATTCTACACAGAAGTAAGATCACATAGCATTTGCCTTTTATTGTCTTACTTATTTTACTTAGCATAATGCCTGCAAGGTCGTTGCATATTGTCACAAATGTTAGGATTTCTATTTTTTTTATGGTTGAATAATATCCGTGTGTGTATGTGTGTGTAAGATGTGTCACAACTTGTTTATTCATTCATCTCTCCATGGACATGTTGTCCCCAAATCTTGGTGGTTGTAAATAATGCTGCGATGACCATGGGGGTGCAGATATGTTTCTGAGTTAGTGTTTTCTTTGTTTTTGGATATATTCCCAGAAGTAGAATTGCTGGATCATATGGTGGTTCTATTTTTAAATTTTTGAGGAAACTTCTTACTGTTCTCCTTAGAGCCTGCACCAATTTACATTCCCACCAACGGTGCACAGGGTTCCCTTTTCTCCACATCCTGCCCAGTGCTTGTTATCTCTGGTTTTTCAGACAAAATCGTTCTAACAGGTGTGAGGTGCTATCTCATGGTGACTTTAATATGTGTTTCTCTAAAACCTGGTGATCTCAGCATCTTTTCATCAGTCTGTTGACCATCTGTATGTCTTCTTTGAAGAAATGTTTATTCAGGTCTTTGCTCAGTTTTTAATTGGATTACTTGGGTTTGTTTTGGTTTTGGCTATTGAGTTGAGTGAGCACTTTATATATTTTGGATATTAACCCCTTATCAGGTATATGGGTTGCAAAATTTTCCTATATATTTCCCAAAATTTTCCAAAGAAATTTTCTTTTCATTTTGTTGATCATTTCTTTTGTTACAAACACTTTTTAGTTTGATGTAGTCCCACTTGTTTCTTTTTTATATACTTTGTGTTTTAACTGTCATAGTCATTTACCAAGAATCATTATCAAGAGCCAAGTCAAGGAGCTTTATTTCTAGGTTTTCTTTTAGGAGTCTCATGGTTTCAAGTCTTTCATTTAAGTTTTTGATCCATTTTGAGTTAATTTTGATAAGTGGCACACAATATGGGTCCACTTTCATTCTTTTATATGTCACTATACAATTTTCCCAGCTCCACTTATTGAAGAGACTGTATTTTCTCCACTGAGTGTTCTTGACTCCCTTATCAAATATTAGTTGACATAAATATCTGACTGCAATGACTTAGATGTCTGGCTGCAAATGATAATGCTTTTGTCTCTGCCCCATAATGAAGATAATTGCCTCTGTACTCAGAACCTCCTGTGCCTCCCCACTTCCCGCTCCTCCATCCTCATCCCTGAATTTGGACTGGAGGACTGTTCCCCAAAGTCCCTATAACAGTTGTTAAGGTATTACAGATAGAAGGCCCTAGCCAACATCAGGTTTACTGTTTAAATTGCATGATCCACAGACCTACTATATTTCTTTAGGCCACTGTTTCTCAAACTTGGATGCCTTTGGAATCATCTGGCAGGATTTTTTTCTAATATTGATTCCCATGACTTAACACAAGAGATTCTGATTCAAATTGGTCTGTGGAAGGGCCCAGTCTTCCATTTGTTTGAGAAACATTTCACTCCGTGACTTTCTTGTGCCACTCTCTGACACATTATATAACACCCTTTCTCCCTTCCCTCCCTCTTTCAAATGCTCATTTACCAAACCCCATAACCAAAACCTCATACAGTCTGCTGGCATTTTGTACAAACCATTGGGAGGAGGTAGTAATATAAAGTGTTGGAATTTAAAATACAAGATCAGTAATAACTATAAACATTTCTAAAGCATCATATTTAATTCCTTAAAATATATATAGTGAAAAGAAATTAGAGTTCATAAAAAATAATAAAAAAGCAAAAAATAGAAACATTTAGTGAATTTACTCAAATGAAGGGCGCTTAAATGATACAGAATGGAAAATATTAGAAATTTATATACAATGAAAAGTGAATATAAATTAGCTAATTCCACAGACATTTCAAATTAAGAAGCATTCATACAAATACATATTCACCTTTTTCTTTTACACGGGAGTAACACATACATACATAATTCTGGCAAAAAAAAAATCAGAGATTCTAAAATATTCTCAAGCTTTAAAAATGGCATGGAACAGTTTTAACAACAGTCTATGTAAATGGAAACCCCTCTACTCTGACCTTCTATTCATACACTGGACCCAACCTGCGCCCAAATTCACTCCTACACAGGCAACTTTCTAGTTCCCCCCCTTTTTTTTTTGACATTTCAATTGTAGCTTTTTTTGTTCCTTTTCCTTTTTAAATTTTTTTGTATTTATTTTAATTAAGTGCCATTATTTTATACCCTTGTTAATTTTTTAACAGTATAGGATTTCTCCCCTCATGAGTCCTTATCTTTCCAGCACCAGAGCACCCATAGTCTCCACCACAGCCCATTGTGCTCCTCCTCCCATCCCCACCACTTTTCCCACCTCCTCTTCTCCCTGGATGCCTCAAATCTATGGTCAGCTTTTGTTTAAAGGTTTGTCTTTGACACTTTATTTAGTTTCTGTACATTCCATATATAAGTGAAGCCATCCAGTATTTCCTAGCTTATTTCACTTAGCATAATCCCTTCCAGTTTCATCCATGTTGCTGCAAATAACATAAATCTGTCTTTTTTGATCACCGGGTAGTATTCCATTGCGCATACATAGCACATCTTCTTGACCGACTCATCTGTTTTGAGGCATTTAGGTTGTTTCCACATCTTGACTATTGTAAATATTGCTCAATAAATATAGCATGCAGGTTACCTTATGAATTAGTATTTTTTGTGTTCTTTGGGTAGATACCTGGGAGTGGAATTGCTGGGTCACACGGCAGGTCCATTTTTAGTTTTTTGAAGAACCTCCACATTGCTTTCCATAGGGGCTGGATCAGTCTGCAGTTTACAGTCCCACCAACAGTATAATAGATTTCTTTTTCTCCACTTGTTGTTTCTGGATTTTTTGTTATAGGTCATTTCACAGGTGTGAAGTGGTATCTCATTGTGATTTTGATCTCAATTTCCCTGATTATCAAAGTGATGATGAGCAATTTTTTTCTCCATATGCCTGTTGGCCATCTGCATGTCTTTTTTTGAGAAATTCCAATTTAGCTTTTCTGCCCATTTTTGATTGGGTTGTTAGTTTTCTTTTTGTTGAGTTGTATAAGCTCTTTATAGATCTTCCATATCAGTCCCTTGTCACTTGTATGTTTTGCAAATATTTTCTACCATTCAATAGGAGAGTCTCTTTGTTTTGGTCACAGTCTCTTTTGCCATACAAAAGATTTTTTGTCTGATGTAGTCCCAGTTGTTTATTTTCTCCTTTGTGTTCCTTGCTGCTGGGAATGAGTCCACAAAAATGTTTCTGAAATTTATGTCATGGAGTGCTTTGCCTGTGTTTTCTTTTATGCATTTTATGGTTTTGGGTCTTATACCCAAGTCTTTTGTTCATTTTGAGTTGATATTTGTATATGGTGTGAGAGAGTGTTCTGCTTTCATTCTTTTTGTGTGTGACAGTCTAATTTCCCCAACACTATTTATTGAAGAGACTTTCCTTATTCCAGTGTACATTCTTTACTTCTTTGTCATACATTAGTTGTTCATAAATGTGTGGTTTTATTTCTGGGCTCCCAATTCTGTTCCATTGGTTTAGGAACACATGCAACTTTTATAGTCAGTTACAGCAAACAATGCCACAAAACCTTTCATCTAAAACACAAGTTCCCAGTTCCATACTCCCTCCAACCTTGACCATGACCCAGCTCTCCTACTTTATGAGTCTCTTGAGGTGTTTTCTATACGTTTCTTCTTCTCTTCTTCCCCCATCATTCTATTTATTCCCTGTTGATCCACAGTATTCCATTGCATTGTTCCTTTCAAGGTCACCAATAATATCTATGTGGCCCAATCCAATGGTCAGATCTCAATCTGCATATTTTTGACATGGGCAATATCTTTCTTTTCGACTTTTAGATTTCCATACTCTCATTTCTTACTTGCCTTACTGGGTGCTCTACCTCAGTCACCTTTGCTGGATCCTATTTCTCTTCCTAACCTCTAAATTGTTGAGAGCCCTAGGCTTAAACTTTGACTCTGTCCTGTATTCTTCTCCATCTGCACGTATATCCTGCCCAAACCCATAAATTTCAGTACTATCTAGCTCTGTGCTGTCCAATATAGTAGTCACTAGCTATTAATATTGTGACTGTTGAGCATCTGAAATGTGACAAGTTCAGACTGAGATGTGTTGCCAGTGCAAAAACACAACAGATTTTGAAGAGTTAGCATGGGGGAAAATAAAAAACACTTTATTTTTTTGGGGGGTATTGATTACAGATTGAAATGATAAAATGCTGACGCCATTGGGTTAAGTAGAACACATTAAAATTAGTGTCACTTGTTTCTTTATGTATTTTTAAGCAACCGCTGGAGATATCAGATAGCTCTTATCTATATGTTGATGGCATTTAAATATTTACCTCTGTCTTCTTGTCTCTACATCTTAGAGTGGTATATTAGTCAGCATCCTCCAGAGAAACACAAACTATTATGAAATATGTGTGTGTGTGTGTGTTTAGCAAGAGAGAGAGAGATTTCAAGGAATCAGATACCGTGTTGTAGGTGGCAGGGGATGGAAGGCCAAAAATCTGTGGGGTAAACTGCAGGATGCAGACACAGGGTTGTAGTGTCAAGCCTGAAGGCCATCTGGGTACTTAAGTCCTTCATCAGGGAGTGTCAGCCTTTCTTTTAAGGTCATCTTCTGATAGGATAAGGCCCATTCACAATATGGAAGACAATGTGCTTTACTCAAAGTACTAATTTATTTATTTTTTAAAGAGTCGTTTATTTATGCACACAAGAACTGGAGTATAGGCCAGAGGTGCAGGAAGTGAGGTGAAAAGAATACCAGAGACAGCAGGAAACAGAACAGGTGAACAGAATGAAATGCACTGCTGAGGGGAGCAGCAGGCAAGACAGGAGAGGTCTGCTATACCATGTGGATTACCCACCCCCCCACACCCCACACCCCCATTCACCCCCCAGCTGGGGATCGAACTCATGCCAGAATGGCTGCAGTAGCTTCATAGTGCTGCGAATTAACTCCTTGCACCACCAGGGAGACCCCTCAAAGTACTAATTTAAAAGTTAATTTCATCTAAAAAATACCTTTAAAGCAATATCCAGACTGGTACATGACCAATAGTCTGGGCACTGGGCCCAGACAAGTTGACACATCAAATTAACCATGATGAGTGCTATAGCCTACTTAGCATTTCCACATTAATGGCTAATGGGCATCTTAGACTTCATGTTTCCCAACAATGCCCTCTGTTTTGACACCTAACCTGCTCCTACCCTGTCCCATTATATAATATACTATCCCAATTCATCAAGTTGTTCTGCCCAAATCTTAAGAATCATCCTTGACAAATTTCTCCTTTCATCTCTCCTATCTATCAACAAGATCTGCCAGCTCTTCTGTTAGATTAGGTGCTGACACTGACAATTCTTACCCTGACCCAGGTCACCATCATCTCTCACCTATGTATGATAGTTCTCCAAACCATCTTCTGGCTCCCCTCCCACCTACCTACACACAAACAAATCTCCTCAGCAGTTACAGTCACCTATTAAAAATGCAAACTTTGGGCCCTCCCTGGTGGCGCAGTGGGTTGGGCAACGCACTATGAAGCAAACCGCAGCCACTGTAGCACAAGTTCGATCCCTGCCTCCGGCTGGGGAGGTGACCCACATGGTGTGGCAGACCTCTCCTGCCTCGCCCACTGCTCCCCTCAGCAGTTTATTTCAGTTGCCTGTGCTGTTCCCCACTCTGTCTGGTGGAGTCTCTCACCCCCCGCAACTCTGGCCTGTACCCCAGTTCTTGTGTGCATAAATAAATAAATCTTTAAAAAAAAAATGCAAACTTTATGGGCCTCCCTGGTGGTGCAGTGGGTTGAGCAGTGCGCTATGAGGCAGATCGCAGCCACTGCAGCATGAGTTCGATCCCTGCCGCCAGCAGGCCTCATATGCCGCATGGCGGACCTCTCCTGCTTTGCCCGCTGCGCCCCTCGGCAGTGTGTTTCAGTCAGTCTTGTGTTCTGCTCCCCACCCTGTCTCTGGTGAATCCTCTCACCTCCCTGGACTCTGGCCTGTACCCCAGCTCTTGTATGCATAAATAAATCTTTTTTAAAAATGCAAACTTTATGATGTTAACCCTGGTCTCAAAACTCTGAAGACTTTCTTTCATACTCAGAAAAAAATTGGAAAACTTTATTAAAACCCACATGATGCAAAGACCAATTCTTGCCAATTTTTTCTGACCACCTGCTCCACTACTTCACTCTACATATCCTGGACTTCTTGCACTTTTTCTCTGAACCTTTGCACATGTAACCCATTGCTAGGACCACTCTTCTCCCTGGTCTGTGCTCCTTCCCACCTTCCCCTTTTTCTTAAGTGTGAAAGTATCCTGTCAAGTGTGTCTGCTATCAAGGATCACCTCCCTTGAGCCAATCTCTCACTTCTTTGCATATCACTGGAATGATTTGACTGTGCCCCTCTATGTCTATGTTGGATAAAGCCAAGAGCTGATCTCACTGACCACCACATGCTGCTGAGCTCTTGGGCTGCTAGGTTTCAACTCCGGCCACATCCAACCTCTTCAAGTCTCAGTCTCTCATCAGTAACACAATAGCAAAAGCTTCCATTTCATATATTTGATTGGGGGCTTAAAGCAATAATCCTGGTAAAGTGCCTGTACCTAATAAATATTCAGCAAATGGCAGTTAAGATATTATTATTTCATTAGTCAAACTTTCAGATAAGGAACTGAGAGCCATATAACAACCAAGTGGCAACCTATAGTCCAGGTTTGTGATTCAGTAATTATCTAAGGGGAAGAGTTGTTATGGCGGGGGGTGAGGGGGGAGGGAGGCAAAGAATAAGGGAGTGAATAATCCAGTTTTTAAGAGAGAAAACATCAAATACAGAGTTGTCATGGCTATCCAGCTTTATTGGGATTGAATCATCACTACCATGCAGTCTTTCAACTCAGAATGTTGGTCTTTTGGTTCCAGCAAATGACATACTGATTTTAATGTGAAATTTGTTATCATGGCAAGTAAAGGGTACATTGGGAGAATGGGCTTCTCAGGGCACTGGTGCTTAATGGGAACTGCACTCTAATCAGTGAAAAGATAGAAGAAAACAACCTATTCCCTTAAGTGACTTTCTAGATATAGAGAATTGTAATTTCAGACTGCTAATAGAACTGCTCTGCAAGTCTCATCTCAGAATCACTGCCTCCAATCCTTGAGAGATACAAAATGGGAGAATATCAAGGGGTGCAGATAGATGATGTCCTAGGAATTTTCAAAATGTGGAAACAATAAAGAAAAATTGAATATTGAACTGAATATAACTCAATATTTCTTTGATGATGCAGGAGGTAATTTAGAATCTTGTGTTGTTTCAAGGTCATTATACTAGAAGAAACTTACTGTGTACTGTAAATGGACAGATGTTCACATTAACACATTAAGCATTTAATCATTAACAGCTTCCTAGGCAACAATGGTTGATTTGTCAATAATCTTTTTCATTTATTGGACACCCTCTGTGCCAGCAGCAATGTTAAGAGCTTTTCTTACATTTTCTTATTTAATTCTTTCTGATACCCTGTGAGGTTTGTCTTATGGGGAAACTGAAACTTAGATGAAATAGCCTTCACACACTTAAACAGGTAAAATGACCAAATCTGAAATTCTAACACAAATATATCTAATTTGAAAGCAATTGCTTTTAGTTACTACTCCATACTGCCCAGAAAAACCTAGACTGTGTTTTGATGAACAATACGCTAAGGACAAATCCACAAAGGAGACAGAAAATAAGTGATCATGAGGATTATGGGCAAGAAAGGTATCTATGGAATGATCATTCACTTCACAACTTGAATAGACTTTCCATTTTGGAAATAGCAATATTCATTTAAATTAAACACTATCCTATATGGAAATGCTATAAATTGCTTTAAACCCAGGGTTCAAACTCATGTGACATGGACTTGATTTAATTAATGGGAAACTAGAAACTTTCCTTGTCTCTGTTGTAATCATCTTTCCCAATCAATAGTGTAATACCCATCCTTGTAGATCAGTATTTCTGTTCTATTTATAAAATCAGTTGTCCAACTTTCCTATGTACTACTTTAAATAGCTAACACTTTATTAGTCATGGCTCTGGCAGGAAACAAATGGAAACTTCAAACTAGATAATTGGGGAGAGTTTAAGGGACTATTCACAAAAATTTGGCAAGTTGGAGGGAAGCCAACAAGGTTATGGTAACAAGGCTTGCTGACTTACCTGAGCACATTTTATATATTAACCAAAAGATCTAGATTTCCTGTTTTTCTTGAATAATACATAGACCCTGACACATGACTCTACAACTGGAACTGAGGGTCCGTTGCCCCCTAGAGGAAAGACAAGGATGATTGTAACTTCTAGTTCCCCAAGGTTGCTACAATTCTCACTTGATGTCAACCAAGTGCCTGGCCTATCTGTAGGCAACTCTGATTTATACCAACTAAGAGAGGCTGATGCAACTGAGTAGAAATATCAATTCTAAACTTTCTGACAACAAAGGCAAACAGAGAATTGGACAGGATCCTGGTATCATAAAAGTAAAAATACCATTCATCAAAAGAATACCAATTCATCTAGTTCCAGTTTTTGAGAAGAAAAGCATATTAACTCCTTTTTCTCCTACAATATTTTAAAAGACTTATTTATGCATACAAGAGCTGGGGTAAATACCAAAGTTGTGGGATGTGAGAGGATTCACCAGAGACAGAGTGGGAAGCAGAACAGGTTGATCGACTGAAACACACTGCTGAGGGGAACAGCAAGCGATGCAGTTGAGGTCTGCTGCACCATGTGGGTCACCTCCCCAGCCGGCAACAGTGGCTGTGGTTTGCTTCAGAGTGCATTGCTTAACCCACTGTGCCACCAGGGAGGGCTCTTCTCCTACAATTTTAAAATACATTTTATTGAGGTGTATAGCATCAAATAAGTTTTAGGTGGATAGCACTATACAGTGACATTTGTATCCAGTAATCATGATAACCTGCAAATGTCTAGTTTCCATCCATTATAATGCACTTGACTCCCTTTTCCCATTTCACCTGCCCCCAGGCCCCAGATCTGTTCTTTGTATCTAGTAGTTTATCTTTGTTTTGTTTTGCTAATTCATTTGCTTTATTTTATTATATTCCAAGTGTGAGTGAAATCATACAGTATTTTCTTTTCTCAGCTGATTTATTTCACTTAGCACAATCCCCTCAAGATGTACCCATGTTGCAAATGGCAAGATTCCATCCTTTTTCATATCTGAGTAGATTCCATTGTGTATACTTACCACATCTTATTTATACATTCATCCATCAATGGATGAAGATTGTTTCCATATCTTGACTATTGTAAATAATGCTACAATGAGCTTAGTTGATATGCATAACTTTCACGTTTGTTTTTCTACTATGCTTTGGACAAATATATCCAGAGGGTATATTGTTGGATTATATGGTAGTTCTATTCTTAATTTTTAAAGGAATATCCATACTTGTTAGTTTTGAGTCCTATAAGGAGCTCTTGATATTAGTGGTATGGAGAGTCTGATGACTTTTGATGATCACATAAAATTCAGTCTAAGGTAGAGGAGGAAGACAGTGAACAACAGCAAAAGAAATAGATGGAATGACTTGTACTATATACTTTATTGTTATTGGTGACTTGGTGCTGCTCAAAACCCTTCGATGACTCCCAATGACCCTGAGCCAAGAGTTCTCAATAGGGGAAAATGAAAATGCCCCTTTCTCTGAGGCCTACCATGTATTTTTCGTACCAATATGCAAAGAAAGTAGAATTGATGGATCAAATAGACCTATATCTTCATTTAGCCCTATTCCACTTTACTATTGAAAGGTCATTTTAAGGAGTGCCACTTACACCAGGAAAATAGGATTCCTATGGACACTGGGGTTTTGCCTCGAGACACATGAAGACCTGCATGGAGGACTGCCCATTCCCGACCTTGCACTTCTCTCCTGGTTCTGACACAATGTCAAGGAACAGGAAGCTTATTCATTTACCGAGAGGGCTACTTCCCCCAAGCATTGGGAGAGAAAGCTGGGTTTCAGGAAAAATTCATTTCCCCAATTCCAATATCATCAATGATTTATAATAACTTGGGAGTTCCTATACTAACTGGCTATGGAACTGAACATGGAAATGACAGCTGGGGAATGCTCTCTTAGAATTTACTCCTCTAATACTAGAAACCCACTGACTCAGATGGCCTTTAATGTGGGGGTCATCACTCTCACTCACCCCCCCCAACTCCCAATAAAATGAAAACCTTCACAGACCTCTTGATACTATTCCCTTTGCAGGTGTTTATTTTGGCAAGAGGAAATGACTAAACTTACAGATCAGCAGGGGTCAAAATTGGTAGCTGGATAGACAGGATCAGGCCTCAGAAAACATCAAGCCATCTTGTAACTTACAGACCCATTTACATTGTGTTCTGGAATTTTGGAAACCTTCCTGCTCTTTGCTTTTTTTGTTTATGAGAAAAGAAAGGGGTCAAGGAGGCAAAGTCATCCAGTAAAATTCTTGACTTTGTCTCCCGTGGTGCACCCGTGGGCATTTGTGTCCCTCTGTAATAGAATGAATGTTGTGTCTCTGACAGCCATATGTTGAATCCTGATGCCTATCCACGTATGAGGAGGTGCTTAGATCATGAGGGTGGAGTCCTAAGTGGTAATAGCCCTTATTAAAGATGTCCCAGAGAGCTCGCTTGTTCCATCTACTATGTGAGGATACAGAGACAATTTCCCCAAATATGAACCATAAAGTGGGTTCTCACCAGCCACCAGATCTGCTAGAATCTTGAACTTAACTTTCCTACTCTCCAGTTCTAAAAAATAAATGTTTAAGCCAACCAGTCTGTGACATTTTTGTTATAGAAGTTCAAACAGCTGACAGACACTTGAGCCCAGGATTTGTGTGCTGTGTCCCTAAATGTGCGTGCAGCCTTAGGAGGTGGCATGGTATGGGGGATAACAGGTTGAACCAGGAAATTTAGTTCCTTCTCTGTTTCTTTTTTAAATTTTTTTTATTTTTAAATTTATTTATTTTTCCCTTTAATTTGTATATATTTGACATCAGTTGTAGTCCCCATGTATCTCCCATCACCATATCATCAATGCACCATCACCTCAGTCCCCCGTGCCTTCTCTGTTTCTAACCTGTCCGTTAACTTAGGGAAATCAGTCAGATCCTCAGAGTTTAGGGGACTTTGTCTAGGAAACACATTTTATAGTATGTTGGATTACATGTGACCTCAGAGTTCTCTTAGAGCTGTAGCAGCCTGTGAGTCTGTGAAACTAATCGTTAATTGCATGATCATGATGGACTTAATTCTAGAGACCATGCACAATGCAGCAGCCCAGACAATTTTCCACGGAAGAAAGAAAAACATTGCTGTGGCTTCTTCCTGTTCCTGGCAATGACTCACATTTAATCTCACTGTAATAACAGAGCAGTCATTTCTACATCTCGTTGTAGACTGTCATGTCCAACTGTCAGGGGTGCCGACATACTGTGATGATGTAGCTCCTCCTGGAAATGCTAGGAGTGGGGGTAGCACATGGGCGTCCTCTCCCAGGGAATACCTATCAACAAAAAACATCGTGGTTCCTTTGGCTGCTACTTACAGCTTGAAGCCCTTTCTCTCCCTGAGGATCCATGCTTTTGAGATTCTGGCTGCATCCAATAGACATTACATTAAATCCCCACAGAGAGGAAATACAAGGTCCCTGCTGCACACATTACAGCGAGGCCGTGCTGGGCAAGCAGATGGGCTCTCTCATCTCCCAAGGACCTGAGGTCTGGCTCCAGGAAGGGGACTGAACTGGCTGGCAAGCCCTCCCAACTCCCCCAGTGCCCCTGCACACCTGCCTTGCTGGAAGTCAGGTCTAGAAAAGGCTCCTGCTTTTCAGTTGGAGAAAGCTAACAAAATGTGTTCTAGCATTTCCTCTTGTCACTGTAGGGTACATTTTTTAATTTTGGGGAAAAACAAATATTCTCTTGTAAACATAGGACAAATGAATATATGCAAAGCTGACTCCAAAACTGACTATTTTGGGGCTATTAACCCTCCTTCAGCTCTTGTCATCGGAGGGGAAAAGGCTGAGACTTCGGAGTTCAATGAATTCCACACCCTGTTATGTTACTCACAAATTGCTAGGTTATCAAGGGAGGGTTGGGACATAGAGCATCTTTTATTGGCTGCCAGCCACAGTTTCACATGTTACTGGAATCCAATATTAGAAATGACTTCTTGGAGACAGGAAGTATCTGAAATTTCCCTGCATTGAAAAATGAGGGTCGATGGATTTCTTAATAAATGTGTAGACTGAGGAGTTCTGTGAATCCAAGCTCACTGATACTGAATGAGAATTAAATTGAATATGTTCTTGGTTTTCCAAAGCCAAGTCAAAGCAACACATACACCAAATGTTTTCTCCCGAGGGCTGAAATTGCACGGGCTTGCTGGAGCCAGCTCCTGCTGGGGAGTGAACTAGTCAATCTTTCTAACTCATTCCATTTCTCCCAGGAGCACCTTGATTCATACTGGTTATCTTGGAGACATACTCAGAGCTCCTAATAGGACTTGAATTTTATTTCTTTAAAACTATCAGCAATTAGGGTGTATTATATATTCATTTAATAGGTACAGACACTGCAGATACAATAGGTATGACAGCACTAGTTCCTACCATTTTAGATTAGTCTAGAGATAATAGAATGTAGTAATAATTAGCCTGATTATCATTATGTTATAGATACCCTAGAAACAAAGTTCCTTAAAGTATTCCCTAAGGTCATACTGGTCAGGTGCAAACTGTCCCTGGGCAGATGAAGGTGGGTGTGTTTGTGTTCTGGACGGAAGGAGCAACATATGCAAAGGCTCAAACATAAGGAGAACATGAAAGAGTGGGCATGAGCGTACAGGGAGTGAGTCAGGGATGGAGGGATGGTGAAGAATAACTGAGATGAGCTGAGCAGGTGTTGGAGGTCTTGAAAGTGAAACAAAAGAATCTGGACTTTACTGTAGACCAGGATTCCCTGGCCTCGGCACTCTTGTACGTAACAGGATATTCCTAGCTGATGCCCACACGATGCCAGGAGCATTTCCCCGATGACAACAATCAAAAATGTCTACAGGCATCATCAAATGTCTATGGGGCGCAGGATTTTATAAAATTTTGTAACAATTTTTAAATAATTGTTTTTTAAAAATTATTTCATAGCACTTGGAAATGAGTAACTTGATTTTCTTGCAAAACAGCTAAGCCTGTTGGTTCTGGTGAAAAAGTCAGTCTCTTACTTACTCCATTGTGTAGGTAAAGTCTGCCTCTGGGGGATATACCAAAATAAGTAATCTGAACTTTTGGGGGGAAATCTACATTCATGACAGTCCGTACTACTTATTAACATGAAAAAAACACTTTAAATATATAATGATCAGGTAATGGTTAAGTAAGTCCCACATAAGTAGTATTATTCAACTATTATAAGTGATGAGGAAAGGCTAAATTTACTGGGAAAAACATCACAATATAAAATAAAGTAGTTTTCATGTATCTCCAAAAACAAACAAACAAATTAAGCATGGAAAACCTTAGCAGAAATGTACAGAATCATGGGGGTTTTTTTCCCTAAATTTTCAATTACATAATCGTGTTTTTTACAAAATATAGTAGAAAAGTACATTTTTCCAAAGGAAAAAAAAATTCATTAACCTGCTAAGATGTTTGGTTCTGGAAAGACTGGATAGAAATCCATGTTTAGGGAATCTGTTGGTTTAGTGACTCAGCATGAGTCATACAGGAGTCAACCCAGCATGAGCCTTGTGAAGTAGTTGTTATAAGGGCTGCAGCATGCAGGCAGTGTTAATAGATAAAAGGTGGTTTCTAGAACACCTGCTGTTCTTTGATCTGGCCAAGTAACATGGAGTCTTCCACCCAGTACTGCATGTTAAGCCCATCAGACAGTATCTAGGGGTATAATATCAGGGCAGGGAGGGATCTAAGAATCTCATGATGGAGAAGCTGAAAGAGATGGGTGAGCAGAGCATGGGAAAGAGATGTGGCAATGGCCTGTTTGTCCTGAAGGACTTGGAAAATGGACTTTTTCTTGTTCTTAACATCTAATCTCTCCTCACTAGGAAGTTGTTATCTTTTTTTTAAGGTTTATTTATTTATGCATACAAGAACTAGGGTACAGGCCAGCGGTGCATGGGGGTGAGAGGAGTCACCAGAGACAGAATGGAGAGCAGAACAGGTGGGTCCACTGCAATACACTGCTGAGGGGAGCAGCGGCAAGGCAAGAGATGTCTGCTGCACCATGTGGGTCCCCTCCCTGGTCAGGGATCAAACTCCTGCTGCAGTGGCTGTGGATGCTTCATAGTGCAATGCTTAACCCCTTGTGCCAGCAGGGAGGCCTGGAAGTTGGTATCTTTATCTAAGAGGGACCAAAGAAAAGCTCACTTTTCTTTATTTGTTGTCCTAGTTCTGATACTTTATATGCCAGACACTGTTTCATATCCAGGGCCAGTGGACAATGGAATCCCTTTCATCAGGGTTGATTTGCCAACCTGCCAATTTGAGTTTGACAATTCAAAGAATTTTTCATTTGTAATTAGCTAAGTTCAGATGTTAAGAAGAACTCCTCATCATTATGTTATAGTTATAACTACTACTCTTCCCATTTGCTTCTGTATGGATCCATGCCATGCTAGAATTGTTATTAATTCATGTCACAGATATTTTCATGAGTGTTCACCACTGCCAGCCCTGTCAAAAGAGGCAAAATCCTTGTCCTCGCTATGATTAGAACTAATACTCACTGAGTATTTGCATCTATTCACTTATTACTCATCCCAACCTTGTTGTATAAGTTCCATTATTATCTCCTATTTAGAGATGAGGAAATAAAAGAAGCACAAAGATGTTGAGCAAATCATCCAAAGACATAGGCCTGAGAGTCCTTATTTCTCCACGCACTACCTTTGTCTCTGTGTGTGCCGAGCTTCCAGAGACCCCATCCTTCTCTGACTCTGCTGCTGGGAGGTAAGAGGTGTCAGAAGGATTGGAGGATGAAAAGAATGCCTTTAAAGTGGAATACTACTTGAAAAATTGATGACCTCTAAATGACTTTCTGTTTCCATTACAGTATAGACTCCCAAGCCACCTTGGGCCAGTTATAATTTTTAGAATACAGGAATATAAAAAATTTCTTTTCAAGTTAAATGTTTTATTACATGTACCATAGTTTGGGAAACATTTCCTAATCAACGTGAATAATCATTAAATACAGATTAAAAACTAGCACCATGAAGAAAGTGCCTCCTGTTGTAAATCAGGAGGACCTTGCAATGGATTCAGAAAGCAGAATTTTTATTGTCAGTAATTTTCATAACAATTACATTTATTAGTGCAATTACTAACTTTTTATGGGCATGAATCAAATAGGAAATGCTGAAAACACTGTTAATATTAAGTTGCCTGCAAGCATTTTTATAGTTTTCTGATACCAAGTCTAAGATGTTGGGAAAGATTCCTTTTTATTTTTGGAAAAGATTCTTAATGTTTCAGTCTGTCTGTTCTGGTCCCTGCTCTGTCTCTGGTGAATCCTCTCACCTCCCTGGACTCTGGCCTGTACCCCAGCTCTTGTACGCATAAATATATGTCTTAAAAAAGAAAGAATAAGACAGAGTCCCAAGTACTATTCACTCAACTTCACCTTGGTGAATTTTTTCTTAGCCTTTGATGTCAAATTAAGTAAGAAGGTATGCTAATTAGGATGCATCCACGGAGTTATTTTTCTCTTAACTATTACATTCTTTTGTTTTTAAAATCAATTTTGTGAATTATTTTGCTTACCTAACATTTCTTGTGTTCTCACTATGTCTCAGATATTTTTCTGGGTCCTAGGAATCATAGATAAATAAGACAGAGTTCATATTTTAGGGGAAGGGGTTGAGAATAGTGAGTAAAAAGAATACAATTAGATGTATAATAAAATGTCAGTTGAAACTAAGACAGGCTATGATTGGAGAAAGTGAAGGAGAACAGTGGTTTTAGGGGGTCACAAAGCAGGACATCCCGGAGGAAGTGACGTATGCTGCAACTGGAATGGTAACAATGTAAGATTCAGACCTGACAGCACACAAGTTGTCTGGTGCTGAACAAGTTGCCTGTCTTCCCATTACTAAAATGGAGCTAATAATAACACCTACATCATAGAGTTTTTAATGATCATTGAGTCTTTGTGAACTTCCAATTCTCCTTGCCTTGCATGTCTCTTTCTTACTAATGTATGGGGGTCAGATTTTCCAAACAGACACCAAAAGGAAGTATGTGCCCTTCCAAGTGATTTTTCTGATCCAAGAATTTATTTTAACTCTTATAAAAGTTATAAAAATCCATTGACATGTTGTTGCACATGTAATTCATTACTTACATATTTTTAAATTTTTAAATAATTATAAGCTTACATGAAATTGTAAGAATAGGACAGAGTTCTGGGCGTCCCTGGTGGCACAGTGGGTTAAGCAACACACTATGAAGCAGACCGCAGCCACTGCAGCACAAGTTCGATCCCTGCCTCCGGCCAGGGAGGGGACCCACATGGCGCAGCAGACCTCTCCTGCCTCATCTGCTGCTCCCCTCAGCAGTATGTTTCAGTTAGCTGGCCTGTTCTGCTTCCCACTCTGTCTCTGGTTAATCCTCTCACCTCCCGTGACTCTGGGCTGTACCCCAGCTCTTGTATGCATAAATAAATAAATCTTTAAAAAAAGAATAGGACAGAGTCCCAAGTACCATTCACTCAACTTCACCATGGTGCCAATTATAAAGCTGAAAGCATACTCATGGGGTTGGAGCTGTGGGGACTTTCTGAGTCAATAATATTCTATCAGTATTTTGGCTCTGGGTGGTTGTTCATTGGCTGTTTGTTCTTTCTGTGTTAAACTGTACCTTAAGTTTTTATTTGTTCAGTGAAGTATATTTTGCAATTTATGCAGGGGTAAAAGTGAGAGAAGGAAGAAATAAGAATGAAACCTTCTGATGAATTTTTGTTTTCTTTCTTAAAAAAAATATTAAATAGCAGGGTCAGATTTATTGTCAACCTCTGGGCCCTTTTATTGGCTTCCAGCAAAGAAACGATCATTTGCCTTTGAAGGGACATTTCTGGTTGTAAAGACCCCCTGACAACATAAGGTTACAGTCAAACAGAAGAAATATGGGTGCAAGTTCATGCCCTGTTCTGAGGCTGAGTGTGGGGCCAGCTGCCTTGGTCTCCTCCTCTTCTCTCAATCCCTCCACTCCCCACACCTACCCCAGGGTCAGCAGGGCACCACCCAGGCTCACAGAGGGCTGGAGCCAGGCCCTGAGGGGGATTCTGATGACCAAACCCAAGGGATGATAAGGGAGCCTGCAGGGTGCCCACCCAGCCCGCAGGGCATCCTGGTAAAGTTTTCTCCATTCTGTCATGTAATTTTACTAAAATGTTGACAAAGAAACTTTTGGAATGTATAAGCTCACAAAGAGAAAAATAAGGGAGAGGAGATGACAGAATATTTCAATAAATATTTGGGAGATGAAATGAATAAATAATTTAGCAGAGAGGGGAAATCTGAAACCTTACTCCTGCAGAGGCAGGTAGACAAAATAGGACTGGCCAATAAGAAGCAAAATCCCCCCCAAAAATAATTTCCTGTAGTGGGAAAGGGGAAAGATAGACAGGAAGGAGGCAGGAACAAGGCTTCTCAAAATACACACATTTTTATAGAGATTAGGTTTTTGATATATGTAGATGGTTATCTAGTCACATAATGTAGAACAAGAGGGAAAAGGAGGAGAAGAAAAAGAGGACGAAGAAAGGAAGAAGAGGAGAAAGAGTAGGGGAGAAACTAGACAATGCCTACTGCAGGGACATGGGAAAGGCTGGGCCTTGGAGAACCTCTCCATGAAGGCAAGGTGGTTGAGGCTGGTGCTGGCTGCCCTCACACTTCCCTTCTAGAGAGCCAGCGGCGCCAGGGCTGTCAGGTGCTGCCGGAGGTGGAGAAAGCAGAAGGGACAACATGAATATCTGCTGATGAAATGATGAGGCCCCTCCCCAGCCCTCTTCCCCACCTCAGCTCAGCTGGGAAGACAGGTTCACACCCCCTATCCCATCCCACCCATCCCATCCTTATAGGAAGTTTTCATGTCAGAGAACTTTTCTCTCCAGGAGAAAAGAACTGTGGAGATGAACTGAAAATCCCAACTCAGTGAGACACCTAGAGTTGCCTCTGTGCTGGGCTCATTTTTAAGCTCTCCACAGGAGCTCCCTGGTGGCCTAGGGTTAAGTCTCAGCACTGTCGCAGCCATGGCCTGAGTGCAATTCCCGGCCGGAGAGCTGACCCACATGTAGCACAGCAGACGCCCACTGCTCCCCTTAGCAGTATACTTCAGTGAAAGCTATATCTGTGGGGCTCCCTACTCTGTGTCTGGTGAATCCTCTTTTCCCTCTGCACCTCTGGCCTACACCCCAGTTCTATGCAAAATAAATAAATAAAATCTAAATAACCTCCACAGACTGCATGGTCACCTCCGCCTTCAAGGAAATGACAGAAGCAGACAGAAAGAGACATTTTGTCAGGGTTCTCTCCAAGCCTCCTCCCCTCCCAGCGTTAGGTGTGACTTCCTACATCTGCCCACTCCATCTGCTTTGAGACTTCAAAGTAATGTTTACTATTTTCTTTCTTTTGTGCTCCTTTTGGATTGTCTAAGATGTTTAAATGAATGAATTATTCTTTAGACTAGTTTTAGATTCACAGAAAGACTAAGCCACACTGTACAGAAATTGCCCACCTACCCCTGTGCCCACATGCGCAGTCTTCCCGGTCATCAGCATCCTCCACCAGAGTGCTGCGTTTGCTGCAGATGATAAACATTCATTGACACGTCATAATTACCTAAAATCCATAGTTTACACTAGACCTCCTGGTGTTGGACAGCCTATGGGTTTGTGTTAGGGGAAAAGGTGGTCCTGAATGGATTACACAGATGGGTGTGTGGACTCCAACCCCCACTTCAGACAACCAGTGTTCCAGGACCACAAATCCGATAAGATGATTATCGAAGAGTGGATCACTGGGACCTGAGGGTGGAGTTAAGCACCAGGCTGGCTAATAAACCAGAGAGGTGAGCCTTGGGCTTTCTCTTCCTAGGAGCCATCTCACTTGACTCAGAGCCAGCTCTCAACACGCCATTGCTTAGAAGATCTGGTAGGATATTTACGGATTTGTATCCCTCTCTTTCCCTTGGTATTATTACTATTTTATTCCCGTTCTGTTAATAACTTTTGTCACGTGTACCTGAAGCTGGAACTTATTATAAAAGTCTAATGAGCACGCAGGTGAGGACCCAGTGAGGGAAACCCATTTTATATTAGGGTTTCCCTGTAACATTTGGAGAAGTGTGTAATGCCTTGTATCCACCAGTATAGTATCACACAGAGTACCTTACTGCCCTGAAGAAACCCCTGTTATGTCTCCTGCACCCCTGGTAATCACTGACCTTTCACCATAGCCATCGTGTTCCCTTTTCTAGGATGCCATGTCTTTGGAATCATAATTAATATTTAAAATAATGATCATTGCTTTACTGACATCTTGGCAGGATTAGGAAGAAAACAGAAATTAAAAGTTGGTGTTTAAAAATTTGGGGAACCTGATGGGACTGTGGTGGTCTTCTCTCCCTCGCTGGAGGCTGCCTGTCCCTGGGGCTCTCTCTCAGGGTTCCAACACCCACAACAGATAGACTTGAGAGGATGTGGACTTGCCCATTTTGTGCCAGGCTTGTTTTGGAGAAAACCCATACGTTCACATGACCAAAGAAAAGTTTGGTAGGGAATGCAAAATCTGTGCCAGGTCATTCACGGTATTTTGCCGGTGCCCTGGGGTCCACCTGTGTCTCAAGAAAACTGAAGTGCGCCACACCTGCAGGAAATTGAAGGATGTTTGTCTCACCTGCCTCTTGGACCTCTTCTACCACCTGCCCATCTAGGTTCATGATGCAGGGTTGTCTTTTAAGGATGACGTGCCAAAGGCAAATGTCAACAAAGAGTGTAACAGGGTAGTCCCAAAAAAAGGGGAAGTTCCAAAAATCCTGGTTCCACTCTAAGTGGGTGGAGCTGAGGAGGAAAAAAAAATTTCTGCAAAGAAGAGAAAAAAAAAAGGAAGGAAGATAAAAAACAGCAAGGAGACCTGGAGGAGGCACATGGAGCAGAGGGACATGTAAAAAACCTTGCTTTTTAGTCTTAAACTAGTTAAAACAGATGTGGGTGAGAGACCTGTGGGGAGGTTAGCAATGGCAGCTTTCATCTTAATTTTGATTTTGCTCTTTTCCTCCCAGATTTGTCTGACTCTTTCTGACCCTTTTCTATGGGTCTCTACTGAAAGGTCCTTTAAATGTGTGCCAGGCTTTTGGGCCTTGCTTTAGGCCAATCCTATTTGGCTAGACTTTTACCCTCAAGGTGATGGGTAACTTTAAATGCTTAACTTAGTAACTATATTCTTTGTTCTTTATTGTACCCTAGTTGTATTAAAGTTCCTTTCCATTAAAGGTTTTGTATGTTTGTCTTAATGCGGCGGATGGCAAAACCCATTCAGAGAGGGCAGGCTTGGAAGTTCTGGGGTGCTCCTCTCTCTGCCCTGTAACAAGAGTACTGCGCACAGAATGTGGGGAAAGGAAATTTCTGACATGGCCATTTGTCATGCTGGGAAAAGCCACATCTACCAGTGACATACTTCTCAAATTGGCCCAGATCATATCTTACTACAAAAGGAGTGGACCCCACATTTATTGCCTCTGGATAAGAGAGGACAAGAGTGTCTGCATAGACATAAGAAACCTAGGTACTAGATCCCAACGGATCTGAAATATCAAAGACCAGATTGTGGGACTCATGACCTCGGGAGTGTAAGCTTTGAAGTTGGTGTCAACAACTCTCCACCTGGAACCCCTAGGGGATAAGACAATTGCCACACTCTGTATTGGTGGTCTGGGAGATACCACTGCTGAGACAGATCTGAGGAATCCTTTCTACCAGCTTGGGAGATCTAGATGACCACGGTGCAAGACAGCAGTGTGCTTTCCTCCAGTGTGCCTCCAGGCAGGCTGGCCAAATGGCTACAGAGAAGACCTTTAATAAACTGAGTGTCAATGGCTGCACACTCAGTGTGAAACGGGCCAGGTCCCAGGCAGCCAGAGGAAAGGAAGGATGGAACCACAGGCAGGGATCAAGCTAGAGCCTGCCCTCAGACTGCCAGGAGCTTTTCCACCTCCTCATGCCAACTACTTCAATCTACCCCCAGGTGGTCTTCCTGGAAACATTGTGCTGGTGTCACCCCCTGTTATTGCCCCACCCTGGCTTCAGGCCACAAGTTCCACCAGGTGGGACCTATCCCTCCCTTCATTAGGACCCTCGACTAATCCACTGTCCTCCTCAGGCCCCTCAGGGGATAGGATCTCACGCTGGGAAGCACAACAGCCCCTGCACCTTCTCACCCTGTGTCTCTGCAGCAGAAAGGGCACTTTAAAATTCCCAGTAAGTGACTCTTTGGAACGAATCTATTTTTTCTTCCTTAGTAGTTTCCATGGTAGCTGAATGTCCTCAGATGTGGGCAGTCAGAGCACGGCAGCCATGCTTTCCCACTCTGTTCAAAGGATTGATGGACTTCAAGTAAGCTGCCATGAACACATCTGGTGACTGCTATAACATTACTAATAAAACGTAAAGCCTCTTTTCTTATCTCCGTGGGGAACAAGAAAAAGAAACTGGGAGAATTGGAATATTCAAAGGAGTTACCATCACAGTTACCTTTATTTTGTATCTTTTTTGTGGGTGGGGGTAAGGGTGGAATTTGATCCCTGGTCTGCAGTTTAAAAAGAAAAACAACAACAACTTTGAGCATTTATTTTATCCATTCAGTATATTTATTTTTATTGTCAAATCAAAGATTCCCGAGACTAATGATTGGTCTGCGTGTGATTTGATGCTTCTGGTCACACCCTCAGAGCCACAGTAGAAAACAGCCCCTAGCACAGCTCAGGTCTTTTCTTACCTCTCCCTTCCTTACTTGTCCTGAAGGAAAATGCTGGTAGTTCTGCTTTTCTACAATACCAAAAAAGACAATACCAAAAATTACCTTTTATTCCTATCAATTGACTGAAAACAAATGTGGAGATGTGTATCACTGAAGAGTACTGGGATGAAATAATTTTTTTTTAAAAGATTTATTTATTTATGCATACAAGCACTAGGGTACAGGCCAGAGGTGTGGGGGTGGTGAGAGGATTCACCACAGAGAGCTGGGAGTAGAACAGGCAGATTAATGGAAGTACACTGCTGAGGGGAGCAGCGGGCACAGCAGGAGAGGTCTGCTGCACCATGTGGGTCCCCTCCCTGGCTGGCAGCAGGGATCGAACTCATGCTGCAGTGGCTGCGGTTTGCTTCATAGTGCATTGCTTAACCCACTGCACCACCAGGGAGGCCCGGGATGAAATAATTTTTTAAAGAACTTTCTGGAACATATTTTCACAATCGGTGACACAGAAAGCAACAGACTGTGTTTAAATGGAAGACTCGTGACCCACAGTGACTGCACTGGCCTTCAACATCCCCAACTTCTCCCCTCCCCTGTCTTCTTGCTATTGGGCAGGGGGCTCTGTTTGGTTTTAGTGTAACAGGGTCCTCCACAGGAAAGGGGGAAGTTCCAGAATCCCAGTTCTGCCCTAAGTGGGTGGAGCTGAGCAGGGAAGGAAGATTCTGCAGAGAAGAGGACAGAAGGTAGGAAGGAAGAAGGAAGCAGGATGGAGAGCAGCAAGGAGGCATGGAGGAGGCACATGGAGCAGAGGGACATGTGAAGAAACTGTGCTTGCTTTTTGGTCTTAAACTAGTTAAAACAGATGTGGGTGAGAGACCTGTGGGGAGGTTAACCATGGCAGCTGTCATCTTGATTTTGATTTTGCTCTTTTCCTCCCAGATTTGTCTGACTCTTTCTGACCCTTTTCTATGGGTCTCTACTGAAAGGTCCTTTAAATGTGTGCCAGGCTTTTGGGCCTTGCTTTGGGCCAATCCTATTTGGCTGGACTTTTACCCTCAAGGTGATGGGTAACTTTGGATGCTTGACTTAGTAACTATGTTCTTTGTCCTTTCTGAATTGTACCCTAGTTGTATTAAAGTTCCTTTCCATTAAAGGTCTCTTTGTCTTAATGCGGCGGATGGCAGAACCCATTTAGAGAGAGCAGGTTTGGGGGTTCTCGGGTGCTCCTCTCCCTGTCCTGTAACATTAGAACATTTGACTTGTTTGGCTATAACTGAATTGTAGATGTTAAATTTTTTTTTTTTTGATCTTGTGTTTTTCATTTCAAAAAAATTTAAACAGGTCAATTTTCAAAACTATGTATACATACACATATATAAAATATGCCACATTTTAATGGCAAGTAAGTGAACCTCAATTTTGGACTAAGTTTTCTTTTATAAAATTGAAGATAGCTCTGCTAGGAAGAAAATATATCTTCTTTAGGTTGAGTTCAAAAGCTGTGAGATGTGATGCAGACAAACCCAAAGCCCTTTGGTACTTTCTGTTTTGGGAATATTTGGGTTGTGCTTCCAGAAGTGTGCTGGATTCATCCTCAGGGTAATCACAACTTCCAATTGAATCAGGCAAGGTAACAACATCACAGTCCCCCTCTGGGTTGAATTATGTCTCCCCCAAAATAGGTATGTTAAGTCCCAACCCCAGTACCTCGGAGTGTGACCTTATTTAGAGACAAGGCTTTGACAAAGGTAACTGAGCTAAAGAGGCCCCTAGTAAGTCCAATTCAGTGTGATTGGCGTCAAATGAAAAGGGGATGTTTGGACAGACACACTCACACCAAAACACTCACACACAGAAAATGACGTGAAGGGGAAGATGATGGGAAGTGAGGAAAAGAGATGTTCATCTAACAGCTAAAAAACACCCGAGACCACAGGAAGCAGAGCGCCCTGGAACACATTCTGCAGTTTCAGAGTGCGAGAGCGCGCTGACACCTGGATTTAGACTCCAGTCTCCAGAAAGGAGACAATACATTTCTATCATTCTGAGCCACTCCATTTGTTAAGGCAGCCCTGCAAATCTAATAGAAAACCTTGTTGTTGGAAATTCTACATAATGAACTTCCTAAAAAGAGGCTTTTTGGTTTCTGGTTTGAGGACAAGATTAAAGAAAAGGTCTTTGTTTTGTTTTGCTTTGTTTAAATAGCATTTGCTTTTAAAATCTATAGACATTGAACAGAAGTCCCAGGTCTGGAGAGTTCCCTATCACTTTGGCTAACGCAGGAATTTTCCCCTTTGGAAAAGGAAAAAGTGGCAGGTATTAAATATCAAATTCTGTCTCCTGAGCTTTGAAAATGAAGAGAAGCAGCTTAATTGGCTCTGGACTGTTTTAGGGGATGATTTGATATTCTTTTTAAAAATAGATAGCAAGGAAAATCATCTCAGATTGAAATGCAGTTCCTATCGTCTCTAATTTTAAAGGTGACTTCACGGACACCCCCTCCTGTCTCCTCAGAGTCCCCCCCCCAACCTCCCCCCCTCTCCTTCACATATCTGCTCTCCAGGGCAAGCTCTGCCTCTGTTCATCTGAGGGTCTTCATCATTTTTAGAATTTTTCCCTTTCAAGAAATATCAAAATTCTGAGGAAGTGTGGGAAGAGAAAATGCACTCCTTTTTCTTTGCCACACTGTTACCCAAGTGAAAGAGAGAGAACGCCATGGATATGATCTCCTAGGGACCCATGTTCTCTTCTCAGTCCCTCCACCCCCTACCCTGACAGCCAGGCAAAGCTCAGTCTCTATTCAAATGCTCAGCACTGACTCAGGGAAAGGCCAAGGCCTTCACGTTCCTCCAGTGCTGCTGAAGTGTGTTACACATCATTAGCTTCTGATTGCCCTGGCTTCTCAATCCATGTCATTTATTCCAAGTCATCTCCGGCAGCTTTAGCAGAGCAGAACCCTGGAATTTGAAGAGGAGACGAACATTTTGAAACCTCGTTAACTGCTGGCATCGTCTTCATTAGAAACTCCAGGCCATACAATTGCTTATCTGGGTATTTTTTAAATGCCAAATTCTTGTGCACCCTGATAAATTTCAGTTCACCTCTTCTGCATACACAATTGAATCGTACTCTAATGAAACACCGAACATTATGACCAGATTTATTGATAACAAAAGACCACCCAAATATAGCCTTTACAGTTTGGATTAATTTAAGACTGCCCCTGAAGCTTCTGTTAAATAGCATCTAACAGTCTAATCTGTTCTGATTAGACTCTTGACTAAAATGGCAAGATTGAGGACCTGTGGGCAAATTTAAAATTCTTCTTTCATTCAAGGTGCTAATAATTCAAAACATGGAATTCTCTTTATAAAGTTTTGTGTTACAGGGAAGACAATCTGTAAGGAAAGAATCAGAGTAACAATACCATTATCACAAATTACAGACCTCTTTGGAATTGTGTTTGATACAAAATTATAGTCTGTCTTCAACTTCCTTTTTGCAGCTGTGAGTTGTTTACTATTTAATCGTGCAACCTTAAATTACAGAGAAGATGGGTGAAAAAAATCCCTGTATGGGACAGAGTCTACACTTCTCTTTGTAGATATATTTGAATGAACATAGCATTACATTCTTATTAGTTGTTAAATTAACTAATTCTAACACCCACTTCTTGGTTCCTTATATAGTTTTGAAACTGGCATACTCATAAATAAGAAAAATGTGGAAAATTTTAAGATGAAATAAAATGGCAGTGATCTGGGAACTAAAATCAAGGGTTCAACCTTTAAAAATTCAACTTCATGGTTCTTTTCCCTTCAGATATTTCCTGGGATCTGACAAAGGCAAACTGCAGAAAAGTCAGCCAGATTGTTGTTGGCAGATAGTCTTATTTAGACTAGATGATCACAACCAACTAGCTCAATTTGGAAATCAGACATAAATAATGCCAAGCAATTAAGGAGGCAGGAAGGACTTGTAGATCTCAGAGCACTGATCTCAGACGCCGGTGGTTTGGGTGCCCGTTGAGCATCTGCTGGGTGCTGAGGGCAGAAGTAGCAGCATGGGGGTTCAAATGCCACTTCCATCACCCAACAGCTGGAGGTCCTTGGAAAAGCATATTAATTTCCGAAACCACTTCCCTTGTCAGTAAAAAGAGCAGTTAAAAGAGATGACCTTTAAGATTACTCCCAGTTCAAAAAAAGTTCTGACTCTAGGCCATTTCATGATTCATCAGCTAATATTGAGTGCTTATTGGAAGTCTTCAAGAAGAAATGAAATTTGAGCAATGTCACAAAAATTTGGCTCAAGAGTTTTGGGAATTTTCTGGATTAGAAACTAGTGTAACTAATGCTTTGGAGATAGGTAAGTAAGACTAGAATACCTTTGGAGGGATGGATTAAAACTCTTGTTCTTGAAACAGGGGGCAGAGGAAGCTCTGAGGCCAGAGAGCCCCCAAAAAGCCCCAAAAGGCCACAAACCAGAATCAAGGGCTATAGCAACAGAGGCTATAGCTTAACAGAGGACAGTGCCCGATACAGGTCACTGTCTATGGTTTCTCACCCGCACGCACAATTGCAAGGGACCTCAGGCTACAGGAACAACAACCATGCGGTTTATTTACAAACGGGGAAACAAGAATGCTTACGTATCCATAAGAGGCTGGCTGCTTCATTGAGACAGTATCAGTGTTGGCAGTCACCAATCACCAGTGCTGGGCTGCACTGTCCAGTAGCAATAACCACTATGGGCCTGCAAAGGCGGTGTTCCAGTGTTACAGCTCTTGTGAGTTGTTGGCTTATACAACTAACAAACAGCTCTTTGAGACACCAGGCCCAGGGCCTTTGGTGCTCCTTCCAGTCAGTGTCACAGACAGGACTGAGTTGCAGTGCCTACAAAGTCCTTCAGTCTCTCTCCCCTTCTCAGAGGGCAGCTGCTGGAGGCTTCCCTCCTTTCTTTGAAGGCTGGAACTTCCTTCTCCTCTTTCTCTGCTGCTTCTTCAGACCCCTGCTTCCTCTGGGCTACTGCTTCTCCTTCTGCTCCTTCAGGTTGCTCTGAATCCCAACCAGCTCTGAATTCCAATTCCAATCCAATGCTCCCTTCAACCCTGCCTTATATTCACTTTCAAGATGCCCTCCCCACAGTCTGATTGGTCCATTTTCCAATCCTGCATCTGATTGGTCCATTTTGGCCTGTTCCAGAATTCAGGAAGTATAACTTACAAGAGGAGCTCTGCTACTACTGACTTGTGGTAAAAGGTGGAGTCTTGGTATCAATCAACCCATAGCTCACACACAATTGGTCCATTCCATGATCCAGGCAGCACACTGCTACATAAAAGGTTTCTGAGGAAGGATTGCCTCACTAACTTGCAGGGGAGCTAGAGACCACTCCTCCTGCTGGCTGTAGCCTGGTAACATTCTGTCATATCCTTAGCTTACCAATACCTAGGAGTAATGTAAAATACCTAACACACTATCAGGATGCTTGTAGGTAAACACTTAATGGAAGCTATTAGTGAGATTGGAACTTGGCTTCCCATTGAAGTGCAAGGGTGTGTGTACAAAAGAATATAGGAGAGGAAGAGTTGTTGAAAAAGTCAGAAGCTTTTAGTAACAAACTAGTAACTACTGTAAGAGGCAATTGTGAGTCATCTAGGGACCTCCAAAGATTATCTAGGATTATCTAATCACTGCTAGAGGAGGGTAGTTCCATCTGTCAGGTGGGCAGAAAAGGAACAGATTAGCAAGCTGGGAGATGCTGGGCATGCCAGGGAGGATGTGTCTCTGAAAATTAGCCCTAGAAATTTCCTTTATGTTGATAATGATGAAATATATATATATATATATATATAAATAAACAACCATACCTGGAAGTCAGAAAAAATGCAAGTAGAAAAATCCTAGCAATGAAATCTTGGAAGCCAGCTCTAGGCAGAGCAAGAGGATAGGGCCCAAAGAGGGGCTGCAAAGGAAACCTAGATCCATAGGTGGCCTCAAACAACTAGGATGGCTTCTGCTCAGACTGGCCACTTTCAAACCTGTATTCATTGCCTGATTAAATGGACAGATGGATGGTATTACTGAAATCAAAGATAGAGAGGTAGGAAAGTGTTCAGAAGTATTAAAAATGGCAGAATCCAAATGTTAAAATCTCCATTGTTCTAGCCTTAGATAACTTAGATAACTTACTGAAGGCTATGGTTACTTTCTGGTTCCTCATCTCCTTGCCTTTCTAAGTACTGGTTCAGGGTCGCCAAATCTGACTAAGACCCAGAGATTCCCTAACTGAGGCCTTGAAGAATTCTTCAATGTATAGGAACAACTCATATGAGAAGATCCTGTCTTTTTCAGTCTCCCTTCCTCTTGCTACTCTTCTTTTTACTTCTCCAGTCGGACTCTCATGCTCTAACTCTGGTCCAATAGTCTCCCAATGGTTCTCTCTGTTTCTATTTACTCCATGATAAGCCATTCATTCAGTTCATGTTCCTACTCAAAAACTCTCAAGCCCTTGCACTCTGTTAAACTCCCTGTTGCATTGTGTGATGTGCCATCATTTTCCCAGCACAGCTCTACAGGTTGCACTCTGTTTTCCTGCAGGAACCCCTGGGACAGTTGGATCTATTCTCTACCCACCACCACACCCACCCTGCAGCTCTCTGGCTCACCCTTGCCTCTGAACTCATGTAATCCCCTTGCCTACAAAGTCCTAAATCCTTTTTAATTTTCCCACTAGCCATAGGTGCCAATCAGAGCATCCCAGCTCATCCTGGCTCACACCCTCCCTTTCCTTCCTAGACCTTATTCATATACTCACTTTGACCACTAATTCCAACTAGGTAATAAACACCTTGAAGGTAAGAATTATATCTATTTCTTTCCCTACAGGGCCTAACAATGTCTGACTAATAGAAAGCTTTCTTGGCATAAATGAGATTTCTGAGGCACTTGTGAATTTACAAAGTCTTTTAAAGTAAGTTTTATTAAAGTGAAGGGTAGATACCTTACTGAAGGCTATATAAAAACAGACTTCTAAAATCAGAATCTCCATCTGAGTAATAAATTCAATTAAATTTCTGGATTTTTTTAAATGCGATATTGGTTTTTCATTTTATCTGCTAGTTGTTTCCAAGCAACCTGAACTTGTCAAATAAAAAAGCCTAAGTAGACTGACATATATGACCTTACATTGAAAATCCTGCCCTTGGCAGGTTAAACACACACTATTCTACATTATGACTAGACATTCCTTAAAGGCCAGATCTCTTTTCTCGTATTAGGTATTTCTTTCTTTTTATTTTTTAAATATTTATTTATTTATGCATACAAGAACTGAGGTACAGACCAGAGGTGTGGGGGGTGAGAGGATTCACCAGAGACAGAGTGAGGAACAGAACAGGCAGACTGACTGAAACACCTCCTGAGGGGAGCGGTGGGCAAAGCAGGAGGGGTCTGCTGTGCCATGTGGGTCCCCTCCCTGACCAGAGATCAAACTCCTGCTGCAGTGGCTGTGGATGCTTCATAGTGCAGTGCTTAACCCCTTGTGCCACCAGGGTGGCCCCAGGTATTTATTTAGTGATTTTAGGAAGAAAATGTGATACACTCAAGAATATAGGATATGGAGTTATAGTCTCTGAATAATTTTAATCCCTTATTGCTGTGAGATTGGGGGGAAACATTTAAAGTTTCTGAACGTTGACCTCTTTTTCTTTGAAACAGACATAATCATACAACCTGCCTACCTCACAATGATGACTTTATGTGATGTGACCAAACAATTGATCATAGTAAAAATGTCTTTCACTGGGAAGAATTCCCCCACCCCTCTGGGTTCTTTTCTGGGTGGCAGAGCAAAGAAATGAACATCAGATGGATTAGCAAGAAAAAAAAAAGACCCAATTTAATTATGTAAGTACTGCAAATTTATATGACTGTAACTAAAGCAAATGGAACAAACCAGGGGTTTTGGCATCAAGGAGAGGAGAGGAAGTTTCAAATGAGAAGGGGATCACTTCCTGACAAAACCTTGCCTTTAGATGTTTGCATTGCTTTTAGATTTCTCCAACTAAAAGATTATTTCTGTAGCCCCCACCTGAGAGAAGAAGGCATGTATGGTACAAAAAGGAAGAATAATGTAAAGCATATATAAAATTCAAAAAAATAAATAAAAGATTACTTCTGGAGATGTTCGAATAATAGTAACATTTCCTCTTGAGGCCCCTGGGCATCAGTTGACCTTGGTTCTGCATACCAAGGCAACATATGATCTATTAGAAAAAACCCACTCCAGAGGCCTCCTCAGTGGCACAGTGGGTTAAGCAACGTGCTATGAAGTAAGCCGCAGTCACGGCAACACAAGTTGGATCCCTGCTGCCAACAGGGAGGGGACCCACGTGGCACAGCAGACCTCTCCTGCTTCACCTGCTGCTCCCCTCAGCAGTGTGTTTCAGTCCATCTGCCTGTCCTGCTCCCCACTCTGTCTCTGGTGAATCCTCTCACCTCCCTGGACTCTAGCCTGTACCCCAGCTCTTGTATGCATAAATAAATCTTAATAATCTAAAAATAAATAAAACACCTACTCAGGACATCTTGTAAAAAGCCTGTCTGGATATTTTTCAGAAGACAGATCCTACAGCACTGCTGTTGTATCTCCATCTTCTTCATCATTATTATCCCTAGGAGCACTATAAAAAGGGCAGAAAATGAGAGAGGGACTTGGAATTTCTGCCAGATTGTGCATTCAGGAACACCCTTGTCATTGCCATCCAGTTGCCGATGCCAGTCAGTGCCCAGGCGGCTGTGGCCAGTTCCCAAGGTCCAGTCCTCTCCTGCGTGGTTCTGCATTGCAGTCATCCTTGAGAAGTCAGAACCAGAGGTGACTCAGCTGAACTATCTTGCCTTCCTCCGCCTTCATCCTTGGTCAACAATGGTTTACTCCAACCTACTACTCACAATTGGCCTTTGGCCCTATTCAGAAGGGCTCAGTCTTTTCCAACCACTGGGGCCAATTTTCAGTGACCTTGGGATGTCCATGGGAATGGCAACTTCTGTCCTGTTTAGGGGTAAATTAAAGAGAGACCTTTGCTTCTTATGCTGAGCTGAATTTTGAGCCCTGCTCACTCCCATTTGGCACCTTTCATTTCTTGTTCACACAGAGAAGGAACAATTACACGCTGGGAAAATGCCAAGCCCTCTTTAGCTGCCTCTGTTCTCTGGCAGCACCAGATTAGGACAGATTCAAAAGAAAGCTCTGGGAAACCCCCAGGGTTATTAATTTCTATAAACCCTGAAGATCACCAGAATAGAACCTCTAAATGAAAAGAAGGAATACTGGATGGATTAAAATGCTTCCTCTTCCTTGCAGGATAAAAGGGACCTATATCCTCAGAAATATACAGTCTCAAAAGAAAGGTCATTTTTTTTTTTTTCTGTATGACAAAATAAAATTTTTCTTTGGAAGGAAACCTCAGGAAAAGTAGCTCTTCTCTCCCTAGACATGTGGAGTGACCTTGCTATATTGTCTGTACATTTTAAGAGCAATACAAATCCCTCACATGATTGGAAAGCAACAGATGATGACAGTTGTCCTGAGGAGAGATTTTTCAAATGACATTTTAGAGCTCCCAAGGCTGGAGCTCATCTAAGGGTCTGGCTGGAACATAATTTTTCTGGATAACACCTAGGTATGCTGCATCATGATTCTTCACCCTGACCCCTTGAAGCTTATGACAGGCCCAGTTATCAAGCTTGGATAAACAAATTTATATTTAATAAAATTCAAGAGTCCTATAGAATATAATAATTAAAATGTAAATGACAGTAGGTATAGTTGCTGAAGCTGACTTCCCAGCTCACCAGATGGCAAAATGCAGGTGATTTGTGTGCCATGAGCAGAGGGCTCTAGGCTGTTGGATTTTCAGCATCTCTTCTGTGTACTTTTCTTTTTGGCAATATTTCTAGTTTTTTTTTGTATCAGCATCTCAGATCAGCTTTATTTTACAGAATTTTTAGGGTATGTGTCTAGTGGTACAGTAAATTGAAGTTGTTTTTAAGTTTTTGCTTACTGCCATGAGTTCTCCAGGATTGGAGAGAAAGAAATTTGAAAAGGGTGTTTTCCCCACATAATTCCTCTCTGTTTTCCATCTCTTCCTAGAGCTGCAAATGCAGAAAGCAGCTTTGGGGTATGGGATATTTTCCAGTCTTGCCAGACAGCTGAGAGTTAAGTTAAAGGAATAGCAGCTGTTTTTCACAGCAAGGCAGAGTGGGGGAGGAGATCGCTAAGCAGCTCTCTTCTCTACTCACCTTATCATCCCCCAGCCCACCCCCACCCCCATCTGCTTCATCTTCCTTTTTGGTCTTCTTTTTCTCCTGGTCTGAAGCTATGGGGTCAGAAAGGGCAAGGCAATAAGAGGTATAATTCTCTTCTGCCTGGACCACAGGTGCTTAAACACTTAGAAAGCTTGAAAATAAAAGGGGATCCTAAACCTAAGCCTCTGTCAGTCGTGTGAATATCACCTTTTCTCACTTTCCTTAAACACTCACTGTAACCTGCAGCTTTGCTTAGAGCAGTCTTGTTCTGAAAGTAGCACTAGCCAGCAGGGAGATGTTAGAAGATCTAGATTCCAATTAAGGTCGCCTCTGATTGTGCTAGACAAGTCCCTGCTACTTAGAAAACAAGGTTGGAAAATCTCAGCTGAAAAGGTTCTTGAGGATAGCACAGATCAGTACCAAAGGGGTCACCTAAAGCCTCTTCTATAACAAAAAATGAAATGGTAGATATGGAAGTCATAAAATAAAAACTTAAACATTCAATAATAATATCTCTTGCTAAACCGTGAGTTAAGCTATAGCACAAGGCAAAGGGTGATTCCCAAACATCACAGCTCTTATTTGGTAGACATTTGACACACACATAATCATAGACCTTGAGGATGACTGTGACTGTGAGAGGCTTTTCCCTTAAACAAAGGATTCTACATAGAAGTGCACAAAGAAAGCTTGAGGCCGTCTTATGAGTGAGGGCTGGAGTTTACCTTTTCATATGCGGGGACAGGTGAAGTCTGAGGCTGTCTTAAATACCCACAACCCTTTCCTCTACTGACCACACTACTGGCCAGAGCTTCTTTAGTTTAGGATCCTAAAACTCAGCATCTTGCATATGTAATATATGTCTGAAATTATTTTAGTTAATATAATGAAAGAAATCTGAGTGATAATCAGAGTAGTCATCCAATAAATGTTGAATTAAATTAAATGAATATATGAATGACTGATTACTTAATGATTGAATGCCTTATTACCAATGCCCTTATCCCTGCCTAGTTGGGTCTTAACAACAGACAGGAGAGTCAAAACAAAATGCAGGAAACACAAAGCTCACAATTGTGTCCCCTTGACACTGTCCCTTAGCAGAGTTAACTAATAGAGGGGAGGCTGTCAGCTTTTGCATTGTGTTGCTGAGAGAGTTTAGGTAAATGTGCCAGCTTCCTTTTTTTTTTTTAATGGAAACCCAGTAGCCCAGCAAGATTGAATGACTTCTCTTATCTGTAGTTCTCCATGGGTGAAGCTTAGGTAAATAGAACTATTTATCCACAAGGATATTTATATCTATATTAGGATTTATTGTTTAGTGACTTTTAATTTAAAGCTGTATAATTTCAAATATACAGAAAAATCACAAGAATAGCATGGAGCGCACCCATATCTCCCAGACTCACCTATTGTTTATATTTTGCTCCATTTGCTTTACTAGTTGCATGTTCTCTAATATATGTTATTATATTGCATTGTGTTATGGTATATTTTACCATCTACTACATGAGAGGTAAACTCTTTTCTCTAAAGTATTTGAGTCAGTGGTATATATTTTGCCCCTTAACACTGCAACACTATGAATGAAGCCAGGATGAACTTGGTGAACTTTCATGGCTTTTAAGAGGGACCATCCAAGCAGCATATGTGTAAGTTGCAGGTCCCTTTATGGTCAGCTCAGAAGTCATCTGACTTCATTGTCATTCAACCTGACAAGTGCTAGATGGTTTCAAAGACTTGCTAACTCAACTTCTCTTCTGATGGAAGGAATTGTTGAGTCTCTTGAATCTGCCACATGACTCACCATTTTCTACCTTGTGGTCTAGGTATTTATGCACAACCCTCTGTCCCTGATTAAACTAAAACAGCAAGCTCTTTGTACGCATTTTATCAGCTCCTCCTCTCCTGTGGTACTTAGCTCAGTGCCTTGCATGTAGTAGATGTATAATATTTTTGGAATAAATATGGATCAAAGCAGACTCCTCAGTAATCTGATTGTTGGGTGGGGAAAGGTGTCCTAAACAAACTCCACAAAGTTTTATGGACTCCACCCCCACCCCAGACCAAAGAGATCAGAAACACCAAGGCCTACAAATCCAATAATGTCATCACTACCGAAGAGAGGATTGCTGGGAACTGAGGGTGGAGTTAAGCAGCCAGGCTTGGTATATAACCAGGTATGTGGGTCATGGGGAGTTGGTTTTTCACCAGCTTTCAGCATGTTCTTGGGGTCCAGTTCAGAACTGGTAAGACACATTCACCAATTTCTCTCTCTCTCTTTCCCCCTAAGTTATTCCTGTCTTCATTTTTCCTTTTTGTAAATAAACCCATTATTAACCTTTTTGTGTGCCTGCAGTTAAATTTCATTATATGTCCCTTTTAAGCATGTGGGCGAAAACCCACAGTGAGGCCAATCCATTTCGCTTTAGGGTCACCCTGTAACATGACCTGCTCCTATTATTTCTGAGGTAACTAAGACCACCCAAAAGCTCTTTGATAGTCTCAAGGTCACAGAGCACCATTTTGTTAACCCTAAGAACAGTCCCAGGAACTGGTGTCCTTCTAGGGAGGTGTGACTGGACCTGGACCTGAGGGGACTGCTGGGTGATGATGGGGATGTAATAAAGGGAGGATTGTTGAGTCTCTCTGTCATTTGGTCCCTGCATTTCTGAGTAAAAATCATTCATTGAGTGGTTAATTGGCTTTTCTGGAACATAAAGAATCACACTGAGAATGGTCATTTGTGGTTCTAGAAGTAGCAGCAGCGATGGCTGCAAGGATGATCTGTCCACTTCATCCTTTCCTGCTTCTCTGTGTTGCTTAGGAATCTGTAAGATGGGCTTTGCCAGTGACCAGGCCAGAGATCCCCAAGGCAGGATCCCTGAGGCATTCCTGCCGAGAATTAAATAGGAGAGCTCAATCCATTCATTTAAAGCACCAGATAGAGCATCTTCCCCTTAGCATTAACATATCTACAGCCCCCGTGGGAGCCACAGCCACTGGCTTCTGTCTCACGGGCCAATTATTCAACTTTAATTTTGGTCCTCAAGATTTTTGTTTTGACATTTAAAAAATTGCTTTACCAATCTATGGGTTCTGATTTGTCTGATGGTTCTGAACGAATTCTAACAAATTAATGTATCTTTCTGGGTCTTTACAGAGATGTAGGAAGATAAATTGCATCTGTCTTCCATGAGAGCTACAAATTCAGCAGAATGTCAGACTGGGAAGGCGTGAAGGGAAGTGCTCCTGACAGCAGCTCCATGGAGCAGCCAGCACAGGCGGAAAGACTGCAGGCTCTCTGGGGAGACAGACAGAATGCAGGTGAGAAATCAACATGAACCTCACTTTCCAGAACCCCAAGAAACTGTCTCAGGAGAACTCTCTATCATTATGGTCAAAAAAGCAGCATCTCACTTATCTGCACATCAGTTAAATGGCCATTTGAACTATCTGCCAAAATCTAGGGAAGAAGTAAAGGCATCTCTGAGGAGTTAAAAAGAGATGTCACAAAATCTGCACACAAAATTCCATGAAGTTTTAGGTGGAGTTCCAACAACTTGGTTATCTGGTGCCCAACTCGCAGTCAGAGATGGTAACTCTCTCTGATTTTTATGAAGGCACCCTCTAGACTAGAGGCAGCTGTTAGCATTCATGCTCTGAGCTCCACACTCTCATGTCTTCTTTGCCTTCCTAATACTTGCTTATCCTCCCATACTTACCTCAGTGCACATCTCTTCTTGCAAGCTTTTAGTGACCCTCCCTCATTGCAGCCCAGGTTGTTAAATACTCCTTGTTAATGGGACTGAATTGTGTTCTCCCAAAATTTCATATGTTGACCTTCTAATTCCCAGTACCTTAGACATGAATATATTTGAAGATAAGACCTTTAAGGAGGTGATCAAATTAAAATTAGCCAATAAAGGTGGGCTGTAGTCCAATGCTGGTACCTTTATAAAAAGAGGAAGAAACACCAGGCAAGCATGTGTGAGGACACAGGGCAAAGGTGACCCTCTAAGCCCAGGAGACAGGCCTCAGGAGCAATTTCCTTACTGATGCTTTGATCCCGGGCTTCTAGACTCCAGAACTGTGAGGGAATGGATTTCTGCTGTTTCCGGTGCCCAGTCTGTGGTATTCTGCCATGGGGTCCTGAGTTGACTAAAAGCACTCCTCTTCTGTGCTCCCCTGCCCCCTTGAACATACTGTTCTTAGCCTCTGCCCTACAGTCAGAGCATCATTAGTATGCTTGCTTCCTCTCACACTGTACTGTGGCTCCTTGAGGGTAGTGCGATCTTCTTAGTGTTCATTTCCTATCGCCTAGTGTGGTGCTCAACATCAATTTTTGTAGAATGAGTGACTAGGCAGAAAAGTCTTTATCTCAACTGGCATCCTGAGAAACTAGCTGCTAGCACAAATGAGAAAAGCAAATTTTATGAAAAATACATTCATTTCATTCCATAAAATTTGTGCAATATAGATAATACATCACCACTAGAGGGGAATTGAAACTTCCTATTAGTCATGGGGTTGGCTTCTCTCTATCTTCAAATTTAAATCCTATCACTCTTGGCCTGGATTATTATGCAGTAACAAAGATAAGCTCTTGCTGCCTCCTACTGCTGCAGTTCCCAGACTCCTCTGCCCACAGTCTGCAGTTCCCAGACTCCTCTGCCCACAGTCTGCAGTTCCCAGACTCCTCTGCCCACCTTCTTTTTTTTTTTTTTTTCCAAGTTACCCATTTTATTTATGGTAAACTAGATTACTTTCAGTTAAGAATATTGGCAAATGCACAAAACAGATCATCAGATAACCAGCAGGAAGGTAGGAGTTATACGTACAATTCTGCCCACCTTCTTGCTGCGGCTCCTGCTGTTCTGCTGGCCCCAGTGCCTTGCCCTCGTCACCTGATAGCAATTATGCGCCTCAAGACTTTCCCACTTTCTTCTCTTTCAGGAACCCTCCTGTGACTCATTCAGAATAGATCAAATACTTATATATACTGTCTTTATTTTTTTTTTTTGCAGAAAATTTTTTATTCTACTTTTCCCTTTAATTTATATATTTGACATCAATTGTAATCCTCATGTATTCCCCATCACCATCTCACCAGTGCACCATCACCTCAGTCCCCTGTGCTCCCGTCTGCCCTCAACCCTCCCCCTCCCCCCTCCCCACCAAGTGTCCCCAATTTGTCCTTGTCTT